>CM045448.1:15414531-15958835 GCA_024666655.1 Dascyllus trimaculatus | reverse complement strand
CATCTTGCCACAGTATCTCAATTGAATGCAAAGCCAGACCACTCCAAACTCCTAGTTTTGTTCTTAGGTTCTTCAGGTCATGAACTGATGGTGAATATTCTCCAGGAGGATTTTCTGATACAGAGCAGAATTCATGGCTCCATTAATTATAACAAGTTGTCCAGGTCTTGTAGAAGCAAAGCAGCCCCAAACCATCGCACTACCACCAACATGTTTCACTGTTGGTTCGATGTTCCTCTTGTGGAATGCAGTATTAGCTTTACAACAGATGTAACGGGATCCATGTCTTCCAAAAAGTGGCCAGTGAGGTCTGCAGATCTTTTGATGTTGTTCTGGGTTCTTTTGCTACCTCCTGGATTAGATATCGATGCGCTCTTGGAGAAATGTTGGTAGGCGGGCTACTCCTGGGAAGGTTCACTACTGTTCCATGTTTTCTCCAGCTGTGGATAATGTCTCTCACCGTGGTTCTCTGGAGTCCCAGAGCTTCATCAATGGCTTTGTAACCCTTTCTAGACTGGTCAATATCAATGACTTTGTTTCTTACCTGTTCTTGAATCTCTTTAGAACGTAGCATCATGTGCTGCTTTTTGAGCCCCTTTAGCTACTTCACAGTGCCAGACGTGTTCTACTAAGGTGATGTTTACACTCAACAAGCCTGTCAGTAACCATATTAGGGTGAAGCTGGTGAGACTGAACCCAACTGTCAAATGAATTTGGTCATTTGTTAGACTGGTGGCTAAGGCAAGGTGGGGCTGGACAGCATTGTTCCTTCAATAAATGAAATCCTGTTTTAAAAACTGCATTTTGTGTTTTCTTGAGTTATGTTTGTCTTATATTAAAATTAGTTTGATGATCTGAAACATTTAAATGTGACAAATATGCAGAAATAGAAGACTATTAGGATTAGATAGATACTTTTTCACAACACTGTACATTCAAAACTATTGCTGACTTTTATTCTAGTAGAGAACAATAAAATGTATTGATAATCCTGGATATTAATCTCTCAGAAACAAAGTCTAACACTAAACTCTAAAAAGCATATAAGGTGAAGTTAAAACAATAAACAAGTGAATTATTATGACTTTGATTTCAGATTGGTATTCAGATCTTCTTAAAATACAAAGAAAAATGGTCTAAAAAAGGCTTAAAATTTTCATTTCTAATAAAGCTTGTAGCTACGGCTGGCTCAGGGGTCCCCAAACCACCCATTAATGCTGCTATAGGTTGATCGGGTTCATCCCATGATGCACTGAGCACCTCTCCCCTGCCTTCCTCTCATTCCCTCTCTCCATATATTTATATACCACCATTGCATGTAACTAACTTTGTGTCTTCTCTACCCTGTAGTTTGTCTTCTGTCTTCTCTGCAGGTATCTGTGCCTTCGAAACCTCACATTTCTGATCTGCAGTTAACCTCATTGACCTCTACAGTGTTCATGGTTCTTATATGTGTTGTTGGTTTGTTTTCTCTCTCCTCTTCACCCTCACCCCAGTTGGTTGACACAGATGGCTGCCTTCCTTGAGCCTGGTTCTGCTGGAGGGTTTTGTTGTCCACTGTCACACCAGTAACCATCTGGATTTGTTGGGTTTCTTTGTATGATATAATGTATAATACTGCTATGTTACTACGTGTGTACTGTAAGGTTACCTGTATCTGGCGCTTTAAAAATAAAACTGAACTGCTAGACAAGGAGTCAATAGTGACATCTAGTGTGTCTGCTGTATAAGTGAAAGCAATGTTTTGGTGGGGTTTGTTTTTTTGTATTTTATGCTCTTTAACACATCCTGTATTTGGCTACAGGCTATTATATTTGTTGGACAGTGTCCCATTAATGTTTTAGGAAAATGCAAGAGGCAGTTCCTCAAAGCAAGCAAATTAATTTATCCCATCCCATCCCATTATACAAAGAGTTATTCAAGAAACTTTGCAAGCAAAAAAAGAAAAGAAAAAATAAACATGTAAAATACAAAATATGAAAAAATAAACATAAAAAATAAAACAAAACAAAGCTTGTTCATAAAGGATAAATGGAATTTCATGTATATATTTTTCTAGGGTCATAACTTTAGTTAGTATTTTAATTTCTCCAATATTTACATTTAAACCCACACCATAAAGAATATTTTTGGGTCTTAGCCTTAATATTTATTATAGCTATGTAAAATTGTTTTTTATATATATATTTTTCTGTATTTTAATTCTTCAATATTTTGAAATACTCAGGTAAATTCACACCATAAATAATATTTTTGGGTCTCAGCAATATTTATTATAACTAGGTAAAGTAGTTCTTCTATCTAATTTTTAAAAAATATTTAGTTTCTTCATTTTTTAAATTACACAGGTATTATTGTTGGGTCTTAGCTTAATATGCATTTTAGTCAGGAATATTTCTTTAATATACATAATAATTTGCAGCATTTTAATTATTCAATATTTACGTTACTGAGGAAAATCTACACCATAAATAATATTGTTAGGTTGTAGCATCAATATTTATTATAGTCAGGTAAAGATGTACTTTTTATAATATTTTTTGTAGTATTTTAATCTTTATTATCTAAATGACTCAGGTAAATTCACGCCATAAATAAAACAGATGGCTCTTAACCTCATAGTGTAAACTTGTTAGGCTATTTTTCAATCTCAGCTCAGTCTTATTTTTTTTATTGGAAAGTATTTTAATGCAATAGTTGTTGCTTTAAATGTGACATATAAATAACAGGGATTTAATTTGACCTCAAGTTCAATTAAATAAATCAAAGTTCAATTTAAAAAAAATAAAAAACGTTACAAACAAGTTGAAGTGTACACAGATTTGAAAGAATAATTCAATCTGGTGGACGAACACAACAGAAAATGACAACAGACAAATAAATAGATATGGTAGACTATAAAATTGAAATAAACTAAATCAAGTGACTAAAAGTGCAGGCAAGTTTAATAAAAGCACAGGCAGTTTAGACACAGTCTAGTGGACAAAACTGCATTTATTTTTATGAGTGAGAACTTTGTATACTTCCTTTTTCATGTTCATTCTTTAACACAAGTTAGTGTTGTGCCTGAGCTGGCTTTCTATGCGTTTCTGGGTGTTTATGCACATGCAGCGCGCAGGAATGACCCCAGTGAACACCAGGGAAAACTGACAAGGGATTGCCAAATCATTTCCTTGCCTGGGAATGACGTCCCTGCTGCACATTCCAGTTATATTTAGAGCCTATATATAGTGGAGTCGCCCTCTAGGCTTTGTTGACTGTGCAGCAGGCAGGAGCAGAGGCAGAGCTGGGAGAAGAGCTGACACCATATGACCTATATAGTCCCAATATTACATGAGATCATTAAGGTGTGAATGTGAATCACTCTGTCTGATGTCTTTGTTACATTCATTAATAAAAAATGTGATAAAGCCTGCACAAACACAAATTAATAACAGATATAGGCTATTAGGGCTTATGTAAATCCACTTGTATAAATACAAGCTGTCTAAAACAGCAACAATGTGCACATAAATGGTAAAAATCCAGATTATTACAGGTGTTATTGCGACACACACACAGTGGAGTGATATGCCCCAGACCGGTTGAAATCCCCAGCTATGCTTTCTGGGTAAAGTGCGCCCTGGTATCCGCCCATATTCGCGTAAAGGAGGCCAAACCGAGCAGCTAGGCCGGACGCTGGATCAAATGGAAAGTTCAATCGATTAAATTTGTCCACTTTTCTTTTTCTGTTGTGCATGTTCCTGCTCGCTCCCGAAACGACGTTAAGACCGACTTAAATGCGGGCGTTTTGGCGTGGAATAGGAAATGCAGAGATCTTGTGAAACGGGAGGATTATCAGCTTGACTTATTTGGTCGCTACTTCGGACGCGGAACTCCACTCGCTAAAAGGTAAAACAAATGGATCCGATTATTACATGTGTGGGGCCCTTCTAGCGTTTGTTGCAACGTTGTGTTTGCTAATGTGGCAGCCAGGTCACCGTGTCCGCTACGTAAACACCGAACCGTAGCGTTATTGTGGATATATCCATTTTCGTATTTAGTGCAAACTACGCCCAATTGTTAACCTACCGTCTGGCCCTGCAATGCAGACCTGTGGGTTAGCCTGTCAATGGCGGCTTCAAAATCTGCACCCTTCCCCTCTGAATGAATGATAAGTGAGTGTGTCCGGGCACACAGGTGCACACAATGCAGAAATAATTGATTTATTTTCGTCCAAAACACGTCAGGTTAGCCCGCGAGTTTAGCTAGTTAGCTTACTTTTGCGGCTGTGGGTGAAGCTCCAATGCTAAGCTAGCTAACAGCCAACAGCTAGTTTTCACACATTCACACACCATTCAGGCGACCCTGCGGCCACACAGCAGTGGATTTAAATCAAATTCCTCTCCACTTTCTAAGCCAGGTGTTGCTGCCTGCCTGAACAAAACACTGGGGCTTTATTAGAAAACCCCTTTCTTATTCACATCAGTGTTAAACTAGCTTGAAAGTAGCCTAATATTTAAATGGCTGCTAATGAACCTCCATTAGTCCTCTCACAGTGTTGGAGATTTCTCTAGTGTGATATTGAGTATTTATTAGCTGGAAATGACCTTGTTGTTTAGTGACAAATTAAAAATAAATAAAGGTTGATTCACAGCCAGCCAGATGATGTCAACAACCATGACTGGCATCTGTTTTTTTGCATTTAAATTCCACAACATGGTACCTGACAAATGTACAGCTGACAAACTCACACAAATGATAGTGTGAAAGCTGAATTTACTTAGTAGCTGCATCCTCCCACTACATCCCTGTTTATTTGACATGACAGCCAACTCTACATGTACTACAATCAGTCATCACTTTCTACTTTCACTGACTAATAAGCTGAAAAGTCTTCATAAAGACATGTGGCAGACAGAGTGCTGCTGGAGTGATCTGTGACGCTGTCAGTAGTCTTATCTGCTCAGGTAAAGATAAGGCAGTTTCCTGGTGTGTAAATCACAGACTGTGGGTTTTAGTACATAACACGCAGTTGATCGTTTCAGGGAGCATTGAAAAGTGTTGTGAACACAAACAAGTGCACCTTTGTTGGCCAAATACCTATCAAACCACATTCTGGTTTTTGTTTGTCTAGACATGGCCATAATAGTCAGTGCAGCTCCTCTCTGACTACAGGCTGTGCAGAGCTGCTAGCAGTATGTACTGTAACTTCTGAAAAGGCCAGCTGCCACTATTGATGGGTGCTGCTCCACAAAGCAGTCAGACAGCAGAGAGCCTCCCAGTTGCTTGTCAATTTTGGAGCCTTAATGTAACGTCATGGATTTCTGCCTGGGGTTGGTTTTTGTTGTGTGGCTGCTACTAAAAAAAACCATTGACTTTGTTGCTAGATTTAGACATTTGATTACGTAGGCAGACAATCTTATCTTTGTTTCCCCTACCTTATTATCTGATTATTTCTGATGCAAAGCTTGTTAATTTTATCTCACAGATGGGGAATAGTTTAATCTCATATTCATAAAGGGATTCTTCAACATTTGATGTACGTTTTTATGGCTGATAATAATTTAATACTACTTTTCCTGAGTTAAAAGGCATTTTTTTCAGAGTTTATGTTCCCTCATTGGCACATAATCTCATGCAAATTAACCACCATATTGCATTTGTGATTATTGTAGTTTCCTTCACAAGGTTCTTGTTGCATACTAAAATGGGCATTCTCTAAATGAAAAGCAAAATAAACTTGACGGTGTGAAATCTAATTTTCCAGTGATTCAGCGGTGTTATTAAAAGAATCGTTGAGGGGTTTTTGAATCACTCACTGGAAGTGATGTTCACACATTACCATTTTCGCAGTCTGCCAATCCTGAGTGTACAGATCTCCCAGTGAGCCGACGGCTCGTCAGACAGAAACAACTAGCAGTAAATGAAGCTAGATTGCAAAATTGTTTAAAGTGGTGATTCAGTGCTCAGAAGAGTTAACCATCCACAACAGAATCTAACATTTTTAGAGCAGAGAGGTTTAAGCATCTGAGAAATATGCTGTTAAGGCCTTGATGGGTGGCCCAGATGAATGGATGCTGTGTGATCTCACTGTCTGTGGAAACCCCATGTAATAAATGTACTTCTTTTCGTCTCACAGGTGAATCATGACAGAATATAAGCTGGTTGTGGTGGGAGCTGGAGGTGTTGGCAAGAGCGCACTTACTATTCAGCTCATCCAGAATCACTTTGTGGATGAATATGACCCCACCATTGAGGTAAATACAATTTGTGTGTGCATACATGTATGTGTGAATGTGTGTGCACGGTCTTGATGGTTTTGTGTCAGTGTAAAGGTATGGGGGACACAGAACAAGGAGAAACTCCTCTTAAAAAAGAAAAGGAGTTGCAACAGGTTCTACTGGTTTAAGCTTTAAAAAGACACCAAACAGGTTTTTAATGACTTTCCATACGTGTTTGCCTGCCTGGTTTCTCAGTGGGCAAACCTATACAAAGTGAACAGTCTCATCATGGTGTCAATCAATTATTAATATGCTGTTGCAGGTTGGAGTGCTGCAATAGATTATTTAAATACCAGATGGCATCTGGAAGTATGGCTGCTCACAGACAGTAATTATTTGTGTTGGATCAGATTGAGTGTAACTATCAGTGTGATGAAAAGTTCTGGTATTTTGATACAGTGGAAATGAGGACCTGAGTGTAATTTAAGGTCTGCTGGAAAATGAAATACCCTACAGCTAGACTAATTAAATGGAGTCCGGTTGCGTCTTTGATTAATATCATGTCAATACAATTATTAAAACGGTCATGATGAGACAATGTATAAAACAAAACAAATCAGTTAAATTAGTAATATTATTAAATATTATCTATCAAGATTCACTATGCTGAACATTTATATATATTTCTTGTGGATTTTGTGATATTAATAGACCATGTAATTGCTTCACCATGAATACACCTGGGATTACAAAAACAGACATGAGTAATACAACATGAGTTCTCTTTGATGCCATAGATGTTTCAAACACACACTAACCTAAATTACCATATAGGTAAATATTTCTAAAACTCTTTTATCTTGGTATTTTATGAAGCAGATATTTGGACACTCAACCCCCTTAATCTCAGGGTTCTAATCGTTCTCTGACCTCTTCGTCTTCCAGGACTCCTACAGAAAGCAGGTGGTTATCGATGGAGAGACGTGTCTGCTGGACATCCTGGACACTGCAGGTCAAGAGGAGTACAGCGCCATGAGAGATCAGTACATGAGGACAGGCGAAGGCTTCCTCTGTGTCTTTGCCATCAACAATACCAAGTCCTTTGAGGACATTCACCACTATAGGTGAGCTAAGAAACTAAAAGTCTGCGGACATAGGGCCCAGTGTGAATACAGTGTTTTGCTGAAATCTAGGGGATCACGTTTTGGGATCTCCTAACGGCTAAAAGGTGCAAGGAAATACCCAATAGTCACAGTGTCCATGGTTTTATTTCAGATTTCATATAGAAGGGCTTGATTGTCACATCTTTGCTGCTTCACTACTCTGCACCATGTTGTTCATGGCTGATGACCTTATTGATATGGGAGGGGGACATTCTGTCATCCTGAATTTGAAAAAAAAAAAACAACATCTAGGCAAATTAAATCTGGCTGATAATTCAACATCAGATGTACGTACTTCTGTTACACATATATTTTTTATTCAAACAATTCTTTCATTGACATTTTGTTGGTTATGTTTCAATAGGTAATAAGAAGTTAATCCAAAATCTATAACAACATCAAAATCTAAATCAGTGTCTAAATCATTTGCAGCATTTAGCTAAAGCTAATAATGTCCTTATTTGTACCAGTTAAAACTTTCTAACATAGAATTACATAGACATTGAAGTATTACATGAGTTAGATTAAAATCAAATTACATTTCTGTTGTATCTGTCTTTGTCTAGAGAACAGATTAAGCGGGTGAAGGATTCTGAGGACGTCCCCATGGTGTTGGTGGGGAACAAGTGTGACCTCCCGTCCCGGACAGTGGACACCAAGCAGGCTCAGGACTTAGCACGCAGCTACGGCATTCCCTTTATTGAGACCTCAGCCAAAACCAGACAGGTGAGAGTTCAGCCAGGGTTGCCTGTGTCCTCAAGTTTTCAACAGTTCATTTGTCAAATCTGTCACTAAACTGCCGTAGTCTTTCACGACAGGTCAACTTCACTTCGATGTAAAATTTTATTATTTACGAAAAATTGGACTCATAGTAATTTTGACAAGTGTCCTTGGGGAGGGTTGATAATCTTGGCACTTGGATCACAAGGAATATGATTGAGTCATGGGCTGCTGTTGATTTGTGTCACATCCACTGTCTCTAATGGTCTTTTTTATAATAACGTTGCTTGGAAATCTCTCAGGCAGGGCGTTGTGCATCATTAAATCTTCTTTGGTTAATTGAATTTTTATTTATGGGTGATAATGTAATCATTGCATGCTACTTTGTCTTGGATATGTGAAACTGCATCATCATTAGGGCCCACCTGCAAAGGATCTTGCATTATAAATAATCAGCAGATCAGTAAATTTGTGGCAAGGAGTCTGCATGAAAGGACAAACTGTCGGTAATTACTCAGGAGGTTAATGATTCTACTTACTGGTTACTGTAACTGGGTGTTGGAAGATTTGTTGTGGTGTCACATCCAATGGTGTGTGTTGTGAGCATGGCCTTAGGTAGCTGGCTGGCTGATGGAGTGATCTGTAAACACATTTTCCTTGTCTCTCTGACCTGGGGTGAATCATGGCTCCTTCTGGTGCGGGGAATTAATGACACAATGACTTATGGCTTTGTTCACCTAATCCTACTTGAGTGTACCAGTAATTCACTGTCCATGCGGTGCAGCTTTTGGTCGGCCAGCAACTGTCACTTCCAATTACTCATCGTTTCTCAAATTTCAATGATTTCAACTGACTTCTTTAGAAAATCTCTGACATGTACTGCACAATATACAAACTATGCCACTATTGCATGCACTTCTCCTTTATATTACACAGTTGAAGTGATACTCCACCCAAAATATTTTAGAGCCACTTACCTACTGCAGGCCTGGAAGGTGACCGTTTAAAGCTAATATTTTGCTTTTAGCTCAGTCAAAATTTATTTGAACTGAGGCATTTTTTATTTTTAAAAAGTTAAGTAAAATGTAAAAATTCTAAAACCACTGCTGCAGCATGATCCACTTCTCTGCTTCCCTGGTGTGTGCTCAGTATGTTGGAGTGATTGTTTTAGCAGAATACAGCTAAATACACTCTTTCTGTCAGAGATTCAAAGAGAACAAAAGTGTAACGCAAAGCAGTCCTTGTATTTTGGCGTACATTCTTTTTTTAATGTATTCTTTGGTATTTTTGATATTTTGTCACTATTAGAATTCAGTCTAGCCACAATATTTTTTTATTGAGAAGAGGGAAGCCTTTCCAAGCCTACAGGTGGTGAGTGTTTTGGAGTATCAAGATATTTTGATTATAAGGCAAGGCCAGACATCGCAAACAGACCCACGTATTACCGTCAGTCTGCTTCGCTCAATTGTATTTGTAGTTTATAACACATGCATCCATACAGTATGTCCCCCCCTGTATTCCTCAGCATTGAGGAAAGTTGTGTCTCATACTGCAGAGAGTGGAAGATGCCTTTTACACTCTGGTACGGGAGATCAGGCTGTACCGGCTCAATAAGCTCAGCAAGGAAGAAAAGACTCCGCGCTGTGTCAAGCTTAAAAAGTGTGTTGTGATGTAAAATTGGTAAGTGTATGCACCCACCAGCTCTGTGTGTGTGTGTGTTGTTAGTGGGAATTGTGGAGAAGGCAATGGGAGAAGACACCCAATGAGAGCTGGCGCTTCATATGTTCTCAAAGCTAACCTGCTGGTTTCTGCTGGGGCTGTGGTGAGGCTCTAACAGGAGGCTGGAACAGCTGATGATTTCTTCCTTTTTCAGTGTTTCTGCGTATCGTGGTTGATTATTATTTAAGGCCGTTTTCACACTGGGTTAATTTACTGAGTCTGAACATAACTGATTGAGCTGGACTTGGTCTACTTTCATACTTGTGTACTTTTTCGCAGGGGTGCCTTTGCATTGTTCGTTCTCATTACCCTTTGTTTCCAGAATGAAATGATGCACATTAATGTATGTCAAGAAAAATGGAGACAAGCAGGTGGACCCACAAACATCAGAATAGGCTAAAAATATAACAAATGGACTCAAGCATCCCTTTTTTTTTACTACCTAACAGGAGGATTAAAGATAACTTGGTAGGAAGTTGGGGTTGTTTTTTCTGCTAATACACCAGTAAGGGATTTTCTCTGTCCTGTTTCATTAAAAATACACAAGAAAAATACAAAAAAAATCCCTGAAATGCACAAATTCTCCTGTAAGGAAATGTTTTTTCCCCGCTGCACAGGGCAGTCACACCACCTCTTCTTCTGGTTGACTTGGCAAAGGATCCTTTGTCTGCACTCATGTTCAGAAAATGTGTTCTTATTGTCAAAACTCAATGTGAACTCTTTTCAGATTCAGACTAAACTACCAGTGTGAAAGTGTCCTAATGTGCTGAAATCAACATGAACAAAGGTGGTTGGTAATCATGTGTGTTTAAAGGAAATCATGGTGGGACTAAATCACATGCTAAAATGTTTCCGTGGAGGATGTGTGTTAAGAAACTGGTGAATATGCTCTCAGCAAAAAGAGCATGTGTGTTTGTGGGTGAGAAAGCTTTTCTTGCAGATACAAAACCCTTTGTCTTTGTTCCTTGTTTTCCTGCTGTCTTTGTCACAAACTAAAGTGGCCTCAGGCTTTTTACTCTACAGCTCCTTGCAGATTATTGTCACATTTATTGCACAATCTAAACTGTTAAGGTACTCACACTCTCACTGCAGAGTGCCGTCAGCAGACACTAGCTGCATTTCCACGGAGCCCATTATTCACCAATAACAAGAGCAAGAGCTTAGTGAGAGAACACAAGCCTCTTTAAAAATGCCTCAGTCAGAATAAATTGCCAAATTAAAAAACAAAATCATTCAGATTGAAAGTGGTGGATTTTTTTTACACTCTATTTCAGGTTTTTCCTTTCAGAATATCGCACATTTGCTCACTTGACTAAAATCAAAGCTGTTTACCTGCTTTTATTGCTTGCTCCAGAGAGTTTTCCACCACTTTCCTCAGTGGTGCATGTTTCCAGTGGAACCACATTTGAATAATTTATGCTTATTAATTTTTGGGCAATTACCAGACCTGCCCTCTGTTCAAAAACTAATATTTTTTATAAAAATGTTGCTTCAGTACAAACTCACAGAGGTGAACCAGTGTTGGTGCCAAGAGCTTGAAACAGATCCATCTTTTTTCATTTTTGTAAACAGCTGGCTCACGTTGGTGGAATGCACACAGATTATTGCAAATGTAAACAGGACAGCTTGTTCTGTCATTTTATTTAGTGACCATTTAAACGCCTTCAGAAGGAAACAGATTGGCTCATGTGACTGCAGCTCCTGTCTGTGTTGCTGTCAGTGGGAACACTGCTGACCCTTGCTCTGAGATACACATTCGATCCATACTTTTTTCAGCGGTGTCCCACATAGCCTGAATTGATCTTTGATTTGTGTCACACTGACAGACTGATTGCACACTAAGCGGAAAATTAGTGAAAACCAATATGAAGTGGATATTGACAACATCCCAGATGATATTTGGAGATTTAAGTTTATTTCTGCTTATATATCAAGCGATAACTTCCTAATTCTGACAATGCACTCTCTTTTATTGTTTTTTTCCAGGGCGTTGATGATGCCTTTTACACATTAGTGCGAGAAATCCGGAAGCATAAGGAGAAGATGAGCAAGGAGGGCAAAAAGAAGAAAAAGAAGTCCAAGACAAAGTGTACACTTATGTGAATAACCACCCCTTTTCAAGACAGACTAAAAAACAAAAAAGAAACTATGTTGAACAGTTCAAGTAATACATTTTGTACATTACACTAAATTATTAGCCTCTTTCTCAATACCCACCATACTGAATACTAAACCTGACCTGAATTTTCTGCCTTTCTGTTATTTGCTACTTCGTCACCAATAAGCTCCTTTTCAGTTTAGTGCCAGTTGCTGACATGTGTTGGTCCAACAGCCTGATGATTTAGATTTTATAGGATAATGATGATTTGGATAATTTTACCTAAGTGCAGAGCTGGGAGCTTAATTGCGTCGCAAATCTCGTCTGACAAATTATTCATTACCAAGTTTGAGTTAGTTTTCCCTTTGCTTGAAAGGTCATGGCCTGCAAATGTTCTGTAATGCCCTTTTCAAGAATGGGATGCCAAAGAATGAATTTTCATCCTGCTCACGTAGACAAAATGGATATGAAGAAAGGACCAACATTCAGCCAGATGAGATCCAAACGTCCCAGCCACTGTGTAATGTCCCCATCTCTAATGACCTCTAGGTATGACTTAGTTATGTCACTGTTAAGTATGCATGCGAACTCCTACCCTTCTCCGAATGTTCTAACACCCTAATTAGCTATTAATTAATTTGCAATTTATCATTGCTTTGTACTGTGTGGGGAGTGATTTCTTGCCTTCATGAGACGAGATGTTTTTTTCTTTCTTTTTGCATGCATTGTGTCCTAGATGACATGGGTATTGCAAACTGACTCTGGTTGATGCATTGAACAGAGCCGGCAACGAGGAACTCGAGTGGACATTATACAGTCTACTTTTTCACATTTCTAAAAAAAAAAAAGTCAACATTTGCTTTTGTGAGAAAGAAATATGCCATTTTTTTTAGAAAATAAATGACAAATTCAAATATTCATGATGATTTTTAACCCATTTTGTAGTAATAAAATGGGACTAACAGTCAGGTTTATGTTGGTTATTTTATGTTGCAGGGATTTATGCCTTGTTTGACTATACTGGTTAAAATATTCCTGCTTTTCTTTAGGCTACGGCTCAACTATAGGATAGTTTTGATTCATCCTGACAATAATCATTTCAGTGCTGTCAGCAAACTCCTCCTAGAGGACTTCACCTTAATGCAGAATGTTCGGTTAAATGCTAAAATTGAGGATTCGTGAGCGTCCAGTCGCTGGCCATAGAGGTGTCATACCTTGCACATTTTCCTAAGCTGTCAGCTTGTTTGCCTGCGACTGGCCAGAAAGCAAAATGCATCTTTTGAGCAGCTGTCAGGAATATTTGCCTTGGCGTGGTGTCACAGAGGTTGTTCAAAATGTTGTCCAAATGGGTTTTCAGATTCTTTCCCATACTGAGCTTTTTAAAGAGTTTTTGGATTCATTTGCTAAAGTGTTGAAATTGTTTGGTGGCCTGCCTTTCAACAGAAATGATTGTCCAGCAAAATAATTTGTCATCTTCTTCCACAAAACTTGTGTATCGTGGTGATTTAACTGGAACGGATGTCTGTAAATGAGGCGGTAATTGCCATAAAATTGGTTTCTAGAGAAAATTGTCCGAATTTATTTTAAAAAGTCCTAGTTGCTTTCGTGGGTCACCCCATATTTCACCTTTTTCATTGTATTTACAAACTGTTCGCCTGGGGGTTTTTATTTGCCTTTTATCTTTGCATTAGGTGCTACATTTAGACGGTAGGAAGAGCCGAGACCACATTTACTTTGTCCTGCGTGTACTCAAGAGATACACAAAATGCTGTTTTAGGGGAGCATTTTATTCACACAGAGAATCCAGACATGATACGTTTTGCTTTCAGGATTAATGGATTTTGACCCAGTTTATTATTACCTCTTTTTTCATGAAGTAGATAATAACTGTTAATGCAATTTTAATTATGGAACCCTCCTGTTAACAATACTGTTTCAAAAGTAGTTTTACTGTAATGTTTGAAATGTTCCTCTTCCTTTATTGCGTGCCAACAGCTGATTTCTGAAATGTATCATTTATACCTGGATCGTATTTTAACAACCTTTGTATAGTTGTGATACTGAAAGGTGCATATTTTGTAAATTGTGCTTCATTTCGTTGGTGTGTCTAAATGAATGTTGCTTTAATGGAGTTTCACTCCGCTCTGTGTATGTGACTAGAGAGTGTGACTGGGTCCAGGTCTAGGGAAGTGAATGAATGACCACTTTACAACATACCTGTTGTGGGCAGTGTAGAGTGGTGATCTGATCTCAAAATGAGTCTATTTTTTGCCATGAATCTCACCACTCCTATTTAATGTGTAATAAAGAACAAAGTAAAGAGGAACCAAACTTTTTCTTTATTGTCTTCTGTTTCTCCTTCTTTTCAGCACGATGATTTATAACTTCATGTTTTCTCCACCACAGCACATCAAGCCACTGGAACACATGGGAACATAATCATTTCATCGACACTATGTACAATACCATAAATATCTGACATTAGACTTTCTAAAGGAGGCATGCGCTTCATTGTTTTCTTCATTGAAAGTTAAAGATCACATCAATGTTCCCCAGTGGGTGGCACTGTTCACTCACTTTGGCAGACCAGTTTCTTCGAGACCACAAAATCTATGAAGGGGCTGTTCTTCAGCTGCAAACACTTCCAGACAGAGCCAGGCTGGTTTTAGCTTTTACAAGTCCTGTCCATTTTTAAAAATAAACAGGCACTAAATATATTTATATGAGGAAAAAATGCAAACTATCTTATTCCATGCTTTTCCAGGTTGATCAGCTTTGGTGTTTAAATGAAATGAATCATCAGAATTGCCTAAGTGAATCAGTACATTATAATTTCACTAGGATATAAGGGCAACGAGTATATCAGAAACAGTTTCTTACTGTTAATAAAGCTCTTCTTTCTCACAAACTATGCTTAATTACGAGGGTATTAGAATTCTCTAATTAACAAATGCAATGCCAGTCAAGTGCCCTAATTTGACCACAGAACTATCATGCAAGCAATACTTTTGCTACCAGGTTCTTTCTAATTTTTTTAAATGTTTATGCACATTGTGTCCTTTGACACGTGGAACAGCTTCAGCTTCAAGATGATCAACTGGTAATGTGGTTATTCAAGAATTAAATATTGTCAGTGCAACTATACAATCCCTTATTAGCCAGATTTGGGTGTTTAAATGAAACCCATCGGCCATGAATACATATGAGATCCCTTCATGGGTTTGTCTCTTTGAAATATAAACTGTTTATTAGAGACATTAAAGGGCATTTCAAGAATCATTTTTGGTTTCTTCTCTTTGATTTGTATTTTTACATGCTCCTCCCCTCTAATTACAGCTGTTTTTCTCTCGGATTAACTTGGTTTAAATGTATTGTGTGAAAGTTCTCAAGCTCATTTACTCGTGTCTAGCATTAAACAACAGAGAAAACAACTCCAGAGACATTTAATTCGGTCAGCAGAGGTAATCCGTGACTTTGAATGAGAAGCCAATAAGGGTCCTTTTTTTTCCTTTTTGCTGTAGCATCAGAATACTAATATCAGGCTATAAACTTAAAAGAAATCCCTTTCACTTTCATGTTAATGTGCAAATTCTGGCTTCTACTTTTTGCATGTCTTTGAAACTTCCCCCGAGGCATGTTTTGTTCAATTCATGTGATCTTCTCTCTCAAGCAAAATGCTCAACTTCTTGCTGCGGATACATTATGACCCTTCCGTCAAGCAAAACAAGACTCGTGGCCAAAGCAATGCGTCTCTACAAGGGCTAACAAGGTAATATGTTTTTCAGTGTTTTCAAAAACATCCCAACTCAAAGCACAGCTAGAGTACAAAGAAAATAATATACCTGCAGCAGGTATAAACGAAACCCAGTAAAGCTGGAATTGAAAGTCTGTCTTATTGCTCCTAACTTCAGTACTGAGAGTTCGTCTTTCCTTTTGTTCTCCCTCAGCAAACAGCTTATTTATCATCAGCTCTAACTCTGACTGAAATCACAACTGGGACATCTGTGAGAGATCTGATTTTAATTATGTCCTTTTAAGTCTGCCAGTTATTAGTAAGTTGATATATTGAACACTTAACATTAGAAACATGTGTCCAACTAAACCAAGTAGGCAAATACTGAACTCATTTAATAAAATCATTGGAATAATTCACAAATATGTAGAGATTTATCTGTTACTTTATCTATACATTAAATTCTGTGATTGTAAAGCTGCCTGAAGTTAAGCATTCCAGTGTTTGATTAGCAAAATCAAACCACCGCAAGACAAAATACTTAAAAACATCAACACTGGCAAACATATTTCTGAAGCCTTTGACATATTCCATCCACACAGGGTGTTTTAGAGGTCAGCCCAGCTCTGAATTGGCATAGATTCATAGAAAGTCCCTCCCTACCAGCCCTTATTTACTGCTACAGTGACAGAAGTTGTCCTCTGGCTTCAACATGCAGGCTTGTGTGTTGGAGGATGTGCTTGTTTAGTCATATTCTGTGAAGGGGGATGTCATGTAGCATCAAAGATGAGATATTTTCCCTTGCAGATTTCCAAGAAATAAATGCCAGCCAGATTATGACCACAGACAGTGTACAAGCTTCAAAAGGACAAGCCTGTGTATGTGTCATATGCAGGCAATGCCAGGGTAATTGGCTGCAAAACAGTGTTTGCTGTAGAGGCAACCTGTATAGCTTTCTTCTGTTTTGGATTACAGCCTCATAGCCAAGGCATTTTAATGACATCGCGGCTATAATTAGCAAATCATTTTTTATGTTGTTAGCCAATTATAAATTAAAAGAGGCAAGTGTTTCAGCCGTTTTATTCTAATAGCCCATTTGAATTTTCTGCTTCCTTCATAATTATTTTACATTGTATATGCTGAACAGCCTTTTTCAAAAGGAAGTTAAGTTGTTTCCAAACTGTTGCTGTGAACAATAAACTATGTTAACATATTGTGACAAGCTCCATTACTCTGTCTTCCTAAACAATGGGGCTACAGCGCCTGCCACCTAGCAGCCAAGAGTGAAAAAGAGAGGAGATCTAATGAATTATGCAGAGAGAGCTTTCTCTCAGCCTGACAGTCTGAAACCAGCCTGGAGAAAATTGTAAGAGAAGTACGAGTCAGTGCAGCCATCACAAATCCCCCTCCCCTTCCCCCCAGGGACCGCCAAGGCCAAGGCCTGTCAGTCAAGCACCCTCTTCCTAAACTGTAAGCCTGCAGGTCTGATAAAGCGCCGAAAAGACGCCCCAGAAGCCAATCCGTGGTACTCCGGGCTCCTGTCAGCGAGAAGGTCGGGGGGGAGAAAAAGACACAGCAAATGTTCCTAAATTGCTAACAACAAGCCTCAGACTGGGGTCCACACACAAATCACAGAGCCCAGGCTTGCAAAATCCGTGGACCCACTTGCCCCGTGCTCACTATGGAGAAATCTCAATCACAATCACTAGTCCTGACCCCTTGCGAGTGTGCGCACAAGGGTGAATTCACAATCATCTGACTGTCTAACCTCTGCCTTGTTAGTGCACAGAGCGAGAGAATTTCCTTTTTATTTTAATGAAGTATGGCTTCCCTTCCTGGCAGGCAGCTGAGTGTGGGGCAGCAAGAGCACAGTCTGGTAATGAGAGGCCAGAAGGTTTAGGTGTCTTCAAATCGCAACACACAGAAGAGCCTTAATACGGACGTGTTTTCGCCGGCCCTGGAGGAAACGGAGAGCTGAATGAATATTCATGGCGCGGTGATGAATTGTGTTGCCTACAGCATCGTGCCACTTTGAAAGCCCTCATGCTGCTTCTTTTATCACAGGAGGTCTTTGGCACTGAACCTCACGGGCCACAACACAGCACTCCAGCATCCAACTACCAATTATCATCTGAGATCATTAACTTGTTATGTTGACACAAAAACTGCAATTTCAGATGCCCCTCTTTATTCAAATGACCCTATTCATGAGGAGTGGCTGACTGAGTTGATTGGATTTTTTTTTTCTCGCATGCCTCGCAATCACTCAACAAGTGATGTTTGGACACAAAATTAATGAACAGCGTGCAATGCTTTGAACTGTACGCACGCTGTGTTCCGAGATGGATAAACAAGAAGCTCCATAATATCTTTCAAAGTATGCATCAGCACAGATTGATACAGTAATGGCATGATGGTGAATGTTTACGCTTTGTTCCATTCAGGAAGCAGGGCCGCTCATAATGACGGTAAGTCACAAGGCAGCGAGATAAAGCGTCGGAGGGACAGAGGCGGAGCTGGGTGGCAGGGTTGGAGGGCCTGGGGATTGAGCAGCGTCATGTTCCGCAGCCCCAGACGGGTGATTCATACCAGCTTCATCACTGGCAACAGACAGGACATCCAGGCCTTTATTACCTCCATCCATCACCATCACTTCATCAATCTGAGCTCCTGTGAGCCAGCTCTCCAACCAGTCCCCAAACACCCATCCCAGCGTGCTGCCGGACAGAGATTTACACCCACCCACTAACATCCTCTGCCTCTCTCACTTTAACACACACGCACACACAAAACAAGAGAGATGAACTTCTATGTCAACTTTAGACATGCACGTGCGCGCACACACATACACACACGCACACACACAGAGGAAGACAGACAGCGAGGGAGTGTGTAAAGGCCATTCTGCATGGTGTGAAGCTGTTCCCCTAAGGGCCTCTGGCTGACAGACTATCCTGCATTGTGAAAGCCACTTACACTTCAGCCACATCATACCACCTGCTGCTGCTGACCAGTGTGTCAGAGAGGCATATCATGATGGATACACTAAGCTGTGAGAGAATTCATTAAATCACTCCCACTACTCCCGCTATTTAAAAATACCATACAAACTCTCCTATACATACTTAACACAGGTCTTGATTTTCTTGTAACTGGACACTTACACAGTCTAATGCAATCAATACTGCAGTCCTGCAATAAAGGCAGCTTTGACATCATCAGGGAGGCGTCAAAGGAACATGAGACTGTAATCTGTGGAGGTGTTACATTGGATTGTAATACATGTTAAAAGACAAGGCTGGCAATATTTTGCATTTACTACTGTAAAACCAACAATGTGCTTATTTCAGTATCATCCAGCTTACCTGTCTGTCTCAGGCTAAAATCCATGCAAATAAATAACTGACTTTGGTCACTTGGTGAGGGCAGAACAAGCTAAAAACACAATGTTGACACATTTTTACCATATAATGTTTATATGATAAATACACTGATCAGGCATAACATTATGACCACCTGCCTAATATTGTGTTGGTCATCAAAAATGGCACTGGATCCTTTGGGTATTCTGGCTTGTGCAGTGGGGCCTCTGTCATTTAAACTTGTTCTACTGCATCCTGTTGATGCTTGATCACAATGGGGTGTAGGAAGTTTGGAGGTCAAATCAACATGTTGGGCCATTGTCATGTTCCTCAACATGTTCCTGATGGTTTGACGTTTTTTTTCCATGTGGTGGGGTGCATTTTCCTGCGGGGGTAGTCCAGTGACATTTGGGATTTCCATTTGCATGAGGGAGTGTGTTTGTTGTGGGACAATGTTTATTTGGGTGTCTAAGTCTCATCAACATGGATGCCAAAATTTTTCTGCTGGTTTTCCAGCAGAACAGCAATATGATCAATGTTATTCACTTCAACTGTCAGTGGTCATAATGTTGTGGCTGATGGGTGTATATTGGAAATGATAATGTGCAGATAGAAGTGGGGTAATAGACCGGAAATCTGAGTTCGGCAATGAGTCAAACATCTGCCACACATAAGAGTTAATAAGGATATTTATGCTGTTTGTGGATTGATGTCCCACTCTTCCTGAAGGGTTTGGCGAAGTTGGTGGATATTTTTAAGAACTGGACCATTCAATGTCACGTTGACACACACATCCAACCAGAGCATCGTCTGGTTGACTGTGTGTGTCACACCATGCTGTCTGAAACAGTTTTGTAGATGGCAGATAGTGGAGTTATGGACATTCAATTGCCTTGCTATGGTCCTAACTAAGCGGTGTATAGATAATGGATGGATGGATGGATGGTCCTAACTGGCATACCTGCATCCTTCATGCCAACCGCCCGTTCTCATCTTTCTCTTGTCATCTGTGGCATCGTATCATTTGAATAAAGCTGGAATTTTAAGGCGATCTTTTATTGGTCAGAGGAGTGTTTTATTGGTCACTAGTAGTCTAACCTTTTGATTAACTCAGTGGTTAAAATTTCTTTTTGTGCAGAATAAGCTAAAATCAATCCTTTTCCAACAATAACAAGATAAATCATATCTAACTCTTTTTTTAAATCATAAAATAAGTCAATTTGAATGTAGTGTTTGTGTGTTTGATCAAGTCTACTATTGATTATCCTTTTGTCTCTGTTTTGGTCTCCACCACCAACTCCTGCCTATTTGGCAGCTAAATTCTCCTTCACATTGACTTGCTAGTTGCCAACTTAGTGTCTCTGTTATTTGGCACAAACAGTGGGTTTTTGGAACAGTTAAATACAGCTTCTTGCTGCAAAAAAAGAACTGTGAGGAGTGGCGGGAGACACTTAAAGGCTAAATATATTACACTAATAGACTGCAATCCTTCACAATAAGAAATCCCTCTCACATTAAAAGACCCTTTGATCCATTGTTAAAAATATTGATTATACTTGTTTGATGCTATGGTTTCCTATAAGAGCGAGCACAATAGCTTTTAACAAATGAAAAAAGGCCTTCACTTACAGTATATAGCACCTTGTATTTGTGTGGAGCCATTTCTGGTGTGGATTAGTACCAATTTAATCCTAGTTATCCCAGTAAACTAGTGTCTATGTTGATTTTTTTAAAGAAAGAAACATATGCAACAGTGCGGCTCAGAGTTATAAGTTATGAACTACTTTAAATTAAACTTTAGCAACAAGGGCAATAGTTGGGTCAAGTAATATATACTGTAGAGGCATCCATATCCAAAGACCTTAAAAAATATTGAATGTCCTTTAACACCAGCAGAGCAATTTGCCCTACTGAGTACACTCTTAGGAGTGCAAACATACAGGGGTGGGGGGTATTACAAATGAATGCACTCTAACCCAAAGCAACACCACCACAAACTGCAGTCTCATAACTTCCCACAGAGTTTAGTCAACCTTACAGCCTCAACATGAATTTAACATTATAAGCTATAAGCATTAACTTGCATCAAGTTGTTCATGCACCCATGAAAATGTGTTTCCCAGCTCCATGCAGGGAGAGAGAGCATTGTTTTCCATAAACAAGCTACTGGTGAAAAGATAAAGCTCAAATTTATTCTTGAGAGAACTGTTCGCTCGCTGTTTATATGATTAAATTGCCTCATGATTAATAATTTGGTCTCTTTTGTTCACAAATATTTTCCCAGCCTGCACTTTTGTCGGAGAACACTCTCACTTAAATAAATCATTGCTGAATTAGTGTTGCATTACACACTCTGGGCAGACAGACACATTCTCCAGGAGGGCCACTCTCAGTGCTGTGAGGGCGATCTGAAGGACGAAAAGAAAAACCAATCACTTTTGGAAATTGTGTCATATTGATTTATGGCTGCTATTATGCACCTTTTTTTCCCGTACATCCATATACACGGACCCCTGTCATTGTGTGTGATGTGACACAGGGGGTGTCATTAGAGAGTATGAATATGGCCAACTTGGGGGAGATAAATAAATGTTGTGTTCAGAGAAACATTTTATTCTCAGCCTTGTGAAGTTATCGATTCGTGCACCACACAGTGCTCCACCAGTGGCTGTAATTTGTTTGGTGAAAAAGCTGAAAATGCTGAGATGTTTTTTGTTTGTTTGTTGGATTTTTGAGACTTTAAAAAAATAAAAAAATCCCATTGCTTAGAAGAAGAAAAAAAAAGAACAGGGTGTGAGAGTAGCACCAGTTTGTCAGAGATGTTTACTTGCTTGACCACATGACGGTAAGTGATGACAGGGGAGAGAGATGAAAGGGGATGGGGAGAGGAAGGGGCTTAACGGAGAGAGGGAGAGAGGGAGAAAGGAGAAGACACTTAATGTAAGTGTCCGTCAGCGTGGGGATGTTTGGGCAATGGTGGTTTCCGTGGTGACAAAGCGAACAGCAAATACACTAAGAGAGAGAAGCATTTTGTGCTTTTTTTTTGGTGGGGGGGGGGGAGGGGCACATTGAGAGTGTGGTTTTTACAACAACAACAAAAAAAGAATCCTCCTTGACTGCTTTATTGACATGCATTCACAGTGTTTTGTTCGCAATCTGTCTCGCACGCGTGTGTGATCCCTGTGTGCCTGCGTGTGGGTTTGTATGCATCAGGATGTAGGATATTATATTCACACCCTCACACGGAGATATAAATAGACGAGCCAGAATACAGGGGGAACTGAATAATAATTTGTTTCACTGGCAGCTATTCAAACTTACAGTCTGTCAAACTAGCGTTGTGCGGAGCAAGCAGAATGCGGAATCTCACAGCAAATATTTGGTGTGCGCGCCAATAAATTCAATCTGCAATCTTATTTTTTTTATTTTCCCCGCTCGTGCAGGAGAGATTTATTGTCTGGCAGATTAGAGATCATGACTCAAATTATATGATTTCATCTCTTACCTGCCTTTCCACCCCGTCTAGTTCTAGTTAGAACAATTACTTACTCATTTGTGGTGCAAAGTGATGGTCTGGTGCTCTACTGTATGAGATACAGTGTGTGTGCACATGTGTGTGTGTGTGTGTGTGTGTGTGTGTGTGTGTGTGTGTGTGCGCGTGTGGCAGCAGCGTTATCTCTTCCTCATTCAAGTCATGTCACAGGCCAGACACTCCATTGTCAGGAGAGGCTTTCATCCGCTGACTTCAGATGTGCCTGTCATCCAGTCCAATTATACAGAGAGAAATAGGTATTGTTACACTCTGGGGATTGATTCAAGACAAAATAGAAAAATGAAGAGAAGACTACACAGTCATCTACGGCCATGCGCCACTTGCTCGGAGTCACACACTCTATTGCTCGCACACACGGATTAAAAAAAAAATCACATGGACGAGCAACTTCAATATCTCAGCGATAACAAGTCATTGCGAAGTAACACGGCCTCACCGCTGCCTAGTGGAGAGGGTCTGGCAGGTAGGCTGCTGTAATTTGAAATGGTGAGGGATCGAGCGCCGCACCTCGGCCTCGGCCCTCACTGTCGGGGTGATGGACCTTCTTTTTATGGAGATAACTGCGGGTTGATGGAGCAGCTGAGCAATCCCGGGCTTACAATGACTCCAACCTGCCGCTGAGAGCTGGTTCAGAGCCACTCAAGCATCAGTCAACACGCTGACATGAACAGGCTCATCTCACCACTTTCTGCATTTTCCTTTCTGCTCTTTTGGTTCTTCCACCTCTCTCTCTCTCGCTATCTCACTCATCCAAAAACCAGAATGGATGTCAAGAACCACCACTTACCTCCGACCACTCATGGGGAACAGCTCCAAGTTTATGTAACACCGCCCCGCCATCGCGCTCTTGTGTTACTGTGTTAGTCACTGTTACTACGCTGGTTCATGAAAAGTTTGCTGTGGTTCTGACTGTGCTGCATTATCGGATTGGGAAATGACTAAGAGGGGAAAACGGCGCTCCAGCTCTGCTTCAAGGATCCGTTCACCTCCTCCGTCATTTCATTAAGTTTGTCACATGCATCCTTATTTGTACACGAGAGTTTTGACAGCTCAAGATGGCAGACGTCTCAGTTTAGACAATCCCCTTATGTGTAGTCAACCCTGCGTCTCAGCCGAGCCTCCAGTGTCCTTGCTCCTGAATCAGATTCACTGATGTGGAACGCAGTTGGCTGAGATGCTGGAGGGCATGGGGAGAAGGGATTTGCTCCTCGGCTAAGTCTTTTCTCTGTGCAGATTCCTACCGGGCCCCGAGAGGAGATTTAAACTCTTATATATACACACTCTCAACACAGGAACACACACACACATGCATCTGTTTTCCTGCCATCAATCTCCTAACTCCACCCAGGTTGTTTTGAAAGTGATAAATTCAGCCATTTAATATCCATAATTAATAATTTATTACACGAGGCGCACCGCAGATTTAGATTAGGTAGTATTTTATCTAGGTAATAGTTGTACCCTTCAAGGTCAGTCTGAGTGTTTTTCATTATCCTTCCCCAGTTAAAACTCAATATAGTTGTTTGGTACCTTACTTCTAATGCAACTGAATGACACTACCGAGTGGAAAAATTCATTAAAACATTTGAAGGAGGCTCTCCAAAAGAAGTGTGATGCTTGTTTACTATCTTTTTTTTTGTCTAATTATATCATCTGCCAGAACTGGGCTTTGCCATATGCTTTCAGATGCAATATGTGTCCACAGCTGATGAAAATTCATGTCTCTGTAGTATAAATATCTTTCTTTAAAAGGTGGTAAAATGTGCAACCTCACAGGGAAAGACTGTGGACTGTTTTGCCAGAGAAGATAAGAAAGGAAATTGGTGTCACTTTATTTTTTTTGTGTATCAGAAATTGTTTTTATTCCAAGACTGTATTTTTAAAAGAACTGGCAGCCCCCACAATTAGCTCTTAGCACAGTGAGAAATGTTTTCTAAATCCTCATTTAAAAAGAAAGAAAATTCTGAGGAGTCAGCTCACGCTCAGTTGTTGGTTATCACAGCTGAAGTAACAACAGTTTTATTTCTGGTGAGCAGCTGCAAAGCCACCAGTCAAAAGTTGAGCAACTTACTGCTGATGGCCAATGAAAAGTGAATAAAGGAGACATTCCCTGATATAGAAAGCTGGCTGTGTGGATTTTTTTTCCCTCTTTCTTTTTGTAGTGAATAAATGTAAGTTATCTTGCTGTCATCCCCCTCCTCTCTCCCTCCCTACGCCTGTCTTTCTCCTCTCTGTGTGTCTCTGAAATACACACATACTCGCTTGCACAAAGGAGGGAAAGTGTCACTATGGAAACAAGGAGGCGAGATTCTAAAAGCTACCTCTTGAGACGAGAGTTAAGACAACAAAAAGGAGTCCACTGTGTGAGTGGCAGAAAAAGCAGCAATATACACAGCATCTATACTTCTTCCTCCTGTTCTGCTGCTGTGAATGTCATCATCAAGCTGCCTTGTCAGCCCTTTTACCTTTATCCCACTATTTTTGCCTTTTATCAGACTATGTATGTCTGTGTACACACGTGCATGCGTATTTCAACACATCCCTCCTGTTTGTGTGTGAGCCTGGTGCTGTGCCTGCAGTTAAATGCATGTGGCTCTGTGGACAACTGTGTGTATGTGTGTGTGTGTGTGTGTGTGTGTGTGTGTGTGACTTGGGTGTAATATGCACCACACATTTCTTTAATAGGGCTAATCCATTTTAATCCCACCTGCCACAGTTACCTTACAATGATGAATGTAAGCCTAAATGAGTTGAGACGCAGAGAAATGCCCGTGGGAGACAGAGGAGGAGGCTGGGAGGTAGATTTAAGTCTCTATATGTGTGTGTTTGTCTTTGTCAGTGTGTGCACTTGTGTGCTTTGCGTGTGTGTGTGTGTCCGTGTGAGCCTGTGCATGTGTATTTATTAAGGTCTCTGCTGCGGCTGAAACAGGTTTTTCCCTCCCCTGCTCTGGTGAAGGCTATTTTCTGCGGGTCTGCAGGGTCACTGCTGTCCTTAGTGATGTCTCCTTCAAGTGTAATCAGCACCATGGACAGCAACACCGATCTCCACCATTGCAGGCACCACAGCAGGCATCCATCTCAATAGACTCAAAGAGGCTCCCTGTGCTTAGCTCCTTTCCTTTTCCATTCCTGCTGATCTAAAAGAATTGGATAGGTGAAAGCTGGCTGCCCATGAGGCTTCAGTCTTGATGTGCTCCCTCAGTCCTTGATCTTTAACAGGAATGGAAAGGAGATGCAGGGGTGGTGGGAAAGAGGGCGAGGGGAAGCTAATTGTGAAAGACCTGCAGGCGAACACATCTATTAATAAAAAGCTCTAATGTGAAACTCCTAGTGGATAAGTTTCCTCTGTGGTGGCAGATTTCCCATGCTTGATTATGAGAGGTAAAATACAGTGCAAGTGAAGGCTGCTGTCATTGGTATGGTCCTATTTAAGCACTTGTTACTGTATATAGAGCCACAGTTTTAGCGCCACTCACCTGTGGTGGCTTTGAAAAATAGCAGCAATATTAGGAAGCAAAAAAGAGATAAGGGGAGATAAAAAAAAACAGAGAGGAGAAGGGGAGGGAGAGATAGGAGGAGTGTACTACTGTACAGAGTGAGTGGCTGAGTGAGGGTGAGGGAGTGGGAGAGATAGGGAGAGCGAGACACGCTGAGAGAGAGGGGGAGGGAAAGAGAGAGAGAGAGAGAGAGGGTGCAGATAGCGGGAGGGGAAAACCTCCTCTCTGAAAGGGATGATGTCAGTCTCTGCAGCTGAGCCCCGGTCCCCGACTCGATAGGGTGAAGACTCTCTCCTCCAGAAAAAAAACCACACACGAGACCGGCTGGCACGAGCCACATCCACAAAGAGGGAGCCAAGGGGTGAGAGGCAAACTGAGGGGAGAAGCAAAGAGAGAGTCTGGTGAATGAAATGCTGCAGGTACGTATGCCACATTATCATCCATCTCGGAGTTCATTCATTAGTGTCTTTTGTTGCGTGCTGCCTGCCATTGTGTCTCCAATTGCTGCCAGCAAACTCACTTGTTCAAAGTAATTATCATGTTTTCAGAATGTGTCACAGCAAAAAGACCTCGGGAGCGTGTGTGTGTGTGTGTGTGTGTGTGTGTGTGTATGTGTGTGTGTTCAGTGTACACTTCTACATCCCAGTCCCAGCGTGTCTGTGCGAATTTGTGTGGGCGTGTATATTTCAGTGGGGGTGTAGATGGAGAGTGCTCACGGTATGCAGGGACACACACACACACACATTAGTGGAAAGTTTTTAATGAAGAGGAAACTGCTGTATTCACTCCTCTGGGGATGAAAACAGCTTCAATTATTCAAATCCAAATCAGATGCAGGGTCCCCGGAGCAGAGGGCATGACAGAGATTTGAGATTAGAGTGTAGGGATTTTGTGCTAAGATAACCTATCGACTTGGAAAAGAAGAAGGAAAGGCTTCTTTTTTTTTTGTCTGTTGCGTCATTGTTATAGAGCTCTTCCTCTGTCTGCATAGGGGATTTGCCGGGTTAAAGCAATGCCTTCTGGGATACCGGTGGTCAGACAGGTGACATAGCTGTGGTGAGTCATCCTGTAACATCTGTCACTGACACCTCTGTTTCCCACTTTAGATTGCAGGCTTGCTTATGCACAAGCAGTAATGTCATTGTCAAACCTGATGATTCCTTTTCCTCCACTACACAAGTTCAGCCGGTTGTTGTTTATTACACAAGGAAAATTGATTTTCTGTTGCCTAGATTAGTTGTGAATGTCACCGAGCGAACAGACAACAATGTGTGTGGGGTCACATTCAATAGGCGACAACAAGAGATGCCACTGACAAAGGATAAAAAATGTGTCTTCGTATTGGAGAATCTGGCACAGCCAGGACTTGTGTGTGTGCATGTGTGCGTGTGTTATTTCCTTTCCCTGTCTAATGAACTCACAGACCAACAGGAAAAAAAAAAGAGCAGGTCACAGACACATTTCACCAGCAACCATCCATTTACACACTCAGGCTGTTGGCATGTCACTCAATTAGTCACAGCATGGATTACACTCGGCGAGGGGCTTGGGGAGAGAATCACAGTGGAAATCCAATTTTGTGCCACATCAAATGTCAGGGCAGATCCTTCAGATTCTCTGTGATAACCACAGAGGCGGCGGGAGGAGAGGCTGAGGGACACTGTGGGAGGCTGGAGGGGGCGGGGGAAGGTGTGAAGGTTATAGTGAAGAAGCAACAAGGGGTGAGGGGAGTCTCTGAGGTATGTGGGGAATCCCTACTGGACAACAGGGTCGCTTCTATACTGTATGTTGGTCTGTGTGCAATATTCGTAATTCAGTTTCTGGCATCCATAAATGATATTTTCTTGTTGCCTAACTCTTAAACATCTGAGAGAAGTGCAATAGATCTGTATCAAAAAGGTACGAATATGATCTATTTGTGGTACTTTCTATGTAATTACAACATTATGCTTGCATCAGACTAATTATGATGAGTGTGTGTGTGTGTGTGTGTGTGTCATGAACTTTGTTTAAAATGAGCTGTGAGTCTTTTCTCGAGGCCAGCTGCTCTGGAGACACCTGCTGTTGGGTGCAGTGTTCCAGTCGCTGCAGACACACACACCAACAGGCTTTCATTTGTTTGCATAGCCCCCACAGAGCAACCCCACTTATTTTTCTGCAAACCTGGAACATCAAACAGGTACTTCTAGCTATTGTGCCTCAGCCTCCCTGGCGCTGACTGGAATGACAAATGGTTGACTTGATAAAGGCTCCGTTGGCAGTGAGGGGACCACAAACTTCCTGATGAGAGGCCTTTAATTAGGGAAAATCCAAAGTGTGCTTACTTTAACGCATTATTTTCTTCCCCCCCACCACCATGATATATATTTATATCGGCTCATTTGCTCAGTAAGTCATTTTGATGTTACTACTGCCCTAGTTCCTTTGACTCCTATTTCAGGTGTCAGTCCTGTGGGAGTGTGGATTCCCTGCATAGTTTTTTTTTGTAACTACCATTTGAGAATTTTTAAGATGGTGTTTTCACGGTTGTCAGGCAAAATTGGATTGATGTCTTGATTTCAAAGATTTTCTTTGTCCTCTTTGTTCACACCAGGGGAACGTGTTTATATTGAATTATTCATACACGTTCTCGATGTCGAACACAAATGATTTCAGATATCATCCCGGTGGAAATTCATCACTATTTCCTCCCCCCCTACCCGTTGCGTGTGTGCCGAGAGGGATGCTCAGTCATTCCTTCCCTTTCGTGCAACAAATTCCTCCCCATCTATCTATTTATCTCTCGGTGATGGCTGAAACCTCACATTCCCAGCAGAGGCGACCCGAGTGGCCCCTCAGCCTGTGTGTCATTACCGCTGACCAGTAGCCCATCTCTATCTGCCCCTGATCTCATGACCTCCCTGAGAGGCAGCCAGCAGCACGCTTCCCTTAGCGAGGGAGGAGGGGAGCAAAGGGTGAGGTGAGATAGCCGGATGGAGTGAGGAGATAGAAAGGGAGGAAAACAAAGGAGAAAGGGGTGGGTGGAAAGGTGAGCAGACAGCAGGGAGGGATGGAAAGAGAGAGAAAAAAGGTGGCGCTGGGAGAATTGGGGTGAGGTGTACAAAGCAAGAGAATGAATGAAAAAGCAGGTGGACGAATGAAACAAAAGGGGAAAGAGGGAAATGGGAAGAGGCAGAGGCAAAAATGGGGAGAGGGTTTGAGATGCTGGATTGGAAATTGATGGTGAAGAGAGAAGAAAAAGCGAGAGAAAGGGGAAGAGCAGGAAAATGAGGGTGGCGGCAGAGGAAAATAGATGGAGGAGCGAAAGTCGGAGATCAGACGAAGCAGGGAGGGAGACTCAGAAATGGAGTGAGAAGGAAAGAGAAGAGATGCTATTTCAAGACCATACTTACTGATAATGTCACTCTACTTCAAAGTGCAAAGCGTTCCTGTCATGCTCCTGCATGACTGTGCCTCTGGAGAATTTCCTCATAGATCAGATGATAAAAGGATGCCTGACTGAAGGGTGTGTGTGTGTGGGGGGGGGCTCCTATCATTCTGTGTGACACATTCTGGGCTAAACTTTGACAAAATATACTCAGGTCTCCGCTTTAATTTTTGTCTTAATCAACCACAGCACCTGACCGGGGGCCCCAGCGGAGACTCACTGCTGCAGCGTGACGAAGCACGCCACAAGGCTCAGGTAAAATCCTGGTGCATCTAAGGATAAAATATCAGCCAGACATTTTCCAGCATATCACCAGTAAAACATGACGGAAATGAACAAAACTGAGGATTTAAACTACATGTAGGTATGGAGGCCTCACTTACAGTGTAGCTGAGTAAACAGTGGCTTGGCAAACCTTTAAGTACATAAAAAGCATGTGTCTCTGGTATTTAGCTTCTGTTATAATTGTTCAGTTTGACGTGCTAATCACAGGAATTTCGCTTACATGTCTTGTTGGCTCAGACGTCATTGAAATCATCAATCACACAGCCTTCAGGCACCAAAACTCATAACTGGGGCCAACAATCCCACCGTGTAATGAATTTATTCCCAGCTAGGAAAGAGAACCGTGCGTCCTCTAACTAAATATCTAACTAGATTCAATATTATTCACCCCAGAACTGTTTTTTTATATTGTACTCCTGTTCATTAGCTGCATACAGTACAAATGTCAGATCAAGCTTTTTTGCGACAATTTTATCTTTTTAAATGATCCATTTGTGAGGCTAAACTAAAGCACATTGTGATTTTCAGCAATGCCTTTCTAATTAATGTTGCTACTGCTGCCATTGCATCAATGGCATCCATTTACAGCAGGGAGATACACACACACACCAGCAGATGGTCATCCATCCTCCCACTCTGACCCTTTTCATTTGGTTTATGCTGTGAGTCAGTCTACAAATGTGAGGGGATTCAATAAATGAATGTTTGAATGAAAAAGAAGGAATTCCACCAAAACCACTAAAACATTTTTTATCCTTTAGTGGACCACTCTGACTCAACAGCACTTCACTAGATATTAAACAGCACGCCAGCTGACAGCAACAAAAAAGTGCTTCAACAGGCGATCGGTGAGGCTTTTTGCGAGTGATAAGCCAATTATTCCCAAATACTACCCTGCCGATAAAAATGTTTGGGGCACTGTCAGGCACCTGTGGGCTCACGTGAAGGAAGGCAGGTGTCCGTTTTTGATAACGGATAGGCAAACTAGACTCTGATAAATAACAGATTGTTGTACCTACTTGTATATTAACACATGTAGATACTGCTAATATTAATTGAGAGTGAAAATGCACACTGTTACTCCTGATCCATGGCCATTGTTAGTGGGTTTATAATTACATTTCAACATAAAAATGCTAATGTGCAAGTGTGAAAACCTTTCATCCATCAGTGTTTGCAACTCACCAGTAATTTCATATTTTTTCAGTGTCAAAATTAACAATTTAGGTAAAAGATATTTAAGTCAGAATGATGGCACAGTTACATCACAAGACAAATCCTGTCATTGAAACCCATATCTAATGTTAATCAGAAAAAGCCTTGCAACCATCACATGTGCTTCTAATGGATTTATCCAATTTAAATAAAAGAATATCAAATTTCCTGCCTGCAAGGTGATTTCTGTGAGAGTTATTATGTTGGCAAGAAGCCATGATGACAGCTCCTTGTCTGCTTCAAGGAAACTGAGGCTGGATTTATATCTTTCCCATGCTGTTCACGACTTTTACTGTAGTATAACAAAGGTCAAGATGTAACACACCTGCCAGCGCACCTTCATGAATTTGAATTCTCTCCTGCTGGAGAAGCTCTGATACAGAATGGAGCAGAATAGAGAAGCAGACTGCGGGCTGTAACTCCCTGACAGTTATGCTCGCTTTATTTTCAGTTGTCATCAGTGAGTCCAAAAATATGGTGTTTGTGGCTGCTGCCAAACCAGTATTCCCACTAAATTAATTAGAGAAGTTATTTCAACAACACTGTGGCTCTGTTTTCTCCACACTTCCTCTGAGCACAACACATAAACTGATGGTTACACGCTACATTTACAGAAAAAAGTGTGTTCATCACACCATATTAAATTAAAAATGAGCAAAGTGATTATGACTTTGTAATGTGCATTTATGTGTCTTTAAAAATGTAGTGCATCCTAACACAGTATGAAGTGTAATGGCAAATCCTGATAAATGATGCATGTATTAAAGTATATGTATAATTTAAAGAAATTTCAACCATGTACACAGAGTTTCTGGATTAGTGTGCAGATGAATTGTGTACTACAGATCTCAGTTTCAGTCAGTCTACACTTAACTTCTGAGATAAAGTTTCCTCTTTTATTTTATTCACAATAGCTAAATGCTTGCATTTCTGTCCTTGGTGAAGAAAATAACCTCCTTTCTGTCTTTCCTTTTTCTCATTGCTCTTTTCCTCAGATCTTGTGGTATTTCACACTCAGAAGACGTGCGAACACGACTTCCTCTTTTTGTTCCTCATGCGTTTCTACATGTATGCCACTGTGTAGTATGGCTTTTTATTCCTATGTGATGATGAAAAATGTTCATGTAGGAATAGAAGCCATTTTACATGTGGTGAGAGAGCAACTTGACGGAAACATGACGCCAGATAGAGCTCCTCGCCTCCTCCTCGACGCTGCTCACAGAGAACCAACATATGGCTGGATAAATGTAACTGTCTCCTCTCGAATGTTTCCCTGTAGTAAAGATACATTTGTGCTCATCTTTCAGATGATGAGTAAGCTCACTGAAGTACTGATCTGAAGATAGAAAAAAGAGAAGCCAGACTTTGTTGTGTGTGCACCTGTTTTTGCCTCCAGGCACAAGGAGCTTCTACTGTTTCCAGTGTTTGATGCATGTGGTGACAGCTGCGGTCCACAGGGATGGAAGCAGGAACATTTGCAAAACATGTCATGAACAAAAGAAGAAAAGGAGCAAGAAGAGACCAATACAGATCTTTAATAACCAACTATAAAAGAGGCACTTAGTGAACCACTTTACAACTTGCAAGAGGCACCGCATTTCCCTTTCTTCTCAATCTGATTCATTTTGCACATTATTAAAATAAAACTTTGACATGAAGCATTACACCAAACAATATTCTACCTACAATATTATACAATATAAGATACATACAGTATAAACAAGATAAAGCACCTTTGTTGTCCTAGTAAATACTATTCATAATTAAACATTTGGAGTTACAGACACAGATGATTGAGTTTGTGTTTTGTGTGTGGTATTATCAGTGCATGGGAAGAACTCCAAAAACAGGTCTTGGGACTGTGATGTCCTTGTATGCACCTGAGTTTATAAAATGGAAGCTTTCCTAATTTTGTGTTCTATCAGCCTACATATGAATTGCTTGGATGGTTTACACAGTATCTTTAATAAACTACAGAAAACCAGTAACAACAGCTGGATGTTTGTACTGTAACTGCTACAGATTTCATGTTCCCTTCCGAGGACATTGGCATTCACATTAAAATTAAACACAATGTAGCACCAGGTAATGTTTATACAAAAGGCTAATATGATGAATGTCAATGCAGTACAGTAAAGTTTAAAAAATAATACAAAATGAATATGTTGGAAGCATGTACGAAAGGTGCACAGACAATAGTCCAAGTCAGTTACGACGTCATTTGCCCCGTTTTCAGACTTAAACTGAAAAAAAAAAACTGTTATGAATGCAAAATGAACATGCATTTCTTAGAGGAAAATATTTTACTGTATTTTCAAGTATTCCTTTTTTCTCTCCTTTAATATGAAATATAATCTCTAAAAAGTTCAATGACTTCCCCGACTAGCATATCCATTTTTGACCCAAAATTCATCTCAGCCATTCGTCCTCACATTTGTGTGATAAAAACACATGTACAAAGAAGACATAAAGTGACTATAAGTATTTAAAGATAGCATTTCACAGAAAAGAGCTGTGCAATCTCATTCACCATAATGAATTGTCTTAAACATTTATATTTGTGAAAATTTACAGTCTCTTATTCACAGATCCCTCACGTCCCGTCCCCCCTCCCACCCTTCAGTTAATAGATTCTGATGTGTCCTTCCTTAAAGGAATCTTAAAGCTAGTGAGTTTTTGGCCAAACAGCTGGCTTAGAAGGTGGTTCTGGGACTCTGCCGTCCGGTACGAATGACTCTCCATTGACCTCACCCCCATCTTTGGCCTGGATTTATTCAAAGAATTGTTCATGGGAACTGAAGACACTTTAGATATAGGAGGGTGCAAAGATCTCCCCAGAGGTCCCTTTTTGGCTTTATAGTCCCCATTCTGAGGGGCAACGATCTCAGCTTTCTTTTGTGCACAGCTGTCGAGCAAACTTCGTTTTGACTGCAAACCCAAGTTGAAAGTCTTGCACTTGGAAATAATTTTGTTGCTAACACTATCGTCCCGCACCGAGGACAGCACGGGGTACTCGTTGGGTCCGTCCGACTTCCTTTGCAGAGAGGGATTTGCACACTTGCTGGGGCGAAATTTCTTTTTGGCCCTCGAATCAACACCAAAGTTCTCTTGTGTGGCTGGAGAGGAAACCCTCTGCAGGCTGTGAGGGGATTTCATGTCCTTCCTCTTCTTCTGTGGTCTGAGGGATTCCTTGTCCTCATTTGAGGCTGAAGCATTTAGGGAAACCTTGGCATGGAGGACGGGTGTTGATTCTGCAGCCTTCCCGCTGCTTGCTGCAGTGCTGCTTTTAGTGTTGTCATTTGTTTTGGCTGGGGCGACTTTGTCTTTCGTCTGACTGCTACTTTCCTGCTCAGCACCATGAGATAGCATCTGCTGTTTGCTGTCATTACTTAAGGCTTTGGGTGTCTGATGCCACTTTTCATCATCATCCCTCTGCTGGTCCGTCACATCAACAGCTGATTCATGTTTTCTGGACTCAGGTGTCTTTAAAATGTCTTGATTTTCTCCTAAGCTGACAAAAGAGTTCTCGCTGGGTGGAAGTGAATCAGGTTTTCCTTCAGTTTCAGTAGTGTCACCTTGAGCAGAGCCTTCTTTAGCTTTAACAATCTCCTCCCCTGCACTACTACTCTCTTTAGATGCTGACCATGAAGTTGTCTCTGCTCTAATGCAGACTGACTCATTCTCCTCTTTCACGTCACATGGTTCAGTAATAGATTTTCCATTACCCTCTTTATCAGGATGAGGTGAGGGAGTCGGGTCAATTTCCTCCTTCTTGGGTGCAGCCGACTCCGACGAGCCCATGTGAATGCATTTTTCCAGCTCTACAAGTAGTTCAGAGTAGTCCTCTGCAATGTCCTCGGTCTTCACGTTTGTGTTGTTTGTGTCACTTTGGTATTCATTGGCGATAGTCTGTGTGGAGTCGTCTGCTGTGGACACGGAGGGTTTTGAAGGCTGCGTGTCAGAGTTTTGATTCAAGTGCAGCGAGCTTACGCTTGCAATGCCGCTGTCTGAGCTGTTGTCTTGCAAACTGTCAGAGAGAATTCGCCTCTTCTTACTTGCAGGCGAATCACATTCATCTTCTTTGGACGCAGATGCTCTGACAGGTCTGAGAACACCCCGGAATTTGAAAATTTTGTTCCCCCCTGACAGGTGCTTCTCCATATGACGGTCAAACTGCTCTTTCTTGGAGAAGGTGTAGTTGCAGGTGCTGCAGATAAAGGACTTTTTAATCACATGCATGACATCAGCACAGAGCTCGCAGGTGTAGAGGGTGGTGTGTTTTGAATCCAGCTCATCCACCTCCTCGTGAGCTCTCTTCAAATGGTCTTTCAGCTCCTGGGCCTCCTGATAAGAGACTGGGCATTTGTGACACAGGAAGATCCTCTCCAAATTGTGAACCACTAAATGTCTCTGGAGTTTGAATGGTTTGGGGAACTGTTTCCCGCAGTGGTGGCAGTCTCTGGAGGGGTCTTTGCAGTTGGGATGCATCTCCACACTTTTAGGCGTCTCCGTTTTGTGAAGGACCTCAAGCGGGGTGAACGTGCTTTGCTTCCCACCTGCTCCACTGCTGCTTTTAGTTTTGTGAAGTTTTGACTCCTCTGAGGTGCTCCCCTCTCCTGCAGCGCTGTCTGTGGCATCGGCTTTGTCCGTTTCTTTAGCAGCTTTGTTGGATTCTCTGTTTGCTTTGCTGGGGCGGTGCTGCATGATCGAGGAGATAAAGTTCTTCACCGCCGTCTCTTGCATGAAGCAGCCTGAAATACCCAACATGGAGCCTTGAGTCTGACCCCTCCTGGCAAACTGAGTGGCGTGCTCTCGCAAGTGTTCATTGTACATCCACACATCTGATATCTCCTTCAAGCACATTCCACAGGTCCAGATACCGGTCTTGTTCTTGGCATGTTTCTCCCTCAGATGGTCTCTCAGTTGCTCCCTAGAGCTGAATTTGCGCTGGACGCACATGTAACAAGTTGGAGGTGGAGACGGGTTGTGTGAGAGTTTGTGAAAGTTCAGCTCACCCAGGGTTAGGAACCAAGTGAAACACACTTTGCACTTGTACTGCTTGTCTTTGACTTTTAATCCACCGTCTTGCCGCTTTCTGCCTCGCCGCTCTGTTACTTTCTTTGACTTTTCATCGTCTCTGTTCTCCACATCAACGACTGCAACAGGAGGAGCTACGGCGATATCTTTATTAGAGTCAAAGAATTGAATCTCAGGAAGCTGAAATGTGGTGTTGATGTTTTGGATGTCAATGCTGTGAAAGGTTTGGACCCCCTCTGTGACGCATGGCTCCACGGTGTAGGGGGCCACTGGCAGAGGCAGAGGGCAGGGTGTGGCTGGCACCTCTGGTTTACAAGTGTTAGGGTCAGAGGTCACTGCTGAACCAGCATTGAAGCCACTAAAGTCACTGGAGCCACTCCATTCAATTGAGGATTTATCAACTGTGCTGTCAAGTGGATTCGAGAGGTTGTTGCCGAGCTCTTTAATATTCTCATGGACTCCCTCCTTTTCGCTTTGTTTAACATCTGACAGTGGCTTGGCATCAGCTTTCAATGAGCTGTTGTGGCACATATTCAACATGATGGCATCGTCAATAGAAATTGTCTCATATTCACAGTGGTCAGTTTGATTGTCAGCGAACGTCTGTGCAGCTGGGTTTTCCACGCACTGATTTTTATTTTGCATGAAAGTCTCAGGAGGAAGGTAGTCTGGGGTTAGATTTGAATGAGGCGATAGCTTCTGCCTTTTGTTTCTTTTGCTGTACACCCTCGGGCACTTTTTCCTTTTTGCCTCCTCGTCTCTGGGGAACAGCTGGGAGAATGTGGTGTCATCATCAAGCAAGGCCCTCAGATCGGGACTAATGCTGGGCGGACTGAGAGGGGGAGAATTCAAACAGGAGAGAGGATGTATCTTGTCTGAAGGGCCACTGTTTTTCTCACATTTTATCTCAACTGCCACTTCTCTCAGAATCTCCTGGGCAAGGCTCTCTTCTGATCCTTTCTGTTCGCACATCTCTTCCACAGCGCACAGAGTCTTTCCGGATTCATCACATTCTCCTGTAATCTCTTTGTCTACAGATGCAGCACTTTCCACATTATTATCAGCACACACTTCCAAACTTGCCATCGTTGTCATGCTTGTACATTTCATTTCTTCCGTGTCAGTGATCTGATTTAGCTCCGCAGTTTCATTAAGTGCTTTTGGCTCTTTTGTTGAGGATCCAGATGTATTGTCAAACCCAGATTCTGAAGTAACATGGAGAGGGAATTCCTCTGTTCCGGAAACAGCTCCGTCATTGATTTTCACCTGGTCCTCGGGAGATTTACTGTGCTCTTGTAGTGCACTGCTTTTGAATTCAGGAGTTATAGCTTGAAGTATGTCTGTTTTCAATATATTCAGAAGCTCATCAGAGAAAGGGTCAGGCTTTATGTTTACCTCGCTGTTCTTGTTCTTTCGAGCTTTGTTGTTCTTCTTTGCTTTGGCTGGCAGCAAAGGCTTTTGACGGCCTATTTCATCTGCTGCCACAGCACTTGCCTCAGTTGCCATTTCCTCCAGGACTGACTCAGTCTCTGCTGCTTTAGATATGAGAGTGCTACTTATCTCAGGCAGCCCATCTATTTTTGCTGGGTAACAGGTCTGTGAATCATCTTTATGTTTTTTCTCTGCAGTTTGTGATGCTTCATAAATAAGCCTAGTCCCCTGATGGCTTGATGTCGTGCTCTGCAGGCCAATGTATTTTTCAGCTCTGACCAAATGTTTCACGGCCTTATGTCTCTTTAAACCTGGCACAGTCCTGAAACACATGAAGCAGATTTCACAGAGCACTTTACCCTGTTGAGCGTTGTTTTGTGTCTTTTTCTGCGTCGTTTCTTTGTGTATTTGCTGCATTGTTGAACACTGGCCAGTCTCTATTGTTGGTTGCTTTTCTGACGGGTCTGGTGGAAGAGGCATTTGTTCATTTTCACAGATGATGAGTGGCTTAGGAGTGGGCGGACCATCTGAAAAGTCTTTTTTGAGAAGTGTACTGTCTTCAACAGAAGCCTCGTGGGAATCTAAATTCTCAGTTTTGGCCTTGTTCAGGAGGTCAGCATGTATATGCAAATGCTCAACACTCTCAACTGGATCATGGAAAACTTCCAAGTTTGTCTTTACATTACTAGCCGAAGAATCTGTTGTTTTGAATTCAGCTGGAAGACCCAGTGAAAAACATGTGAATTTCATATTCTGCTGGAGGACCAGTGGCTCATCTGATGAATGTAGTTTAGCTGCAGGGTGTGAGTTCAGTGATACTGCTGTATCTGTTTCAGTTTTGTTAAAAATCAGTGCAGGGTTAATGCTCAGGTCACATGATTCACAGTCATCTCTGGGTCTCTGCTTTATGTCTAGATTCTCCTCAGGTTTATTGGCTGATGATATCGGTATGTAGTCATATTGATTTAGTTGTGGAGGTTCATCTGAGATGCTGTTGTAGTTGAGAGGGCTGAGCTTGAAGTCATATATCAGAGCTCGTTTTTCGAGGCCGTCGGATACCTCTGGTGGTTCTGCTGTGCTGGTCATTGGAAGTCGAGAGGAGATGGTGGCTTCAGAGTTGGGGATTTTACACTTCATGATCCCCAAGTCCAGGTGAGGTGGGCTTATCAAAGAATATTCCATCTCAGCTGCTGTGTTTAATTCATTGCTGGTTAAAGCCTCTTTGATGTTTTGGTTATCTTCTTGGTTTATGGGGGATTTTGCAATTTGAATGGAGCCTTGATCAATAGATTTATCATTGCTTTTATTTTTCATCTCACAAGAATCCTCTTCTGTGCCAAATTTCTGCACGAGTCTTTCATGAGTGGTTGATAAAAGAGGGCTAATTGTTGATGCGGTGTCTAAAAAGACACAGTGACTTTCCTCTGCTTCCTCTCTGCACGGTGAGTTTTGTTGACTTGCCATGAAATCAACAGGAAGATGTTCTTTGATGTCCTGGACATTTAAAATCTCCTCCGGTTTCTCAATCGGATCAAAGACAAGAGCTGTTTCCGTTTTTAATGTGTCATTAAATGGAGTCATTTTGCAGGAATCACTGTTAATGATGCCATCAGACTGTGAAAGGATCAACAGATTGCTTGATTGGGTGTCATGGAAGGGTGAGCAGCGGTCAGTACTTTCTATATTGGTTTCCAGCAGTAGTGGACTGCAGGGTTTGTCCGTGGTGACTGCCTCCACTGACATGTCAGTTTCACTGTACATCTTTGAAGGGCTGCAGTTTTTAGAGGGAGACAGATCTTGTATTTGTGTTTCAACAGTTATTTCTTCTCTGTCATTATCTGAGCATTCCACTTTCAGTTCGCCAGCATGTGATGAACTAATATCTTCAGGATTATGAGCGGATTGTTGCTCCAGTGCTGCTTTCATCACATCTCCCATTTTTTCTGCAATACCTTGACTGGGGTCAGCTAGTGTTGGTGATGCAGGATGATCATCAGATTGACCAGTGATTCCCTTCACTGCCTCTGCTTCCTCATAGCCATCTGTAGTCAAATGGCTTTGCCCGTCAATATTGTTTTTAAATGACTGATTGACATTGTCGTCCGCATTATTGTTCCCACAGGACTCCTGAACCACACGGTGGTCATGTGCCTCCACACTTGAGCAGTGAGCAGTCAAATTACTATTCTCAGGGATATCCTCCTCTGATGTGACTTTAGTCTCTGCTGTGTAATCCTTGTTTTCTGTGGGCTGCGATGAAACTGGCTGGCTGCCATCGACTGTGGGGTCAGTCTTGGTGGAGAGAGATGACTGTGACTCATTCAGAATGAATTCAATTTCATCCTTCCGCTCATTGATATTTGGAGGTGATAATATATTCTCCTTCCCGGTAATTGCTTCCTTTTCAGCACGATCTTCTCTCTCAAGTGCATCAGTCGCCTGACATTCAGTTGCTTGATGTTGCTGGCTCGTCGGAGAGGTGACATTTGGCTTCTTGTGTTCTTTTTTGAATATAGAGTCTGAAATCACCTCCAGGCTTTTCATGAGATTTTCTGTATATCGCTTCTGTTCTAAAATGTCTTCCTTTGTCTCTGCAGGAGTCTTTTTTTCAGCACTTCTGTCCTCTGGTTCCTGGTTGTGGTGGAGCTGTGGGTGTTCAATACGTGAGGTGGTGGAGGTCAGATCCGGTGCATGACCCTCTTTTTCAGAGAAGTTTTCAAGCGTCCCTGGTTCATTTGGAATTGGAGTGTGTGGACTGTGGTGTTCACCCATTAGCTCAAACTGGAAAGCACTGGACCACTGAAGTCCTGATTCAGTGAAAGGCTCTGAAGGCACATTTGAAACTGGTACATCCATAGTTTGCACAGGACACTTGATAGTCAAACCTGTGCTTTCACCCTCTGACTCATCGCCCAGTCGTAAAGGTGAAAATTTGCTTATGTGTACCTGCTTGGGGACGTCTTGAGCTAGTAACGGAGGGCTTTCCAGCTTAGTTGTCTGTAGCTGGTTTTCAAGCTCATTCACGATTCTCTTTATCTCCAGCTCATCCTCTGATGCACAGCTGTTGAGATTTGCGCTGTAGTCAATTATTTTCTCTGGCAGAGACAAAGAAACGTGATTGTAATCTGGCTTCTTTTCATTTGATTTCTCGGAGTTGCCTTTGTACTGCGATATCTCATCTGGTAGCACGGGGCTGACTATGAGGTTCCAGTCTCTTTGTTCCAGAAAGGGCGAGAAAGATGACACGAACTCTTCCTTTTTATTGGCTGTGTTCTCTATTGAATGGAAACCCTCTTTCTGAATCGGCATATCGGAGTAAAGGCCACTGTCAAATCCTGCGAGGTCCCCAAACATTGATGAGGTGTCAAATGAAAGTGGGGATTTCATGAGGCCTTGCTCCTGATCCAGAGGGTAGGGCATGAGGGGGAGCGTGTCCTTTTGTATCAACGGGCTTTGGCTTTCAGTTGGAGATAGGCACACCTCATCCATCAAAGAGGTGCAAAGGGACGCAGGCTTGTGCGAGTCTAGGTCATTGACTAAAGTAATGGCCTCTTTCACCATGCAGACACCGTCACTCTGTTTTTCAAATGTGCTGCTGTCTGATAGCTCTGGCTGCGCGGCTTGAGGCCCCTCTCTTCTTTTGCCCTTTGTGTTTCTGTCAATATTGAAATCAGTGTCTTTGCTGATGGTGGGAGAGTGTGAATCAAACTGTAGTGTCTTGTTATCTGTACTGCTGCACTGTGTTGGTTCTTCTTTAGGGCACAGATTGTCTGTTCTCTGTAGGGTGTTTCTGTCTGAACTGACTGTCGTGCCGATTTCCTTTCTGTGAGACACGAGTTTCTCTCTTGATTTAGCCTGTGAGCTTCTGCTTTTTTCGGAATTTTTCATCGTGTCTTTTGCTTTTTGCGAGCATGACGCTGGATCAACAACTTCTGGATTTGAAGGATTCTTCTTTTGATCCTCTGTGGTGTCTTTGTTATCACAATGAATGACTTTGTCAGTATTGTACTTCTTGACAGATTTAGTGAATGTCAGTGCTAGTGTGCTGGACTCTTTAAATAACTTCTGCGGGGAGGACCTTTCGTGGGTTTTCTGCTCCGGAGACTCTTTCTTTTTGTCGGTCTTCTTCTCACAGTCTGAGTCAGTGCGGTCAGTGCTTTTGGGGCTGTTGATACTATCGCTTGAAACACTCACAGATGTGCTTAGTTCACTGCTTGTGGACGACCTGCTGCCCCTCCTCCTGAGTCTCTGGTGACAGCCCGGTTTCTCAGGCGAGAGAGAAACCTCCTCGCTTTTCTTCATCTCAAAACACTCCTTTGACTCATGTCTCCATGCCGCCTGGTTCCTCTCAGTCCTTGCTCGCCACTTGCACTCTTTAGTGTAAGTGTACTTACACCGACTACTTTGATTCAATCGGCCTTGACTTGCTATTTTTACGGGCTCACATTCATCATCCGAGTCTGAGACGTAGTCGTATTCTCCAAACGCTGGGTTCTGAACACTGGGAGTTAGTCTCTCCATCACCAAGGAGAACTGAAGGTTTTTGGTCCCTTTAACATGCAGCTTATGGAGCTTGTTTTTCTGTTGAACTATTTTGTGAATAAGTTCTTTGCTCCAGGTGCCCCCTCCAGTGCTTTTCCTCTTGTTCTCTTTCACCGCAGTTCTTGAGGTTGGAGATGTGGAGGCCTGTGATGCTGTTGACCCTCTAAGTGCAGGGTTGTCCGGGAAGCTTTTAACACCACAACGCTCGGAAAACTTGCTGGATAACAGAAACCTTTGTGCGCTTGTGTTTTCCTCCTCGCTCTTGCACAGCTTCCTTGACTCTTTTGCTTTGCTGTCTTGTTCCCATGTTTTCTCCCTTGAGGCAATTCTTGAATTTTTATGAGAGACTTCTTTTTTTATGTTAATTTTCTCATCTTGTTCCAAATTCAGAGACATTTTCTCAGGGTTCTCAACATCAGAGTCATAAAAATACTTTCCCTGTGTGAAAGACCTGTCATCAACTGCTTGTTTATTTTTGCTCTCAAAGACCAGGGATTCTTTCGTTTTCAGACATTGTTTGTTTGATGATGTCTTGACAGTGGTGAGGTCATCATCAGCAAATGCATCAATAAAGCTGCTGTCTATCTCAGCATTGTCTGACTGATATCCCAGTCCATTTAGAGCTTCTGTGATTAGGCTGTCTAATTTGGCATCCTCCATTTCCAACTCAGGGAGAGGGACAGGGAGGTTACCTTGACCAGAGAACAAGTTCATTTTCATTGGATCATCTTTATTGTCTCCTTTCGTTTCACCATCAGGTATCAGTTCTCCATTTTTATTGAGGCCCAGCAAAGACAGGTGAAGGTCAGATGGACACCTTGACATTGAAACATTTGACACTGCTTTTGCTGGTTCTGCACTGAACTTTCTGCTGTCCTCCATCTTTGATATGTCTTTGAGGTCATTCTGTGCAAATGTGTGCTGAGCACAGTATTGCTTGTGGCCTAAAAATGAAGCCAGGTTGTTGAAATTCTGATCACACTGTTTGCATGTCAGAAGCACATCCAACTGGTCGAGATTTGCTGTGGCTAATGAGCTGGCTAACAGCTGATGTGTGGAGTACGGTGGCGGAGGCTGGTGATGCTCCACTCCGAAACTATCCATGTAACCCTTGCTTCCATCCATACCTGTCTTTGGATGTGTGCTGTTTTGCAGGTAGCTCATCATGTCGTCTTTGGCTCTGTCTGATGCATACGGAAGGCTTCGTGGAGGATCGGAATTAAACTGGTGAGGGTGAGTGCTCAGGTGATCTGAAGGTAACGGAGTTTTGCCTTGGGGCTGGTGATAGAATGGATGAGGAGGGGCTGACTTTGACATCTGACTATCCTCTGAACTGATGTTAACAGGGCTGGTGGATACCGGGGATAGGGAAGAGCAGGTGCTACTAGATGCAGGGTTATGAACAGGGGAGGGCAAAGGGGATTCATAAGGCGACACCATCATAAGCCCCATGGGTGGCACCTGTAATGGTGGATAGCTATAGTTTCTTGTTGGTGCTGCTGGAAGAGACTGGTTGAGTCCAAAGTATACTGCCTTATTTTTGGACTCACACACTTGTGCATGGCTCATCTCTACTTTAAAAGTTGAGACCGTATTACTGTTATTCTTTAGAGTCTCCTGTCTTTGGTTTGAAAACCCATCACTGGTTCGGCTGTTCTGAAATGAGCTGGGGTTTTTCAGGGAGCTATGTTTATGTGATTTATTATCATCCTGCCAGTCAGAGGGCGAGACTATGTAAGCCAATTTTTGATTGCTTATTTGCCTAGATAACTCAATTCTGTTTTGGTTCGGCATGGCAGAGGTTGACCGCATCTGCTGCCAGGACATTCGGCTATTTTTAGATGAGTTTGGCCTTTGGTCAAGTGCTGCCTGGTTCTGAAACTGAAACTTATCATTCATGTCAGTGTACTGAATTGTGTTTTGATCCACTGACGAATACGCCTTGTTAGGCCCCTCCCAAGAGTGTGATAACCTATTTAGAACCTTATTGTTGATATTTTTATCAAAAGGCATCGTGCCAGTGCGAATGTTGCTGACTGGAGGGTTGTTAAATGTTTTGTTGGGAAAGTGCATTGGGGAGCCTGGACCTTGTGAAATATTTCTTGCATGCACACTCCCCTGAATGTGTGTTCTTTGGTTGGCAGCTGTGTCTTTGGGGCGACAGTTTCTCTTACTCCCCGAGGTGATGGCTGCATCCCTGCTGTCTGCCTGTCCAACAGTGTCTGTGCTATCAGGCAGGGCAGTCTTCCCCTGTTCTGACTGCTGAGAGCTGGAGCCAGAGCTGTCACTGCTGGCTGAATCCTCACTCAGATTCCTCGGACACTGGATGGACGGTGCCACCCCTGGAATAAACTGCGACTGTGGGGGGTGAGGATAAGAGCTTCGATCCTCTGGCTGGTGTTCACTACTGAACTGAGTGCTGTTCTGAGCAATATTTTGCCCTCCTCCCGGCATAAAAGAAAATGAGTTATGGGTCACATGAACAGAACCAAGGGAGGAGTCTGTAAAGTCTTGGGACTGGGGGTTCTGTTCGCAGGGAAAAGAGTCAGAGGCTGATTCTTCCATTAAATGATATCCATACTGAAACGGAGCAGGCACAAAGGAACTTGCCTTGTTGGCTTCTGAGAGGGCAGTGGATTTTTGTGATGAAACCCCATAGTTAGCACCATTAAAAGTCCTTTCAGGAGACTGCCATGTATTAGAGCCACTCAGCTGAAAGTCAGCCAGAATCAGCTGGCTTCCAGGCTGTGCATTGTTGTTCTCCATTGATGCTGGCTGCTGCTGCTGTGACAGGGGTGGATGTGGGTGGGATGATGTTCCACTTGAGGAACCCAGTGCCTGTGAGGTATAGCTTGGGGAGGTAAGGTTAGAGGAAGCCTCCTGGAAGCAGCGGCTGTAGTTCAGCTCTTCTTGCTGTAGTTCGGCCTCTCTCTCCGGTATGCTGGGAACGTGGAATCTATAGCTGCCCGAAACTGGGCCACGACTGGTTTCCAACTTCTTGGGTGGCAAAACCTTCTGCTGTGGGTAGGCAATACCAACGGTGCGTGGATTTGTAATGCTTAGTCTGTACAACTGCTGCGGGTTGCCACGCTCTGCCTTTCCTGACCGCTTCCCCTTCTCTCGGCTTCGGCCCTTTCCACTTGGGGACTGGGGACTGCCTTTGCCACTCGACCAAGTCCTGTCAGTGGCAAACTTTGATCGATTCTGCAGTGATCTGAAGTCAATCTTCCCTGTCTGCTGTGGCCGAATGACAGCCTCACGCTGCTGAGGACAGTCCCTTTCCTTCTCTAGTTTTTCAACTTTGGCCTCTCTGGTGTTGGCTCTGGTCTCAGTGCCTGTGCTTGAAAAGTGCTCTGAAGACTCCTTTGTGGTTTTCTCTCTCTGCTGTTCCAGCGCCGTCCCCTCATCCTGCAGTTTGGACCCAGCGTCCAGCTCTTTGACTGCATGCATTCGCTGAGTCTCTCCTGCCATGGTGCACAATGCGTGCTGTGAAGGCCTGGTCCTCAGAAGTGCTATCTGGGAGACAGGGACATCATCTTCTGGGTTGTAGGAATCAGTAAATGTCCAGTGGCAGGAACTGCAGGGACAGGGCTGCTCGCTGCAAGTTCATCTCTTCACCCTCATTGTGAACTGCAGATCTGGCACCAGAGCAAAGCAGACCTGAAAGGAAAAGAGAAGAGAGATGACCAGATGTCAGGCTTTTACTGTCTGATTAAAAAGTACTACTTAATGAAATCATATTATGTGCCTTGTCAAATAAAACCTGATAATACAATTTGAACATGTATGCAAAACATTACACACCATCATAAAAGAAGCATGCATCTTTAGAATAATGATTTCTGTCCAGGTATTAGTATTGAAAATACAAATGCCTGGAATTTTTCTAAGAAACAAACATGAATAAAAGATACGGAAAGGTTACAGAATTAGTTAAGAAAGGCATCTTAAATAAACAATCAAACACCCACTTTTATGTGAAAGATGAAGCACAATTACAATGTTCCCAGCTTCTGCCAGCAGAGAGCACTATTGCAGCATCACACAGCAGTACTCTCAATGCACAAAGACTCAGTGTAATCAATAGGGAATTTCAAAATACTGCCAAATTCATGCTCCTACTCCTACTCGTCCCGGAGATACTACTAACAGTTAGATTCCTTATTTCTAACAACAACAAAAAGACATTTCAAACGACTAAGTGCAGCTTCATCTGAGTTTGGGATTCCTGCTTGACAACAATGAAAGGATGGCGTATCACAGTTAAAATCCTCAATATAAACAATCACACAAAGGAACCGGTTTGGTCTTGAAATGATGAAGCTCACTACAGTACTGAGGATGAGAAAAATACAGTACATGGATCCAGCAAGCACTGCCAGTAAATGAATCACAGACTCCTTAAGAGCAGGGACACAATGCTACAGTGTTCTATTGCTACAGAGGGCTTCAGGTTTAGATCATGGAGGAACATCGAGGATTAGTCAGTCAGCCCTTAGACAGTGAGAACTGTGGGCACACTGACGTTTGTTGCCTTTCCCCAGGCATCCCAGACACCGCTTCTCAGGTCCTAGTTTACTTTGGCCCTCCGCTGCTTTTGCTTCTTTTGAGGTCAGACCAGATGAAACTTGGAGTTAGCACCAAAATGTAATTTCTAGGCCTGGTTACCAAACTTCCATCCCACCTCCTTGTCTGCCTCCCCTGGCTGTTACCAAACACTGGAGGTGGATGAAGAGACCTTCGTTTTGCCAAAGGAAATGGGTTCAAGCCTCTGTTTTGGCAACCATCCACCGTGCTGAAGTGTCCTTGAGCAACACACATTCCTTACAGTTTTAAGGGTGCTCTTGTGGTTTAGTAGGGAGGGCTTTAACCTATGAGGAGTGAGTAAAAACTGCACAATGAAATCCCGGTATTACTGTATAAAAAGCGTGGCATGTGAGCCCTACAGCACGAGGCCTCTGAGTAGCCAGGAGACTGTCAACTTAACCTACAGCAGAATGCATTTGTTCCTCTGCACCATAAACTTTCGGACCAGTTGGGGACTAGAGAGATAAAGAGATACTGTAAATATGTCCATCCTAATCAGTCTTTTAGGAAATTATGTTCTTGACTGTCCCCGGGTCAGTTTATGATAGGCACCTGATATAGTTTCAATACTTAATGACTCTCTATCAGCCTTATCATTTAACTTATGGTAATGCAATTTTTTAATTACATAAAAGCCTTCGTGCTCTGCAACATCTTTCCTTTTTAAAGCACAAATGTCAAACCATGCAACTACTAAATCTCTTCTTGGCTTTTACACAGCAAGATTTCAGCTATGTGAAGTTAGCACTATAATCAAGGCTGCGTAGCTTAAAAAAAGTTGGACTTGTACTTTTTTTTCCTGCAACACAACTAAATTCCTTTCGTAGAGATCTTATCTGATCATCTCAGCATTGAGCCTACAGTAAGACTGTTTGACATAACATTAGTGCTGATTATCTGGAAGATGATGACAGACTGCTCACAAATGAATTCTTTGTGAATCTGGGCAAAATAACCAAACCACCTACAGTCCTGATGAAACATACATGTAGTCTTGTTCAGAAGAAAAGGCACAGCATTTTTTAAGCACTATGTTTTGTTGCCCTATTAGTGGTAAAAGTCTAACAAGTGCATGGTGTGTTGACTGCTTTGTAGTGTAAATAAGGTCTTTCTGCCTGACAGGTCCCAAAAGATATTTTTTTCCATGTATAAAGTCAAGCCTTCTCACAGGCACAAAGTAGAGGAGAGCCTGAGGATACAAAAATCCGATAAAAAGGTTCGGCCGACAGCGTTGTGTCTTGAGGGTTATGTTTACATCCACATGTGTCCAGACACAACCTGACAAATGGAATAGTGAGATATGACCCTGCATTTTTACCCACAAGAGCATGCTCTGCCATGTGTTTCCTTGTCTCATCCTCTGGCAAACCTCCCAGAGGTATTTAACAGGTTGGGAGGGAAGCTTGAAGCTGAGACCACGCTGGGTTTAGGCCTGGTTGTGAAAAATCACATCCCCTTTACAGCTCCATGGCATCTGAAAGCCGGAGTGTCTGCAGCTATCTCTACTGGCGGTTTGGGGAAACTGGGTGAATGACCCAGCCAGCATCTCCACCAGGCAGCGCCTGATCCAGCTCTGCAGAGTCAACAGTCACAATCATATATCATTGCTCCAATTGTATTTGCCCAGACCGGCTGTTGCGGTTTGAGGCTGAGAATGAATGCCTCCAGCAACAAAAAGAGCAGTATGAGGATCACAAGGACCTTACAGATGTAGCACCAAAGCCTGAGCTGTCAGTTTACAAAGAGTAAGAGGTCATTTATATCCTAAATGCCTTGTCAACTTCCCCTACAGCCCTGCACAGCACAGTAATTCTTCCCCCTGAACCAGTCTTCTCCACATAAACCAGCATTACTTCATGCACAGACTTCAAGCATATTAATCTGCCAATTTGATGGCGTCTTTGGAATGACTTGTTCAGTTTTATCTTGAAAAGTATAAATTGCTGTTGGACTGTGTATAAAGACGATGTGGTGGTGACAGAATTGCAAGCTGGGCACAAGTTGATATCAAATCCTGTGCGACTGGTCTAAAATTTGTTCTATAAAAGTGTGTTTTAGTGGAGTTTTACAAGTCAATTAAGGCTGTGTGTGTATGTGTGTGTCCACGTGAGTGTGTGTGTGTGTGTGTGTGTTCTTTAAGCCTCCTGTCAAATCACCAAGTTTCTCGAGCAGTGGCGCCCCATATGGCTTGACCACAACACCACCCTGATGCCTGAGACTGCTGAGTGTTTAAGAACTGGTGTGTTTGTGGTATAGGCCCATGTGTGTTTTTGTGTGCACTCAAGTACATAACTAGAACAGAAGTGGACAAACTTTTTTTTCATTACTTTCACAAGGGGTCTGGGTCGGTTTCTCACAGGAACGAGGGAATGAGTTAAAGGTGCCTGAATGAAAAACTCAATTTCCTGAACGTCTTTTTCCTGTCATTTTGGTGGAGGATGTATGTGGTGTTGGCTTGAGTGAACATATAGTAGTAGCACGGTGAAAATCTCTGTCGACTCATCACATCAGCGCCTTATGTAGCTGCTTTTGCAATTTCTCCTTTTCTGAGAAGGCAAAGCCCCCAAAAAACTCCATAACTCTCAAAGTCAGTTAACTTAAAAGGAATTTCTGTACTCAACAACTCTGTTGATGTGTGTTCTGTAACAGGAGATGTTGAGTAAGGCAGCTAAGAGAAATGGTAAAAGCAGACCAGCGCAAGCAAGATAGGTGATCTTAACAGTGCAGCAATTTACCATTTGCGCAAGATACCGCACAAATCCGTTGTATCCTGAAGACAATGACTCCCCAGAGACACAAAGCGCCGTAAGAGCCAAGAGAAGAGCAGCAGCAGGGCGAGCAATTCACTTCCACAAACAATAGCTTCCTTTATAATAATGTAAATCAATAACTGGCATTAGCAGGAATTTCGCAACTTGTTCATCTTTTCCAGATGCTCGTGGACTGGAAAGTCATCACAGAGTAGTCTCAGAGATCACTGAGAGAGAAGACAGATGAAGATGAGAGATGATGAGGTCAGAGGTGATGGAGAGGAGATGCATTACCAGGGTAGCAGGGAATGCCATTAAAGAGTGAGAAAATCATGCAGGGGGATACGTGTCAGGCAGCAAAGAGCGGGGAGTCATGGGGGGGGGTAACCCAGCTCTGCGTATGCCCAGTAGGCTGTGTAATCGGACAGATGCAGGGGGGGGGGGATCAGGTGTCTGACTGCTCTCCTCACACCTTTCCCAGTGTGACTGGTCCGGCGAAAGGGAATGCACAGTGAGAACGGCTGGCCCGGGGCCCGTGCTGGGGCACACCGCCAAAACCCCGGTCAGCATGCCTGCCTACTCCTCTGTATTTTTGGAAACATCCATTATGCAAGCAGTTTGCCTTTAAGATCTCTGTGCTTATGTCTGCTTCAAGGCAAGCTAAGGAGGAGAGATATGTCAGTGATGCACAGTGAGAGTCCGGCCACCACACAGTTATTAAAACAGAAGCAGTGGATGTGTGAACACTAGTGGCCTGTCAGTAGTTTACAACCTTAATTTCTCAGAGTTTGATTTACAGAGGATAATTAATGAGTCATCCGCCTTCTTCCACACTGGTGACGTTTTGTCAAAAGCCCTCAGAATATTCGAAAGATGCCAGCGTCTGAGTAGTTCAAATGAAACAGTGAGCCGAGTACTAAAGGAGTCTTGTTATACTTGTGCCTCCCTACCACCACCACCTCTAACCCCACCCTTCACCCAATGTGGTTAACTGCTCAGTGGGGAAGATAGAAAGAGTGTGTGTATGTGTGTGCATGTCTAAAGGGGTTTTGGTGTGTAATTCCAGAGGCTCCCCTTACCCCCTCCCAAGTTTTTCTTCTTTCTCAGACGACTTTTTTTTTTCTTTTATTTATTTTTTTTCTAACCACTGGATTCTGGACTCAGTCTGTTTCCATATTGCTAACCACAACATTCCACAAACATGATGGAATCTTTGTTTTAGAGCATTTAAAGGTTATTTTTTCCTCTTTTTGACACACTTTTCCGTACTTCTACATGTCTATGGAATATTACTTGTGTGGCTGTGAAAGAAATGCGTATAGTGTGTGACAGACGGTAAAACATGACTGAGTAGAAGAGGATATTAATGAAAGGGCAAGCTTGACAAAATTTCCTGACTCCGACTTATAACCTTATCCTTAATGGACAAAATCCTTCATTCGGGTGTTATTTCTCGGGGATTCCTTTTTTTTAGCGTATCAATATTTGCTTGTCCTTTCTTCTGGCTGGGCAAAAGTATTTGGTTGCCTCTAAAAATCATTAAAAGTTTTATTAAATGTAAAAGAACCTTGGAGATTGAATGGGATAAGGCATTCTCGTGTAACCTCAGATGTAATTATTGCAGCTTTGTCTGGGGCTGCACGCAATTTAATGGGAAAATTAAAGGAGACAGACCACTAATGACTAGATATATTTAGATATTTAATCAATATTTTCATTATCAAGCTATATACCATCAGAAACATCCTGAACTAATTAAACAAAGTGCCATTTTAAAGTGAAAAATATTGAATCTGGACGTGGTGGATGGACCCCCCACACAGGTAAACAAGACATGAAGGATGAAATATGGCAACCTTGACTTCAACGGCTTCAGCCACACGCTACAAGGAAATCATAAATCTTTAGTTTTAATTGTCCCTCAAATTGCTAAAGAGAACCGAACCAGCAAACAACAACAAAGAAGTGAAAAGGTCTAGCTCACATTCTCACCATTCAGATAGGACCATTTGGTAGTGCCAGATGAAAACAAAAGTTTTATAATCTTTTATGTACATTATTTATAGTGCAAAGTTTCTCTCTCTTTGTCATATTCATTTTTTTTAGTTCCATGTGTTCAAACCCACATACAGCAGCTCATACCATGGCTACAGAAGCATGCAGTTTTGCACAGTATAAATTTTGTACTTATCCAATGTTTATCCACTTTTTGCAGCTCTAGTCTCATTCAGTAAATTCCACAAGCTTTACCCAACAGGCTCCTACCCATCAATGCTACTTGAGATGCAGAGGAAGCCTTATATTTATGTAGGAACTGCATGTTTTGCTCCATTAATATATGCATATCCTCTACCTCAGAGGCAGTGAGGAGAGTTTTGGGCCACCACCACATAGGTGAAAGTCCAGAGATGAGACTGGGCCTGCAGAGGCAGAGTTACAACCTAAGTGTCAGTGGCCTCTGGGGACTTAGCCTTTCCTTACTGACCCGTCACCCTCCCTCCCATGAATCAGTGAGCAAACTCACCTAAGACAAGCGTGCACGGACAGGCAGGGCTGCAGATAACTGGTGTCCTCCTGCCATTAAGTTTTGACAGAAGCAGCCTTGTCCTCATACGTAATGCATTAATGGCAAAATACTTATTCAGCACTTTATTTGCACAGCGTCACAAAAGCTCGGTAATGGTTTTCGCAGACAGCGTATTGCTGCTTCACAGTGACCCATAATGTTTCGAGCAGCCAGGAAATTCTATATACTTCTGCGAAAAGAACTAAATGCGAACCTACCATCATCTGGAATTTAAAGCATGTCATGTGTTCGAGTGGAATAAATAAGTTACAAGTACAGTAAGGACTATTATATTTCAAAAGGTTTGACTTTGTTAAAATAAACGTGTGATTCCATCTGGGTTTGCTGCTCATTTACACAGCCTGATGAGCACTAACCTTGTGCTGATCAGCTTCTTTGTCTCTGGAGAGACATTTGGGAGGAATTATTATGAAGAGAGCAGATTGGGAGTGGCAGAAAAAAGGAGAAAGTGTGCTAGACCCCAGTTTACCTGCAGGCCACACTCATAACCTTTCACCTGCAGGTAAGACTTTTGGCTTGTAAGACTCTGGCTGAGGTTTCTTTGCATGTATCTCCAGACAAGAAGACAGACAGTCAAGTTCCAACATGTGACTGTGAAAGGGTTTTTCCCTTAAACCTTGGGAAAGTGGGCTACATAAATGCACCACGTTTCAAGGCCAAATAAAACAAGCTAATTTTCATGAAATACAGTTTTCCTGTGAGACTTCAGAGCCGACAGATACACAAAAGCACTATTTGTGAATGAAACCTTTGGTCTTGGTTCATGTTAGCAATTTAGCACGGGAGAATGTTTCAGGCTTCTCATGAATTGCGCCGGGTGCGTGTGAGTACATTCGCATATTAAAATGGGTATAATTGTATATATGTGCATCCCTGTGAGTGGAGTTGTGCTGCATTTAAGCGTGCAAGTCCTTTCATGTATAATTTCAGTATACATTGTCTGACAGACACGCACAAAGTGGGATTTTATGGAGCGGGAGGTGTAATGTTACTAACACAGCAAGATGAATCAAAGTGTTTCAGTCCAATTTAATGCCGTCTTGCTCTGGTAGCAGAACGGCGCACAGACATTTAAATCAAAGAGGGAGCAGAATTATGACGGGAAGTGATTCAGTTCCTATAGACTTGGCATCAAGTAATGTGTGCTGAGAGAAAGAGCTCAGAAATAGAACCAACAGGCTATAACACAGACAAGAATATGGCTAGAAAACCATCATCAGTAAACTTCCATCGTCTCAAGTTCCTCTATTTTAAACCACATTGGAATATGTACCATTGTGTCACTTTACTTCTGTCTTTCTTGTTGTCTTTCTTTAGACTTTCTCTCTCCTGCCTACACCCACATGAAAGCAAATCTCTTCAGTTTGGCATTCGGCCACAGGAACTGAGGGGCAGGTGGGGGTTGGTGCTGGAAGGAAACAAAAACATTTGCCGAAGATTTAGGATGAGTGTTCGTGGAGCGGGCGCGTGATTGACCGTCATGGTTTAATGCTAGAAGCAACACAGCTTGCTCAGAGAATAAGATCGTGAGCCGAGACTATTTGGAGTTAAGTGTTTCGGGGGCAAACCTGAGAAGCTTTCTTTCTCCAGCACAAACACATTGGTAAGAGATGGGTGGAAAGGGTAGCAAAGAGAAAAAACACTGAGTAATATTTTTCTCTTGCTTTTTTATTCTTCGGTCCAATTTATACCAATGCCAAAATCAGTAGTCCCCTGGCCAATGGTAAAGAGGGAATTCCAGGCGCAGTGTGCATGAGTCAGTTCCAGCATTTTCCAAATTCACTCTGCCTGCCTCTCTTTAAATAGCCCAAGGAAATGTCCAAATGACCTAATTACGACTCAGGCTTTCCTAAGTAGCCTGTGTCAATGCATGACATGGTATTCAAAAATATACACAGTCACAAAACAGCAGGACCTGGTAGCGAAGTATGTTTTCTTCTGTTTGGTTTTATTAGCAGGATGGTGGGATGGAGAGCTGGATTCTGTTTGTGTCTATGTTTCTTTCTGTTGTGTCTCAGCTCTCAGGGCTTTTCTTGGTCAGGGCAGACCTTCAAAGGCTCACTGGAGCTAAACGATCTGCCAGAGACATGACCAGACCACTTCATCACTTTTTAATCTATGTCACAATAGTAAAAACCGCAAACTCTGTTTCAGTAATACACTTTACACCACTGAAATACAGTCAAACTGCTGCTGAACTGTGGCAGTGATCGGCACTCACACACAAAGGCTGCCCTGCCTAAACAAACACCATTAAAAAATTGTTTCTATTTAGGGGTCCCAACACTTTGGTCCACTTGAGCAGCTTAGCTGTAACTAAAGTTGTGCTTGGAAAGAGCAACAATGAATCCTGTTTGAACAAAAGCCTCTTTCAGACCGAGTGAAGCTCAGCTGAGCTGTCATTTAGTGAAATTTCAGCAAGAGTCTAACTTTATCCTTTTACTGTGTTTGTTTGTTCAGTGCTGCGGGAGACAAGGTGGTATGCATCCTGCTCGAAACCACTTTATAGTAATGGTTTGGAAAAAGCCATGACAATTAAAACAAAATGAAGGGGGATGTGATGAACTAGTTGGAGTGCCTCACATTCCTGCAAAGCATTTTAACTAAGTGTTTTGTCAATGGGCCACCTTTGTGAGTGAGGCCCTTTTTATTTGCAGCTGCAAAAACTATCTATAAATACCGAGCGGGGGGGAGATGATGACCTTGGGCAGTTACAGGATCTGAAATCAGATATAACACAGTTCAGCAATTCACTGACAACAATTATGTTGCCTGGGAAATCCAAAAGTCACAATGAGGAGAGGGAGCAGAGATATGAGGAAGAGGAAAGGAAGTCAAGCAGAGAGGAGACAGATTCCAGCTCCCAGGACTCCAAGTGCAAACTGCCAATCTACCTCAGATCCAGGAGAGTAGGATACAGTAGCCTTTCTGCAACAGATAGATGCAGTTCAACAAGTTCTTCCGTAATGAGCCACAAAAAATGAACCTGCTGTACACCTGTAGCTTCAACTTCCATCACTGAACAAACAGTATTAATTACAATATAATTTCTTGCTTCACAACAGAGGATTGAATGGATAACAATTTGGACTGTAGTTCAGTCATGGCAAATTCTGGCAGAGACCTTAGTAGCACTCTGCTAAAAGGCTTTTCCTATCTGATCAGTGACTTTAGTAGCTGAAGCCCACGTTGCCATTTCTTTCATGTGCTCCATCCTCTTTCCACATCAGCCCGCATTTTGTTGTGTCCCCTTTTCTGTCTTTTCCTCTTATCTCACTCCTTCTGTCTTCCAATTGGTCCAGCGTAGGTGCGGCCTGTATCTTGCTGTGGCTGCAGCAGGAGGACTACCTGGTGTGTCGCTGTGTAGAATGAGACCATGGGGTCTGCTGTTGAAAAGGAGCTCTGTGCTGCATCTGCAGATCGCCTTACACGACCACTTCCTGCTTCCGACCCACTCCTCACAGGCGGCCCTGTGTGCCAAGGCCGAAAAAAGCTCAAACAGAGGGGTTCAGTCCACCCAGGGGCTGAGCACAGGACCCTATTCATCCTCTCCCCAAAGCTCCTCCCTGATTCTCCCCGACCAACCTCAGGATAGCTTTATTTTAAAATTTACAAATATTCCCCCTCTCTGAGGCATTGAGATAAACTAACTTCTCATTCCCTCTTTTCAGTGACGCTTGACAGAGAAGTTGTGTCAGTGCTGCCCCCAGACTGCGGAGGTGAAATGTGCCAGTGTCAAGTATTTGTATCATGTCTGTCTGTGTGTGTGTCTGTCTGTCTGGCACAGCTGCCCCTCTGGCATCTGTCTGGTTGCATAAGAAGTGAAAGAAAGGAGCAAGGGTCACAGATAAAAGGACAGCTTCAAGCTGAGAAAAAGAGTTATAAAGATGCTTTGTGGGTAAATGAGTCTTGTAAATGAGTCACTGCATGTGAACCCCCACAGTCACCGTTAAAGGTGCAGAGGAGAATAGGTGCAGAGTTTAAATAAAGTCTGAGAAGGGGATGGGAGCAGGTGGGCTTGGGTAGTTGCGTTGCTATTCCTGGAATGCTCACTTTGTCCCATCTGAAGCTGGCAGCAGTGAGGAGGACAGGAGCTCAGGGATAGTGGACTCCACCTGAGTTGGACTATTTACACAAGAACCCTATGAAGGCCAAGGGGGCAGGGGTATTTAAGATTCTTGGGGAAATGGCAAAGTGGGCAAGTAACTCTTAAGACAAACAAACCCGGAGCATTAATGATGAGTCTGTCACTGGACTGGATGTTTTTGCTTTTCCCCCGGCACATTGCAACAGGAGGGCAAACGGCCTGAGCCACAGTCTGTTTTCACTACTGTCCTTGTCATTTCTGCCGTGGGTCGTTGGACACTGCCTTGTTTTTCTACTTTAAACGCATTAAAACAGCACCTGATACGTCCATTCCTACCAGAGGGATAGAAAAACATTTAGCTTGCCGGCTCCCTGGGCTTCCCCCTCGGATGTCAGCCTCAGATGAGGGTGAGAAGAATGACGCTCTGTACGGCCGCTGCAAGAAGCCATTCATACAGCCACAACTTGACCACAGAGAGTGTGTAGCGCTGACCCATGGTGGCTGGAACAGACCAGTACTGATCAAGTCACTGCTGTCCCAACATCACACAAAAACCAGTATTGATCTAGTCCATGCTGGACAGCGCAGCGCTACAAAGACTACATGTCTACTGATTCAGCAGGATCACTGTTGGGTCTCACCAGTGCAGACAACACTCCCACTAATTCAACTAGAAGGACTCACTGCTGCAGGACTGCGTTTATTTGTGTTAACACCTGCACTTAAGAGAAGGTGCATGAAGATTCTTAACTCTCTATAAGACTGATCACTGAAGCCTGTAAAAATACTGCTATTACTGACTGTTCCCTGACTGAGGCATAGCAGTGTATCTAATGGAACCAAAGCTGTGTTTACATGACCGATCTCTGGTTGATCAACAAACTCAGTCAACCCGGACTACTGTATATTCTTTTGCAACCTCCCCATTGCCTTTGCCTTGCTAAACAGGAGGCCTTATTATAGGCCAGTGGCTGACTGGAGGCTGTGGAACAAACCAAAAGACCCTGGCAGAGCTCACGTTGTTCCCCTCAGACCTGCTCAGGCTCACTGGAGACCAGCGCTGGAGGCTGCTGTAGAGAAAGTAGCTTCTGTGCATCAACCATGCCCAACCTCTCTGGCTTCACATGCCTGCGTGTGAGGCTGGCGGCTGGGCCAAGCCAAAGAGCGAACCAAAGAGAATGCTGTGTACTTAAGAATATTTTTCTCAACCCCTGTCGTATGGAAAATATACCAGTTCAGGTGCACTTAATACAGTATTTACATTAAATTGACAAAGATAACACAACTTTTTCCTGCTGTGATATGTTAACTTTTTGGGATATACTGTAGCATGAATGAGCGTGATTTATTCCAAGTCCGTCAGACGATGCTACACCAGAGGCCTGAAACATGGAAAGCACAAAAGCGTGATACAACTAATACAAGAGTGGCTTAGTGCAGCAGCCTTAAGGCAGAAGATTAAGAAATCCTTTGGAGACCAGAGAAAGTTTACTCGCTTTTTTGTTACTCTTAAACATATTTTAACCGTCAAAAACTCTACTAGGGCTATATTCATCATGAAAACTGGCACTATGCTTGCAGTCTTATCACTAGTTGCAATTGTCCCCTGATCTTTCCTGCGCTCCATCTCTCTGATTCATGGTGGGAGCTGAGTGATAAGGCCAGACTTGGGAACATCATTTGGATCTTCATGCTACAACAAAACCGTATAGGCAAGCTGGACTAATCTTGACTTCCATCTCATGAATCATACTTTCCCTTTACTTCCTATTTTTACAGCTGCTGCACAACTAGATCTGTTCAAAAGCTTTCCTCCCTGGTGAATGAGAAAGGCAAGAAATGCAGAGTATTCAGGACTCAGGTTCTCACAGTCACTCAACAACCAACGATCCCCTCTTGACCTCCAAACACACGCAGGCATTCATGCCCACAGATGTGTGTGTGTGTGTGTCTGTGAACACAATGCTTCACGCACGTGAATTTCAGAAAAATCTTATCTGAGAATGAGTAATGATTCACAGACTCTGTTTTTCTACTTTAACTCAGCCAACTGACTTTAAAACACAGGAGGTGAAACTTCAATGCCATTTCAGACTGTCACAAAATCAACACTAGGAAAGCATTAGGCAAATACTAGTGTTGAATCAGAGAAAAGATGCAAAATATGAACAACTAAGGACTAAAAATGACTTCTAAAAACAGAAAGTCAGGTAAATACAGAAGTAGGGTTAATCCATGTCTTGAATCAGAACCGCTGTTTATCTTTTTCATTGTTTATACTGTCATAATGATATTTCACGTCTGACATCTTGCAAACTCGCAATCAATAACTCAAACGAAACAACTGTTGTGAGTGTTGCAGCACAGTTTGCCAGCTTTATTTTCTGTACTCTCAGAACTATGCAGGTCAGATGAAAACATTTCCATTTGCACAAGCTGAGGTAAGGATAGCATACTGTTATTTATGTGTCAAACTCTGTACGCATGAAATGTGCTAGTGTTGCACCCATGAGCAGCTCTGATGAAAAAACCATTTGGCCGAGCTGTTGGGATCGGAAGCCCTGTCACAGTCCATTAAAAGGCTGAGACTGAGCGACAGGCTAAGGTCTGTAACCCTGCGCTGTTGACCTCTGGGTTCAGCATTGTGGTCCTTATGCTGTCTTCGTGCAGCTCCACTAGAAAAGCTCTGACAGTCTGGACTGTGGTCTGCCTTTTGCCCTTTTACCCTCACTTCAATTTGTCATGCCAGCATCGCGTGCCCGACCATTTGCGTTGGCACAGCCTGCATCTCTGGGGCAGCGGGAAAGCCATTAATCTGGGGTTAGTGGGTCTTAAAGAGCCATGTGAGGACCATTGGTCACTAAAACACACCCTGATCTCGGTCTGAGATTTTGTCAGAAATAGGAGCCATAATTTACAAAGTATTTATAAATATTTGAATATCCTGAAATGCTAAATAAACAACTGTCGTTCACATGCAAAATGCAATTACTGAACATGACTTTGATCTTGTTTTTGTTCTCCGTTTCCACCCGCTGAAGATTCATTAAGTCTGATGTATATAAAGCGTGCATCGGTTAAGCCTGCTTTGGCATGCAAGCGCTGCACATCTCAGACATAACACAAATGCAAATGTTGTCCTTTTCAGTGAATTTAAAAAATTACATCGACTTCTTTCTGTTTTCACAAAAAGAAACACATTCAAAGTTCATGTACTGAAAACTATGTGGAGGAGTACCACTTGCAACAGTTCCAGGAAAATATAACAAATGAACATATTCTCATCTGATTGGTGTATTTCTCATGAGAGTAGATTCTCTTGCATCGCTTATCCACCTTGCTATCACGCACGCAGAAAGAGGAGGCGATTAAAGTGAAATATGAGGTCATAAAGTTTTGAGAGGATTAGAAATGCTCAAAGCTCTGACCAACCTCAGAGAGCAAACATTTCTTTTGCTGTGTTCGTTGAGGACAGTTGAAAACTAGCTGTGGAGATGTCCATGGAAAATCTATCCAAGGACAGGCTCTTATCTTACATTAGAATACCTTCCTTTCTATGGCGAGGTAGTCAACCGCGGTTCCTCCAAACCGGCAGTAAGAGCAAGTACAGTCAACACATCGCCGAGTCTTATGCTCTTGGCTGCACTCTTGGAGGAATTTATGAATGGTGTTTGGTTGGTCTGGTCAGGGGCTCAGCCAGTTCTGTGTTGTTTCATTTCTCCCAGACTGCTGCTGCTCCAACAGACTTGAATAACGTCAGTGATGCAATCTCTCCACAGACGCCCAGCTGATGTTCCATTGTTAAAAAAAAGAAAAAAGTCATGGCGGCAGAGGGGTTAGCTCCTCAGTTTTAAGTGGGAAAATGACATCACAGTGGTAAAAAGGCAGACACAGATAAGGTATGGAACTTTAGTATATTCCTGTGATCTTGCTATGACCTTGAAGGCTCCATATGTTGTTTATCAGCTAAGGTAATTGCACCATTGTGATTGTATACTTGGCAGCCAGCACTCTGCTCTTTATGTATCTGAGTGACTATCTGAACAATATTTAACGACCGGCAACCGCAGTGTGAGTGTGTATATGAAATGATAGGGAACTGAGGCTGGAATATAGATGTCGGGTTTTGCCTTTAGTAGTCCCATATTAAGCTGGAATGTTAAAATCAAACAAACGGAGGTTTTCACTGCAGGTCAGAGAGAAGTGCTACTACATTCTGTAGATTTATACTTTGAATCCACCAAATTTCCACCAGTTCGTTCAAAATGACAAAACTACGTGTGTATTCAGGTTATAGATGACTTTGAACGGATAAATGTTAACGAAAAAGGTCAATGTTTGTTTAAAATACAGAGGAAACTTCAAAACATCCCAGAGACATCATCGAGTATTTTTAGTGCCCGTCTCTGTTAAATGTTTTTTTAAAGTCTTTGGTACAAATCACCGAATCCCACTGAAAACAAACACTGTCCTGTTCCATTCATTTTTCCTGGAAGTCAGGGGGAAAAGGAACAACGTAACAGGAACAGATGAGGATGACACATCAGGCTGAGCTGGTACAGTAGCAAATTGTGAGTCAGACGCTGAGGCTGGAAAGTAGGGAAGCATCTGAAGAATGGGTGACTATTTGGTATGTGAGTGTGATTCACTGCATGTGTGGTGAGTCTCTCAGAAAAAAGGGCCATGCCACCGGGCCCTGTAAAAGTTTGTCTGTTATTGCACATTTCCAAGCACTAGGTGCTTTTATTGCTGCACTCACAAAAGCCTTGGGGCCAAACACTGTAGGTGTGTAATGGCACTGCGTCGAGTCCAGCTGAGAAACAGTTGACAATGTTTGATAGACACTCAGCAGTCTCTAAATCTTCATGAACTCATTCTCACTCTCTAGAAGATTCATCTGTCCCACATTTTTCTCAGCACTTGCATTTTTTTTGCTGTTTCTCTACCTCTGCCCTCCCACTTGTGCTCCATTTTCCATGTTAATCCCTCCCTCTTTTCTTGTCCTCTTTCTTTCTTCTTTTTTGTTTGGTCCTATGCAGCACTTTGACTCTCTCTCCCTACAGAGACAGACTCTTTAACAAGCCTGCCCCAGTGGGCAGTAGACAGTGAGGGGAGGTTATTTTTAGATTGCACACAGATTAAAAGTGGAACGTTTTTCTTCATCCTTGTAAAGGGTCCTCTTCCCTCTCTTTCAGTCTGTAATGGAGTTTAGCATCTCTGTGGGGGATCTCATGTTACCTCCCCTACACAAAATCTTCTCTTCCCAGACTCATCTAAACTCCCCCTCTTCGTCCCACCACCGCCGTGACACTCATCTCTCCCAAACGCTGACATCATTCGACAGACTGAACTCTTTTCTCTGCCTGTGGGGGCTGTTCGGCACTATCTGTACAGAATGAAATTGGGTGAGTCTCAGCTCGTGACACAAATCAACCAACGGGAGGAAAAAAACAAGCTGTCAGAAAACACACATCTGTTGCAAGAAAACAAGGCCAATACATCATTTACATTCTTACTGCAGTTCTCCTCACATGACCTTTTTCCTCAACAACACAAGACCTGTAGTAGCTTTTACACTCGCACACATACATGGTCAGACACACACACACTGTTAAAAGGGTGCTAAAAGAATAAATCACGCAACTGCATTAGGTATAATTAGGCCAGGGCTTTATCCAGGAGTCTGGGAGGTGACGGGTGAGCTTACTTCAGCGTTTTCCTGTCTTGGACCGAAACCAGAGTCTGACTTTTTCCTCCTGTCTCCACAAACAGACACACACACACACATGCATACTTCCCCCCACCATGTGGATCACCTCATCTCTGGCTTGAACTGGTGAAGTAAAAAGCTGGAGACATGGCCCTCTGAGTTTTACTAGTCCTACTCTTACTGACCCATACCGGGGTCTAAAGTCGGATACAGCTTCTGTTACTTTGCCTGAAAATGGGCCCATTCCTTTGAAAATATTCTGTTTTTAGAATCGCAGCTTTTTCCCTTACCCTTAATTTGAAGGAGTGACTTCTTAAGGAAGCGGGGCAATATTGCGTGGTAGTCATCCTGGCAGGGACCAAGCAGGAAATCTTTCATTAAAACCCACTCGAAGTCCATCATGACTTGAAGCTCTGTGTTAGATATTGAATAATAAGCGACACAGAGTGGTTCTGTTGAAGGGTTTATAATGCCCCGCATCACAGCTTGACCTGTGAGCCCTGGGAACTCAGTTAAAAACCAACACTCCGGATAAATCGTAGACTAAGCTCTGAAAATTTAAAGTTTCTGACTGATAGCTGTGTTTGAAGTTCTTTCTGTGCTTATGTGCGCTCGATCAAAGGCTTTCTGCCCGTGAACTTTCATGACACTCTCATAATAGAGCCTGAAAAAAGAGCAGTGTGAGCTAGCTGTCGTAAAAAAAGACTAAAAAAAAGGAGTAGGGAAAGTGATAAAGACGAACCAAAGGGGAAAATGAAGTCTAATCACAGAGCTACGTTACAGTACATCAAAACCACTTCAAATTGCTCCTCCTAGAGCATATTTTATTGATGCATTTGGAGCTGAAGAAAACAAGGAACACATTTTGGCTAATTGTTGATCACACGTAAAAGTATCTATGTGGGATATGTTACTTTATCCAAAACATATGGTGCAACCGAGAGGAGCAGCTCTCCAGCAGAAATAGACGTATCCAACTGCTTCACCAAAACACTGCCACCCCCGCTCTTTCTTATCCGTCCCTTCATCTCGCTCACTTGGAAAGTCATGGAAAACAAAATGTCAGCAATAATAGAGAATTTCTCCTGTGAAATTGAATAGCTGAGGCTGAGCATGTTACTTCATAAGCAAAATGTACACGAGTGCCGCTGGAAATATGAAGAGCCTCATGGCAGCACTGGCTCCGACCCAGTCGTTTGCTGTAGTTAGTGGGGAAACCCGATAGTAATACCTCGGTGAGCTCTGCTCACCCTCTTTTTTTCCTCGCTGCTTCCCCTCCGCGCCTGTCATTCTAGTCGCAGCGCTCAGACCACAGTGACAGACGAGCATCTCACCAGAGCCATGTGGATTTTAAAAGGAGGTGGCTTTCCATGCAGCATCACAGATTGGGGGTCTGTGTTTGTCTAGGGGCAAAAGAGAAAGAGCAGCAGAGGTGGAAAGAAGACAGAAAGGTGGTAGTTCAGAAACCTCCACTGATGGTGAGATGGCGTGGGGGATTCCCTATCCTCTCTCCCAGGTGTATGCCTGTGTCTACAAGACAGCTAAGCTCCTTAGATGTGTTTAAGCTCCTCAAATAAAAGAATGTGAGAGAAAGAGCTATTTGCGGTCCAGGCGATGATCTGCTTATTAAGCTTTCTATTGTTAAAAGAAATCTGAAAGGTTTCCTCTTTGAGAGCTGCAACAGTAAAAGCTTTTCTGCTCCGTGGCTGGAGAGAATTTATGGTTTTAGCTGCACCTTCTGCAGAACGTTTTAAGTATCTCCTCAGTGGGCCTGGCTTCCACATACAAACTTAAAATATATATTTCTTGATCTGGGTGTTACACCAATGCTGAATGCTGCTCAACATGATGCACAGTAAAAGACAGCAGGGCAGCCTCAGAAACAGCACACAGCTCAAAGCAGCACCAGCCCACTGCAAGTCACACTGATGAGACCATTGTTAGCTCACTGCGAGTGGATAACTCCTATAATCTGTTAATACATCCGCCTCCACACCACCCTGTCTGTGTCTTTTGTATTTACTTGTAATACCACTGTGGTTCACAGGGAGAAGCTCTGTTAGTTTATCCCAGCTGCACAAGCCCACTCACTAAATCTGGATAAAGGATTTTAAAAAGTTATGCCTCAAAGAAAAAAAAGGGGGGGTTAACTTTCATGCAACCTATTGAGCAAAATAAGGCCGTGCGATATGGAGTGATGTACACCGCTGGCTTTTATTTGTTTTATCAAAAAAGTTCATAAGCTACCAAGGCCTCAAGGAGAGCCTACAGGGCTAATATAGATTAAAAACACACTTATCTGTAGTATCAGTGGTCATTTTCGGCCTCGGTGGATGTCTAGGAGCTGATAGCATCTCACAGACTGTCAGTCTCATGTCTGACATCAGATGGAGAGTGAAACAGATTGGCAGATGAACCCACACTCTTTGAGTTCCCCGCTGCTTTAACCTTTCCCATCTGCGTCAGCAGTCACACATGGTTCACATAACAAATCCCTTTCTTCTCTTTGGCAGTTCAGGGCTACATGCAAACACGGAAATGAGATATACACTACTGTGCTGGGGCTGAGTCTTGAGGGGTGGGCACCAACTTTCTACTGCAGAGATGTAACCAGCAGATAGCCATGAGAAACCACAAAGGGCCATTTAAGCAAAAACACATGTAGGTGTGTGCATATGCGGCTGCACGCGCGCGCACACACACACACACACACACACACACACACACACACACACACACACACACACACACACAGTCACAAATAAACAAACCCACACACAAACAAAGGCAAATACTCTCACACATACGCACATAAACACTCTTAATCAGCTGTGTAGATGAAGATGACCACTCAAACTGGTTAAGATTCTACATGAAATAAAATTGCAGCTATTGTGACAGGAAGCAAAACTTTGCCTCCAGGAGCTGTTTTCATACTTAAATTAGACTTTTTTCCTGGATAGTAGATTTCCTGTTTTGGAGATCAGTGAACTAGTTATTTACTGCTTAGTAAATATACATGAATGCCCTAATTTAGTGTCTTTTCTTTTTGATCACTTTAGATTCCTAAATATAAAAGCAAATGGAAAATCTGGGATACAAAAAATTCCGCTGAATATAAAACAAAAAAAGAGAACCAAATTAAGGTACATTTCAACCAGCCTGACACTCCCATCAAATGACAATGTTTAACTCTAATTTATACTGAAGTTTGTCATTACTCCACCCTGCCACTTCATCCATCTGTACCTCCCATTTCTACAGCCCAGCCACCTGTTTTAGCCCTATAAAAAGTGAGCGTATTACCCTTGAAAAGTGAGCGTTTTGTGCTTGAAGAGTTTGTGTGAACAGACCAAATCTTTTCCCCGCACTGTGTATATATATTCAGACCTGCAGGACAACTTCTCTGTTTCCTGCAAATTCGCTGCACAAATACATCAGGATCCACTAACATGTGAGCGGAAATGGGACGAATGTGAGGGGAATGTGGACAGTCAGTGGCTTTTTAAAGAGATACAGGCTGTCATTGATCAAGATAGAAGAAACCACAGAATATCTATGGAAATTTTTTGCTGGCGGTGACTGAAGAAACAGTCCCATGCAGTGCTGGTCTTCATGTCAATCCCTGTGTAAATTTGTGAGTATGCACATGTCTGTGTGCTGTAGTTTTAGTGTGTGGGTGGCAGTGGAAGAATATTTAAGTTGAACAAGTTCACAAATGCACACACGCAAACTTGTGTTTCCAGCACTTGAGAGGACATTGCATTCACTCATTTCTTGGAGACTTACCCTAAACCTAACCATAATCACTACTTGCCTAACCCTTACCCTAACCTTAACCTACCCTAACCTTAAACCCAGTCTCCACTCTAAAATTGTATGATTTATGTTATGGAGACTTGCTTTTCATCCCCAAAAGGGAGGCGAGTCCCCACAATGGGACTGAGTAAACAGATTTATGTCCCCGCAACATCAGTAATGCACACAAGCGCATACACACACACACACACACACACACACACACACACGGACACGGACACGGACACCCACCCCCTTCCTTAAAACAGGCTCTGTGAATGTTTGGCTGTGCCAGCTGTGTGAGCTCGAGGCTGGGTGTGGGGTGTATACAATTGTCTGACAGACTGCATGGTGTGTATACACAGTCATAAACAGAATTTGGAGCGGAAGCACTGATCACCTAGATGTGCTTGACCTTCTGACCTCAAGACTGAACTGTTATCCTTTGGCTATGTGTAATATTTGGCCTGTACGGCTGCAGGAAACATCGGGTGTTGCACTGGACTGCAGTCAAGGAAACTGTTTGTATGTCAGGTCTGCGAATGTGCATCTGTGAATGGACACACAAGCTCAAGAGTTTTCCTGATTTTATCTTTTATTGTTTATGCTCTTGTATGGAAGTAAATATAAATTATCCAAAAAGTCTGTTAGCGTGTCTGCGCATGAAAGTGTGTAAACATGTCTGTGTCCAAGTCTTTGATGTCGACCACAGTGGCACTGCACTGTAGTGAACTTTAAGCTGAAAGGGAGAAAGACCCACAGAGACACACATTTTTTGGTGTGTCACAAACATCTGCATTTATATATAACTGCTCTCAAAATACAAGAACAGAATTATATGTGTGCTGCAACAGTGGGAAAACTCGATCTGTGCTGCCAGCTTCTCTGGAGAGAATATTCTTGGGATAAAACAGCAACACTTATGGATGTAGAGAGAACAAACGGACGGCTCACCTGGATTCTGAAGGCTGACATACCATACAGTTGAGGCAAGAGGTGCTTTTAAAAACATTCAAGATGCTGTTTTCACTGGATGACAGTTTTACCTTCTAAACCTGAGGAATTTGTACCTTTCAAACACTCTTGGTTTGGTGTGTAAGAGCAACACTTTTGAGATGTAAATGCTTGGTAACGCACCTTGATACAAGGTGAAGTGGGTCATTGAGAGGCCATATGTACAGAGAGTCTGATGACTACTATCCAAATGCTGCTTTCCCTTTCTGTGTCTGTATGTGTGTGCATGACTGAATGGAAATACACCCATCGTCTGCACTTCATGTCATTCTTTCCAGCTTTCAACTCCTGAAGGGCCAAGAAGCCACTGTGAACTCGTTATGCAAACACCGAGGAGAAAGGAGAGGGAGCGGTGCAGGACGAAAAGATCGGGCAAACATGCCCATTTGAACCGGAAATATTTAGCGGGGTTAGAACTTATAGCTGTTTGAACCAGGGACACTAGAGAGGACCTGGCAAATATATGTGTGTTTGAAGGCCAAACAGTGCTGAAGGCAGAGCTCCCATGGGGAATCTGACAGGGGAGCCTGATAGTCAGCTGCTGCTGATTCTCCACTATCCTGACAGCTCAAATAAGAAAGCACAATAAGCTCAGTCATCAAGGAAAAGATCCCCCGACCCTCCCTGTGAAGATAAGTTGCTGTTTCTAACTGCCTTATAGGTGGAACACAATGAATTCCTTCGTATTTAGGGTGGTACAGAAAACCCTATACATTGCATGCACCGAGAGAGAGACAGACAGGGATTCATTATCCCATTCTTCAATGGCATGAGGTGCCAGGTTCATTGACTGACAGAGCTAATTAGAGAGGTATGAAAGTTTAGGCAGCATGTGACTCATCTGAACCACAAAAACCCGTCACGTTTGTTGGTTCAATTGAGGGAAACCTTTTTTTCATTTCATCCAACTATGGTATCGAGTTTCCCTGAGTTATACCATAAACAGACATCGCACAAGCTTCAAATACAACCCTGTATTATTTCTTTGAAGGAGTGGCACATTATTCCAAATTACAGTGAAACAGATAACTTCAGTTAAACCTGTAAGCGATACGAGATAAAACCAAGAAATTCCATGTTTTTCTGGCATTTTGTGAAAACTTGTGCCTCCTCTCTGAACCTTTTCAAAATGACATGTCTGTCAACAGTTAAAATGAATGTGGTCATCTGTCCATGACACAGATTGCTGTGCCACGGATGACAGTCATCAGTAGTCCTAGACAGGAGCTTTGAAGTCAGACCGCAGCGCACTCCTTTTCCACCCAGTTCTCATGGCTTTCCCTTTAAATAGAGCATGACATCAGACCGTGCGCAGGTCTACCGGCCCAAGCCCAAAACAAATGTGTCCAAACAATGCCACATCTGGAGCGAAACGCAGAGAGTGAGAGGGGAAGCGCAGGAATGTAGCGGAAAAGCTGGTTGAAAAGGGAAAGCGGTCCGAAAGCTGTTTAGCTCTAGGACCCGAGCCAAGGCGTCTGGGGATGTGCCTGAGCTATAATTTACTGGCGATTCCCCATGCTGCACCCTCCTCTTCCCCCCATAAGATCTGATGTCATCACTGTAGATCCAAGCATCGTGGTGAATGAAAGAGGATGAAGTTCTACTGTCTTCGTTGTGTAATACAGTGATGTCCCTTCATATACACTTTGAACTCAGCACATTAGAAAGTCCACTCGAGTCCACCAATACAAACTAGATACTTTGGGGGCGACTGTGGCTCATGTGGTAGAGCGGGGAGTCCATTAATCGCAGTGTTGTTTGTTCAATCACCGCCTCCTTTACATGCAAAAGTGTCCGAAGTAAAGACACTGAAACCCAAGTTGCTCCAAATGGCAGGTGTGCTTCTTCCATTGGTGCAGCTAAGGTAAAAAGTGCTGTGTAAGTGCAATACACTCACTGAAACCCCCCCCCCCTTGAAAATTATCATTATATTATCATTATTCTAATTCCCTGCGCAGTAACACAACTTGCCGTATGACCTTTACGTCAAAATAACTTAAGAGACAAAGCAGTTTTCTGATTGATTTGATTTCCTCCAACTTTTCTGTGCAGATAAGAGGAGTTTTTCGGAAAGTCTTCTCAGGACGCCTGTTCTTGTTGTCAGTGTCAGAAGCAATCAGAGCTGCTCGGTCTGTCTGCCTTCTTGCAGCAGAAGGAGCAGAGGTGCAAGTCAAAAATTCAGGCCAATTTTCTGCCTGTTGGATAAAGTGTCTAATAAACACATGATGGCTGATCCAACTGTTATTTGTCAGCAGACACATAGTATAGTTGTGCAGTCTGACACAGATATTTGGACTTAGAGTCAATAGTACATAAAATGTACGACGTAGAATGTATAAATGCACATACACACGAGTACAATAACACTCGTGCACATTAGTCTGTGAGTGGATTTGTGTGGGAGCTCAGGGAGCCATTTAGTCTGAAGGTGCGATCTGACAAACACAGACATACGGTAGGATGGAAAATATGCTGAATGTGTCCCGTTTGAAGAAGAGGACACAGATAGGGAGGAACAGGAGGAGGAAAGAAATGAAATGATGGAACCTAAGAGACTCACCTCTCCCACAAGTCATGTATTTTACATCTGCACTGCGCTGAGTCTGCTCAGTTTTAGATGCCTCTGCTTCCAAATCCTATTTACAGGCCTGATTCTAGGTGTGCGCTAACCAGCCAGTAAGAGTGCCACCAGGTGGAGAGGGCACCAAAGAGGATGGAGTAGCTGATAACTCTGATGCACCACCTCAGTATCAAAGCTCTTTAAAGTGTGAATCAGTTGAGACCATTCATAAGTAAAGACTGCTTGAAAAGTTTAAGAGTTAGAATAGAAATGAGAAGCTGAGAAAGAGACAGAGAGGTCAAGGGGTTCAATTCTTAGAGTGTCCTGAAGATACACATGGCCTTCATAGCAAAACCTAATCTGAACTGAAGACTGTAGATAATGAAACAAGCTAAACAGAGACAAGAGCCTCTCTTAGAGTTGAGTCAGAATAAGTTGCGTTGCTGCTACATGGCTGCATGATTAACAATCCTTGGTGACAGGACTTTGAGTCATATGCTGAATGATACTGTTTGTATTACTAATGTCATAAATCAAACATAAACACTGATCTATATTTTTAGTCGCATAACTTGACAAACACATGAAATACAAATTTTTAATCATGGAGGCATCTCTTCAATTATGTATGTAAATTTAGCTGAAAATTATATAGCCTTAGAAATTAGGGTTTGGCCCTCTATGTATCAAAAGAAAACACATCTAGCTCCAAGGTTCTCAGAGGTTTAATGAATGGGAGAAAACCTGGGGAGTCCTTCAAATGAATCTTAAATTCAATAATTTATTATGCGTTAAAACTCATGCCTTTAAGGTATGATCAAGTAAGTCCAACTTTTGTCTTCCTTTTGCTGATGCTGTGTTTTTGCTCACATTAAAACAGCAACTTTATCTTTTCTTTAAACTTAAAATATGGAGCACATTCCCAGGAGCCACATCATGTATCTTTCTACAGTTTTGGATATCCAAAATACTATGGTGATACCAGCTTTGGTTGAAAGAATTCTAGGCGTTGTCAGTAAAATTTGAAGGAAAGCAGTGTGCAGTGGCAAGTATTGTGTTTATCTGATAATTCAACAGTCAGTCTGAGAATGAGCTAAAGGTACTGAAGATATTTAGGTACTAGTTTACATCTACAAATAACAGCAGAGGAATTCTGAGATGTGTTGTCGTTCACTATCAAGACATATTGCACAGATTAAGATTCTGAGATGAACTCCCAGACTGTGAATGGTGACTATCATTAGATTTTCTGTTTGAAATATGATATTTATACTGTATACTATAAGAGGTGAGGTGTTGCAGAGGTGTCAAAGACAGGCCGGTTTCAAAAGCTGTCTGTGCCAAACACTACACAGAACCTCCAAACATCATAGAGTTTACTATCAGGATGCTTTTGTCATTACCTTAAAAATATTTTCAACCAACAATTTAACAACACGATCCTGGAGACGAAGGACAGATTAGACATTAACAGTTTCTACTTCTGTAATCACTGCTCATCTTTCACTATTGAAGTCTGATGAAAGTCAGCTCAGCTCTGTCAGCAGTGAGGCAGCGAGGTCAGAAGTCACGACCCAATCACTCAGCATGGGAATTAAGGGATGAATAACCTCCACAGTGTTATGTAACCTTAGTGACTGGTGAGATGGTAATAAACAAACCTTAAAGTCATAATCGTGCCCCTTTGACACTGAACTAGATTTAAAACTTGGACTGAGCAGTCTCATAGAGTCAGTATTTGATTGGTAGGGATAATATGGATAATATGTGCATTAATCATTAAAGGATAGGCATGTGTGACTCCTTGGAGTGTTAACTCACAAATGCAGCCCACCTCCACAAGCTCACATCACAGCAGTTTTGAGGATGTTTCCTCAGAAAAAACACTTTAACGAAGACCTCCTGTTGCAACTGTTGATCTTTTCATATTTCTCTCTGTTGGTAATCATACACAAGTGTGGTTATAAAAGAGTAGGCGTGGTGGGGATGTCTAGGAGACTCTTGGGTTACATTAACAGGGAGTGTGAGAAGCAGGAGGTGGTGGCGGGGTCAGAGGTCACGATGCCCTGACAAACAAATGAGCCACCCAGCGAGGGAGTCAACAAGGGATGCTTTCCCCTGCAGCCCTGCAAGCCCTAGCAACATCAGCTGCTGGCAAACATGTGTGTGACAAATGTGCCATCTGAGCCAATGACAGGGTCTCAATCATCACCATATGGGGTTGCCACACAAACATGACACACAAACACAGCAGAGACAGTGGGAGAGACTGCAGGGGGTGAGGAGAAGCAGAAGGGAGGAGGCAGCAGACACAATAAAAAGATAACAAGGCAGATGTTGATAAGATATATTAAGAACTGTTCATATGGGAAATTAAGTCATATAGAAAAAGTTTCCTGAAGCTGCTGCTCCGATTACAATGCAAACTAGCACAGCAGAGCAGGCTGCAGCAGGAGGGTTAAGTGTTATGAGGACTCCCTGTTGGGAAAATCATGGGAGAGATGCTGCTGTTAGCTAGACTGCAATCAAGCAGGTTTTACTGTGGGCTCTATTGTTGCCCTTTGGGGCTTAATGACCAGCAAACAGTCTCATGATGGCCTCCCTCTGCTATTCTATCCCACTAAAATCTCATTTTATACAAACTGTCCTGACTGAGACACCAGATGAAGTCAAACTGGAAGTTCACACACACACTGGCCTGCTTTCTTCCCCTCTCTTCTGGGTTCCTTCAGAGGAATTTTTATATAATTTTCCGTGTCGCCCGAGGATTCCTTTTCAGAGCTACATTGTATAGCACCAACAATGTTTTTAATCTGTCCTTTTGATTTGCCACACTTCAATTTCATAATTTTATTTGCCTTCAGCCCTCTGTCTGTGCTCCATCTCATGCTCTTTTTGTAGTTTTCTCTCTCTGCTTCTCTCCCCCTCGCCAGCTCTGGAAAGTACATTCACACAGTTCAACAGTGACACAAGGACCGTCTCCTTCATGGCAGACCATGCTTGTGTTTTTTCAATTAAGCTGGGCTCCTGTACACTATTCATTTGGGAAACCATCATTCTCATGGCCCAGCAGAAACTAATGGAAAGTCGCTTAGGTTAGTTTTTTTATTTTTTTTTTTCTGGGAGAGGTATCGGAAAGACCCATTCCCTAGAAGCATGTGAAACTAGCAGGGATGGAGAATAAAACCGTAGGAATACTGTCTATGAGGACACAGGAGGTGTTGATAAGAGGTGAAGGCCTCACCGAGGGGTATCAGGGTGCAAGAACTCGTGGGGTGAATGGGATCAGGAAGGAGGTGGGTGAAAGAATACAGATGGATGGATTTCTGAGGGAATGTGGATGAAAGTGAGTGAGTCGCAGGCCGGATCTGAATTGCCCAGCGGGAAGGAGGACAGATCCACTGAAATCACTTCAAAGCCTGGTGTCACTGGGCTGCAGATGAGCACAGACTGCCTCCTGTCCTTTCTATTTACAGAGACAAGCCTCAGAGGCCTGTTGAATCCATCTACCTTTAACTGTAATCAACAGTGCAGATAAACAGGTTGATCTCCACACGTGCCCACATCACACTGAGGTGCAGTAACACCAAACTGTACCCCATTTAACAGCTCATTTAAAATGACTCTGTGGTAGTATATGACATTAGCACAAGCCCAGACCAACAATAAACACAGTGGTGTAAAAACAGAACAATAATCACTTCAACTTCTTTCACATAATAATGAATGTCAAAATGTCTTAACCCCTTTCTTGCCTGAAGCCATTTATCACTAACACATATAAACAGTATATTCATGTGTGCTCAGGTAAGCAAAAATACTACCTTTCTACCACTGCTCATGCTGTATGTGGACACACATGCAGATGTACACATGCATGTTGAAAGTGGGAGTGACCTAACCTGGACAGCCCCCATCACCCCCCCCCACCCCCCCCTCCACCCTCCAACAATCAACAGAGACAAACAGACAGTAAAGGAGAGCACTCAGAGAGAGAGAGAGAGAGAGAGAGAGAGAGAGAGAGAGAGAGAGAGAGACAGTCTCAAAGTCTTACCTCAAGAGTGACGCTGTGGAGCCAATGGAGGAGAAAGCCTCATGATTGTAGTGAGTCTCTCTCTCAGTCTTTGGTCTCTTTGTATCTCTGGGCTGAGGCAGACTGAGTGCAGAGTGGGGCAGCGCTCAGCTCACTTTACAGGCAGAGTCGGCTGTGGAGCTGCGCAGACCCCGGGCCCGTCCGCTCACACTCTGCCTTCTGAAGGATGAAAAGAGAAGACTTCATTACCAGCTGCAGACCACGCCTCCACTCCTTCCAGTCTCCCTCCTCCCGAGCCCTCTCGTCCTCCCCCTCCCCTCCCCTCCTTCTCCTTCACTACCTCCCCGCTTCCCTTCCACACTCCCAGCCAGTAGCACGCTCCAGGGCCTGTCCCAGCCAAGAAAAGGAAGGGGGGGGGGGGCGGGAAGCAGACTGCCAAAAAAAACCTCCCATCCCACCGCCTGCCAGTACTGTGCAGTGCACAGACAGAGAGGGACAGAGAGCGACGAGGAAGGGAGATGGAGAAACAGAGAAAGATGGCATATAGCAAAAGGTTTGGATCCACAGACTGCTAATTTGAAGTTTTAACATCACTTATACTCCCTCAACTTGACAGCTCTGCCTGTGAATCACCTAAAAAATGCATAAAAGGGAAGAGTGAAGTGTGTGTGAGGTGGAGGTGAGAGTGTCAAATGAGCACAACAAAGAAGGGACGCAGGAGAAAGAGACTTATATTTTGGACTAAGTAGAGGCTGTGAGGAGTAGGGCTTCACTTGAGAGAAGAGGGAAAAGACACAGAGGGAAGGATACAGACAGACAGGCAGGCAGACGGAAAGAAAAACACAGACACTCTGAGAGAGAGAGAGACGTAAAATGGGTGATCAGTTTGACAGTTTAGGGGAGAAAAGTAAGAAGAAAAGAGATGTATTAAAACAGGGGTTGTTGGAAGTTCTAATTAAGACTTTCTGCAAGAAAGATCACATCAAAAGACTGTTGCTCAAGAAGGACTATGTGTGTGTTGGGTTCTGGGGGTGGGGACGATGTCTGTCTGTGTGTTTGTGAGTCTATAAACCTGACTCCAAGTCTCACCAGTCCTTTTGGAAGCTGCTTCCCTCGCCAACACCCAGACTGAGGATGACAGTTTTTGTCCATCTTCAGTGTCTTTTCTGCCATTTTTTCTTCCCATGCCAAAGTGAACTCTCTCCCCATGAGACAGGGGGAAAATAGGCCTGAAAAGCACGAGCTGTTTACTGTCTGTAATTATGAGGGGCTGGGTACAGTCAGCACAGGCGAGCTCTGCACCCTGCCCCCAGTGCCACCACACACAAACCTAACTCTACCAAGTGTGCCAGTTTCAACTAGGGCTGTGGCACAGTAAAAGAGGGGGGTGTAGAGGAAGCGACGAAGAAGACGAAGCGAGCAAATTAAGATTTGAGTTTCAAAGCCAACTTGCAGTGAAGAAAAATGTGTTGGCAGAAGAGAAATCCAGAGCAAAAACACAGTACAGTGTATTCTAAACAACTCCATGTTTACTGGAGGTCAGACTCTACTGTAGGTCTTCGACACGAAATAGCAAAAAAAAAAGGTTTAGAGCAGTTTAAACCCAGAAAAAATCTCAGAGTGCTGTTTTGCTGGTAAATGCTGTAGATCAAGCTCCAGCTCACAGCATGACAGTTAAACCTGGATCGCACTCAAAATTATAAAGAGACACCACCACAGCGCATCACTACATCCACCAAGGACTGCCAATTTTGTATATGGTTTTTGGTTTGATGCACTTCCACTGAAAAAAAACAGCACTAACTTTAAATAAAATTACACATGTCTAAAATACAGCAGTAGTTTCTTGATCGCTCAGCAGGAAAAAGAAAAAGAGCGGCACACTAATACTATATAACACTAACAATGTAATGCAAAATGCCACATAGAAGCTACAAGTCCAAAGATCACGGAGATGAACAAAGAGCCCGAACGTCTGCTTGATGTAACAAAAAGGAAACATTTCTTTTAGGCAGCGCATGATGAGGTAAGCAGGGATTATACGGATCTCTGGCGATCTCCCACTCTAACATTAACACCTACACAGACCCTCTCTGTGGCATAATGGTGTCAAATTTACACAGGTCCACAAAACAGTACTTAAGGTTATGGGCTGCCTTCATTGTAGGTTGTGAAAGCCCAGAGCTGGGGTTGGGGTTTGAGACAGTTGGAGTGGGGTTGGTGGAGGGATGACAGAAAAAGGAGAGACAAACTCATTTCTGTGTACTTTATTGCTAAGAGACACTAATCCCACCAAAACCAGAGACACGGACTGCCCTTCTGTGGTGTTTTATGTCTTTAATCAGGGGATTTAGAGACGGAGAAAAAAGACTAATCCAACATCTGAAAGCTGCTGTTTGTTTACGGTCGAATGTATAATCAAGCATTGTCATTACCACACTGATAATAAATGAATAAAAATAGCACAAAGTGGTCGTATAATAAGGAAAATTAGAAGCATAATGACAGGCTGTCAGTCACTTTTCGCAGCAAAATAGATGTGATTGCGCTTCAGGATCTAAATGTGGGGATTTAGGATTGTGGTGGAATTTACTGAGTGGACTCAATATCCTGTGTAGCCACTAGGGGCTGAACTGAGCTGTAATGTAAATACAGTCCATTTACAGACGGTATATGAGGCAAAGTTTGGCACTAACTCTTTTACACAGAGTCTCTCTCTCTCTCACCCTCCTCCATGTTTCTGTTTTTAGAAGACGAACATTTGTGCTTCTTGATTTGATTAGTGAAGTTACTGTAAATTGTAATTCCTCCCACATTTATTTTAAACACTCATTTAATCTGTTGCAGCCAAGATGCAATTGAGCAGCTCATTAGATAGATTAGAAATGACAGATATGAACTAGATTCATCCCAAAGACACAAACAAAAATGTGGTTGCCTGTGTGATGAGGATTCCATGTGCTGCTGTTTGCAAAAGCTTAAGATCAGAGTCTTCGGTCTGAAAAATGCATTTGAAAGCACTGATTATGTCACACCTACTAAAAAGGCAGCACGAAATAACAGGTTAAGGGGATGCATGGGTGAAAATCTAAAAACTACAGTCTTAAAACATGTTTAAAACAACTACAAACCATTACATGGAGCAGACTGGTGGAAGAACAAACACTAAAACCTCACAGGTGACAGAAAAATTTAAAACTGACAGCTTTTGTGACTGGATTTCAAACATCGGGCATCACACAAATTTGGCAAAACACCAGGCTAGGATGGGCAAATGACAGAAGAAAGAACAAGACTCAGACTCCTCAGTGACAGAAACTGTTTGTGGCAATATCACATTTGCATGCAAATAAACCTAACTTGATAAATAGAGCAAGAGCATACAATAGGATTTGAAGCTCATGCTGTGCATCAGAGATTCGCCTTAGGATGGCAGCTGCAATATTAAATTTCAGGATTCAATTTTAGGGTGTTGTGAAATTTAAATTTCACTCTTAATAGTCTAAATTGAAAGCAGAATCAATTCACAAGGAAAGAGACGGGATTTTCTGTGTTCTTAACACAGAAAACCTTTGTGAGATGTATCAATGTAAAGGGAACCTAAGACTGACTTGTTAATGTTTCCAGGATGAATATGGAGACTGTTTCAACCTCGTCCAGGGGGCGTCTGCATATCAGAACCAATTGCTTGTGTTTTACTAAACAAGAATTCTTAGTTCACACAGGACTTTAATTTTATGCTTTACTCTCACACACATATTGTCACTCTGCCAACCGTCCAAGGTGTCTAAATGGTCCTTCTCTCTTGCTGTGCCACACAAAATATCACATAAAATACCACTTTTAAACTTATAAAGTGTTTTAATGACCTTGGAGCATTCTAACTTCCCCTTGGGGAGCAACACCTGGGTCAAAAAACTAATTAAACTGCAACCTTTTGGAGGTAATGTGTATGCAGACATTTATTAACCTACTGTACGGTTACTGAATATATGTCCCTGAAACTAAATATAGCTTGGGAAAAATACGCTTGTATTCACCTTTGCTAAATTTACACTGTAGCTTCTATTTTGTGGCTCTCAGTGGGAAAAAAAAGGGATGAATTGGTTTAACTAAGGCAGGATGACAGTTGAGTCATGCCTTGTGCCCTGGCTGTGTGCCAATATCATTGGTGACAAACACAACTCATGTGTGGCTTTTGGTAATTTTAGCTCCTACAAAAGAAATCAAGCCTCAAGTCGTGTTTCAGATTATAGTTAGTGCAGTTTGACATGCACATAGCTTGTCAGCAAAGTTCAGTAAGAGCACTGCTTTGCTTCCAAGTTGTAAAATGATATCTGTGACCTGATTTTACCACAGATGCAGAAAAAATTTACAGTTCCAGGGTTATTCCAGGTCATGATGGGGACACACCCAGAGCCCCAATGAAAGGCCTCCCCGTTACCACCAACACGGACGCTCCTGTAACTGTCAATTAAGGGCACTGAGTGTAGGCACTGACTGCATGTGGTTGAATATATTCCATGACTCATTGACTGTTACACACCTGAAATGTCCAATAAAAACACTTCCATTAAGACCTAACAGCAGGAATAGACAGTATTTTACAAACTGAAGGACTACTGTTGAGTGTATTGTGGGTTTATGTACTGAGACAAGAGAAGGTAGCAAAATATATTAGGCTGGTGGTTTCAGCTCAGACACAGGTGATCGTGGCTAACCAAAAGGTCTAACACATCCACTCCCTCCTCTCTGTGCAGCTACCAGACTCCTGGAGCTACCAGGCTTTAGCTCTGGGAATTTCACACCTACAATGGCCATGACCAGGGACGGGTAGAGCCCATCACACCCTGGTGTGCCATTTCTGACCCAGAGAGCCCAGTGGCCACGAACGCATGCTCTCCCCCAGGGCAAACATGGGGCACCCCGGTCAGTGTAGACTTAGCAGCTGGACGATGTGTACTCGCCTCGCCATGTGGATGAGGAGTGATGATGTTCCCAGGGAGACTATGTCTGGGGGTTTGGGCAGGGATGAAATGGGGTGGGATTGGGGTGTTGTAGGTGAAAGAAGAAGAGTTAAAAAAGGGGGGAAAGTTAAGTGCCTTGTGTCCTTAAAGGAGCAAAAGACAGACTCAGTCTTTAGTTCTGTTCAAGGCAATCTTTTTGCATGACAAGAACTTGGATAGTTCTACAAATCTGATTAGGTTCTGTCACATTTTTGAAATTCTTGCTTTCTACTTACCACATGGCAACTATGTGTGCATGGTTAAAGTTAGGGAAAGATTGGGGCTTTGGCAATTACATTATGGTTTGAATATGGTTAGTGTTAGAGAACTAAAACACTTGGTTAAGGTTGGTTGGCTATGTCAGATATGCACCAATTCACCCATCTACCTCCTCATAACCATGATCCATAACAATACTCTTTTTATATTGTCAACTTTAAAATCCTTGCAGTGCGTTGGGTTGCTTTTTTATTTAAGGTATTATGAAAGCAGAGATTGCTGCAATAAAAACTGAAATACATCCCCACTGTGACAGTATTGCCACTGCTTGCACATTCCAAGCTATGTTTAGGAAAAGACCAGTAAAACACAAGGGTAAGGTTAATAAAAGATCATAATAACATTAAATAAAACCATGAGCATTACCTGCTCACCTGTGAACAGAAAAATAAAATGTGGTACTTAAATGCTTTCAAAAAGAACCACAAATTAAAATGATTATTTATGAACTGACAATATTGTGTGTGTAATAATGAGTGTTGGTTGCACTCTGAACTCGGTAGAATAGTGCACTATGTTTAACTTAAGATTCTTTCAATAAAACGGTTTCATTATCCATACCCATAGCAGAAAAGGTGTTTTTAACTCAGGAAAGACACAAAAACACACCCCATTTTCTAATCATGTTCACACAGTGAAAACAAGATAATCGCTGTACTGCGCCCAGCGAGACAGGGTAAGTTGTGGCTAATTGAAGGGTGACTCTTTCAAAATGCCATTTATGTCTGCAACAAAATGATGAAGTGATTCACTCAAATACTAAAAGGTCTATCAGCATTTTCATCTTTGAGTTCCGGTGTCTTTATTTTGTTGGATTGAAGCGTCAGGATTGAAATAGAGAAGGGCGGATAGAGCTCTCATTGACCTGTAGCAGAGCCACAGCACTGCAAACACAGAGATGCCTGGCCCTCATCTGCACAAATGGGCCTTTCAATCCTTCCCCGCACTTTTGTCCCATCAATACCTTACTCTTCAGGGGAGACCAAAGCCACCAACTCCAACCTTCCCTTTGCCCCCTCCAAACACACAGAGGAGTGAATGGTGTCTACTGTACCTTGCGCCGCTCCCCTCTCTGTGGGGTAGAACACATTCTGACAGGCCTGTATTTATGGCCGACTGGAGTCGTGTTGGAATGAATCATGAAAAGGACCAAAATCATCTCGCTGGATGTTCATTTATATTGAGTGTTGGTCAGCTGTGTGGGTCTGCGTGTGTGGCCTGTATGGAGAGAATGAAGCTTGTGTGACTGTGTGGGAGTGAGAGATTAAGATAAGCACCCTAATGAGGAACAAAGTGTGTTTGTTTTTCGTTGTTTGTTATCTGTCTGTGTCTGTATGAATGAATACGCTGGGTTTTCTCTGTTGAGACTGTGTTTCTGCCCAGAAACCTGCCTCCCGGGTGAAAAAGGAGTTTGTATGTGCCATCAATAAGTCACCATGTGGTTCAGGTAAAGGATGAAAGAACACATATGTGCATGTAAAAAAGTTATTATATGCTATAATCATTCATCCTTTTCATCCTTTTTCATATGGGCCATGCAAAGATATGTTCCCTCTATTGTCAATCTATGACATGAAATGAAATAAACACAAAATTTCAAGTACAAGCAAAACTAATATTGAAAGTTATTAAATCAAGTGTGTGAACATATGCGAACATATGCTCAATGGATATTTGGGTCTGGAAGTGTTGTTTGTAAGACAAACTGGGAAAAATGTGACCCTTATTTATAAGCATCGTAAGTATTATGCAATGTTAAGCTTGCGGGAAACCTGATTTAAAAGGCTGGAGATAGAAATTCTGCAGAAAACTGTTGAACCGCAGCTGCTCAACAATTCCCCTACTTGTCAGCTGGAAAAGAACTCACCCCTTAAAAACACACAGATTCCTGAGAATTTCCAGATAATTTGCAAGCCCTAACTTTAATCGTAACAAAAAGATAAATAATCCTTTTTTAATCAAAACACATTTCAGTGTCAAGGTCAAACCACAAATATATCTTGATAAATAATATTTATGTTAATATGAACTCATATCTGAAAGAAAGACTTTTCTGTCATTGTTTCAGCATATACAAGACGCATGCTGCACATATCACCCCAGGAATCCTTCAGGGTTCACTGTCTCAGTGGGTGTGTGGTAACAATGGAAGCTGGGGTGAGCTAAGGCAGAGTTCTCTGGTCCTTCTCCACATAAACCTTTAATATGAGGCCTCCTCAGCACCAGTCGGCCATCTAAAGGCACTGTACCCTGTAATTGACCTTAAAAATACTTTCCGTGGAGGTCGGCAGCCATGTCATTGGCCTTCAGCCCAAGCAGCGGCCGCATCTCCCCAGCCCAGAGGAGCCTGGGAAGGCCTCGCAGGGTATATTTAGTGGCCCTGTCCTTTGAGGGGAGCAGGAGATGCAGATAATGCCAGTCTGTGTATAAAACCACTCTGCCGCCCACGAGTGGGCCTCTCACAGGCACACTTCCCTCTCCCACGGGGATGTGTTTCCTGAGGTCAGAGGTCAGCAATATGCAAACCAGGTGAGTGTACAAACAGGAACAAAACAGATAGAAGAAGCAGTTGCTGTGCAGTAGCTTGGATTTGTCATTCTGGGGGAGCCAATGAGAAAACTGTTGCCTCTCTGATTTGACATGTAGTGGGAAATGATGCGTTCTATCCCGAGAAGCTGACATATAAAACCGCAATGACATATGTTATTAATGGTCAGTATGTGTCCCCTTTTTATCGACATGAGTAAACCACAGCTGATAAATTCCCTTGAAGCCACATCTGCAGTGATTTAATTGGTACTGTAAATAAATCAATGCTTACACTACACCCACACCTCCTACAGTTTGGCAGAGATTATCTGGAGCTGCTCTGGTTCAGCTCAGCTCAGATTTGGTTCCACAGAGCTGCACAATCAAACTACTGTTCCTTCTATTACTCCATCTGTCCATATTGTATTCCCAGCATGAGCATCAGTTGCTATGTGTCATTAGCATGTTACTAAGATATGCTGCTCATGTGTGCAGCACTTGAAGGATATTCAGCAGGGACGTCCCAGTCATGTTCTCCAGAACCAGCATCCAAACTAATCAAGGCATTTCTTTCTCTTCCATATTGGCAACAAAACGCATATCTAATTCTTTAGTTAATTGTAACCATGTCTTCTATATACTGTAAAAAATGTTTGTTTGGACTGGAGCCAGTTCTTACACATATGCTGGGTTTGCTGCTATCACAGCAACTTTTTTTTCAGGTGCACAATGTTATTTAAGTGCTGCGGTTGGCTGAAACTCCATTTGAACTTAAGTATTTTGACAATTCTGTTCAAATCCCATCCAAATCATCCTGCTTCAGCAGATCTGCAGTGACACTTTGTCTCGATAGATATACAAAACATATGGACATGATGCAAAATATTATATACATAGGAAACCACCGCAGGAAAGCTTTAATGCAGGCTATCATGTCATATTAAAACAGCTCTTCGGCCGTCAAACTGATGTAAATTGCTTTACTCACTGTTCACTTTTGTCTCTGAATGCATTATGTAGCTGTTTAGAAAAATACTAGCATTAGATCAGACATTGCATGCTCATATACTCAGCCATTTTCCATTATTTTTTTTTGTTTTTCATAGCCGTGAGATGATCAGCACATTCTGTTTGGCACGTGTCAGTTGCATTTGTGCAGTTGTAACTAAAGCATTAAGGCCCTTGAACACGTTCGCTGGCTGTCACTCATACCTACCATAACATTCCTGCTGGTTTCTGTTAGAGACTGTTGTCAGAGGCATCTACGAGGTAATTTATGATTTCTTTCATGAAAGATCATCGCTGGAGATAAATCATGCCATTCTCCTGTCTTGTAAAGATTTTTTTAACCGAAATCTGCACTTGATGCAAGAACAAAAACAGCCTGATTTTCCTCATCTGTTGACCCTTGTGTGTCAGGCAACAAAAGAGCCTCTCTGCATCTCTGAGCTCAAGCGCTGTTACACAGGTGAGGACAATGCAGTGATGCAATGAAGCCTTTCATCTGATCTGAGAGCATCATTTCAGCACCTTTTCATACTCATTAACTATTCCATTAAAAGCAGAGTGGCCCTTATCCCCCACAGATGGAGCTATGAACAATCATAGCAACAAGCACTGCTTGACTCTGTGCCACTGGCCATTGACGTGATGTAATAGTCATACATCCATCACTTAACTATCATCTCCCTGAGGGTCATCTCCATCTTAGTAGTGAAATTTTTATGTGTCAGCTCAGTTATGGGTGAGGGAGAGCAGATGGGCTTGCGTTCATTCGTAGCACGTGGAATCACACCTTTAAATTCCTCCAAGTTGCAGTGAGAGAGGCAGCAGATCACAGGGGGCTGCCTCTGTTTCTAACCAATGGAAACCACAAGCTTTGGCAAGCTTCAGCATCACCATTAGCCAGCTCCATTATATAGATTTCATGGCCTCCAGCAACACATATGATGATCTCATGCACTTTCAACCATGAAACTGAAAGGAAATCCTCATCATTTTACAATAACAGATCACCCCTTATTACCTTCACGTTCTTGTTTAGAAGGTCTTTTGGTCTCTTAACAATACACATGCACAGAACCGCAAAGATAGCAGGAAATAGGACAAAGAAAGAGAGAGAGAAAAAGAGTCTTGAAACTTCTGAATTCTCCTCCACAGATGCTGCCCCTGAGTATAAAATCCTAACCCAACAATAACAAAGAAGCACTTTTGATCCGCTGTATAAAAGGACAGCTACAGAGCTCGGCAGACCAGGGGTTCATGTGCTCGCTGTGGTCACGGTGACAGATTTGCCGACCACTCCTTGCCCATCTGGGCTGCCGGTGGCGCTCTGCCTACTCTCTGAGGACAGTGAGTTCAGACCAGTAATTTAGTTCAGATGAGGTAAAGCAATATTTCCAGATTAATACGAGCCATATTCCTTTAGAACTGTCCTTTCTTTCTTCTTCTCCTTCCTGCATTTTTTTACATCTTACATGTCCAAAAACGTCTGGCGGAGGATGAAAGTAAGAAATAGAAGAGAGAAAAAAAGAGAGAGCAAGGGAAGATGAACAAGTTTATGCCTTGTGAGGCAGACACACGGGATAGCCAGTTGTAGGACGACACCAGTGTTTCTCGCATTATCTTTCTTCTGATCAGCTCCTGAAACGCCTAATGAATGAATTATTTGATATGGAAAGGGGAAATGTGTGCTTTGTGTTCTTCCTTTCACTCCTTCCGTGGTTAGTTTCATAATATGTACTGAGCAAACAGACTGAGAGTACACACTCTTACACCTCTATTCATCATTTTTATGTCACCAAGTGATGTTGAATAAGATTAAGAAATCCCTCACTAGCGCTCTGTTGCTACTCGGGAGACACTCTGACTCCTGAAGTACCTGCTACAGATCCAGCCAGCTGTGCACATTTAAAGATGCTGCATTCAACCTCAAGCACTTTGACCTTTCAACTATTTTCAAAATACCACCCCTGATCATAAAATGTGTCTACTTTCCTAAAGAACTTCATGTAAGCTACATCGTTCCATTTTGGAAGGACATTGCTCCAGCTGCGATTAGTCTGGCTTGGCAGCAGTGTCAGTAGTTGAGATTCAGGAAGTCACAGCTGTCGCTGTCCTGCAGCAGCTGACTGAGCATGTGACTGGCTACATAATCAACCCCATCTGATCATACACAACATTATCAATCACGACACTATTCAGAGAGACGAATCTTGCAATAATATTTCTGATATATGTCCTGACAACAGTAAACCAGATTTAAATTAACACCAAGAAGCTAAAACAATGGTTTATTTGGCAGCTGGGCAGCTGGCTGGCTTCGCTGTTGGAGCACAGCCAGCTGGACGATTAGCAACCTTGCATGCCATTGCTTTCATCAGCTGGCCATTTTGTTAATGTGCTTGGAATATTGGAGATTAATCATCTGTCTCCCAAACGTTACTGGAACAAAACCTCAGATCCATACTCCCAATGCTCCCCACAGTCTTCAATTATATTCCGAAGGACGTTCCTTCATTTACTTCATATGCACAGGATAAGGCAAGCTGCCACTTTGGCTGTGGTTCCCGTAGCCTCATCGAAGAAGCATGCAGATGAAGGACTGATGATGGACGTACGGCAATGGTACTCCCCAGGGCTGTGATTATTTTATGGTTTCTTTATCCTAAAGTAACCGTAGAGTGTCACTCTGTTCTTGCTTCGTAAGCAAGACCTCCTGGCTAGGTGCCACCCTCTAACCAATTCTGCTGATCACTGCTGGGCGAATAATCAAACAAGAGTTTAATTCCTGCTTCTGCTGCTATGTTTCTGCTGTTTTTTCTGGAACGTTCTCCCCCATCCATCTGCCACACTTGCATGACTGTGATGTCAGGACTGGGCTTTCTCATTGGCTGGGCTCCGTTTACCCGCAACGCTTGAACGGTACAATTGAACAGCGGGTTCGAAGGGGAACGTGAAATTAGTGGTGACTCATCTCTGACCACTATGTTATTATATCATTTCTTCACCAGTGATGATTTCAATCGATCTAAAGTTCCATGAAATCAGACCAAAAGAGCCTCAAAAAATGTGTCTGTATCCGAAAAGATGGAAAGATTATGTTTTTTTTTTTATGACCAAGTATCCATATATCTATATCTATTGATCTTTTAACAGGGTACAAAAGGTGGAATACAGAAACAAAACTTCACATGTGGAAGACTTTTAACAGAATAAAATGCCACTTTACATTAAGACCAAAAGCCAACAACCTCCCACCCTGCGAACACATTATTTCCACGACACTGCAGTTTGTGTGGTGTGCAATGCTTGTAATGAGGCATCATCAGAGGCATGACACGGACATTTCGTAGCTTATTGACAAAGTGCAAAATAATGTGGAAAACTGCTGGTTTTACAACACCATTTGGCTAGTTTTATGGAGGGAGAGGAAGGGAATTTCTTTGAATGTTGAACCATCAGAGAGCAGCTGAAGGTCAAAGGTCACACTCACAACTACAAGTCACATCAGAAGCACTACTATATCCTAAGCTAAGAGAAGAGAAGAGAACAGAAGGGTGAATGTATTTCTTGCACAAATCAAACCACAAACCATTTTTTTAACAAGCTATTTCACCTGTAGCTAAATCATCTGCATTTAGCCACTTTTGACCCCTCAGATCTCATGTGGATATTGTAGTTCCTGCTCACAGACCAACGTTATAGCATAGCAACTGTCAAAAACAAAGACGGTGGGAAGAATCAACTTTGTCCAGCTCATCTGAACAACTCAGTGACACCCAACATTCCCCTGCTTGCCGTTAACCTCGGTGACCTGTAGCTGTGTGTGTTTGTGCGAGTGTGCCCTGTGTATTTGCACATCTACTGTTCCTAGTGTAGTGGAGGCCAAGGGACCACACCAGACGAACAGAAGAACCTTTCCTTTATAAACAACTTTTAAATCAACCATCGCCTAGCCACAGTATTTTTCCTACCGATTTCTAGCCAATACTTGGGAGCTGTAATTCACAGACCTGCTGTGACAGTAGCACGTATAAAAAAGATTGTGTAACCATTCTACCAAGTCTTACTTAATCCACTACATGACGACAAGCTGTTGATTAAATTTACAGCAACCCACCAATATCACAACTCATCCGCTGGGGAAAAGGTTCCCAGCACATTTCTCATACTTCTCTCGGTATCTTGGGTGTGTTTTGATCTTTTCTGATACAGTATCACGGTTCTGTGACCCGAGTCTGTGTGATGCATGAGCTGCACATTTCTGTTGATGTAGCTAGCCACTGCACGTTTAGCCTGGCGGAATGTAGCCTTGCATTGCTGAGCGTGGTTGAGATTTATGTTACTGCTGTGGGGTGTGCATGTGGCTAACAGATGGTGGCATCCTGCTCCTCTTTCCTCCCTCGGCACATCACTGCTTACTCAATCCCCCGGCCCATCCCTATCTGTCGATTGTATCTTCAACCATTCATTCTCTGTCACTGCAGCGCTTCAAATCTGAATTCAACTCTCCGTAATAATTGCCAGCTTTTAAATGCTTGCAATTGCTCACTGGATCATCAACTTTAAACTCAAGGCCACCTTCCCTGCCCTCAGCACAACCCATTTAACACCACTTTAATACACCCACTGGCTCACCATGCACACGCGTAAAACACATGCACAGTGGCATGCACAGATACCCATACAAATACAGTAATTTCTCATGATGTGCTTAAATATAACTCCACCCAAAAATCATATTTTAGGAATAAACACTCATATATGGTAAGTTTTAACAGTACAGATGAAGTATCTGTTCAAAATAAAACACTCTTGTGCAGAATTATCCACTTCTTGTGTTTTCATGTCATTTTTTTCAACAAACACATTGCTGAATATGGTGCTTTACGTTACATTGTGGTTCTCCATGCTGCTAAAAATCGCTGCCTTAAGCTGTGGGAGACATTGGCTCCTATTAGCATGCCAGCCACAATCACAATGTCAGTAATCACAATGCCACTGGAGGCGACTGAGGGATAATTCCTATGCTGTGTGCAGCAACCGCTGACCATGTTTGACATTCACGTTATGAGACAAATTGATCCCGAGCAGTGACACAGAAAAACACTCAGCAGCCTGTGATGACATTCTCCACCTGTTTTGCTCTCTTAGCAAATCCCTCACATCAGGCAGCATGGTCCTGAAGAACAAAAGTGAGCCTGCTGACTCTGATTTAGCTTTCACATCTGATGCCAAAGCCAAAAAATCTGGCGCACATGCACACCATACAGTAGAGGAGATATGAAACTGTTCCATCCAGCACTGTACAGGTGTGAGTCTGGGCCTGGGCCTGTAGCTGCCAAGATTCTTAGAGGAAGAAGAGCACTCCTAATTGAACAACACTTCTCAGAGTGATGCATTTACTGGCTCTACTTTAAGTCAAAAAGCAGCAGCACTTGTCAGACATCCCTAATATCTCTTTCGCAATTTAAGTCTTCTAACGGGTTAGGAGTTGCCAAAAGATGGTCTCCATGCCAAATCATGAGCACAGATCCTGAGGGAGAAGAGATATTTTACAGAGAACCATCGTTCACTGCAACTGTGGTGATAGAGCTTGGGAACAGTGAAAATTTGGGCCTGTCACAGCCCACAATTTTGGCCAAAACAACTCAAACTTTGATCCATCTTACAGCAGATTTGGCAGTTTGCCCACCACTTAGCGTGACATTAAGGAAAAACATGCTGCATCTACACAGACCACCGATTTACATGCACAGATGAGGATACTTATGCGGGTTGAAAGCATCACGTTCCTCCTGGATGCCACCTGCTTGGCGATAAATGATATGCGCAAAGCAAATCATGAGACTGATGATCCCTTTCCCTGGGCCACATGCCTGTGATCAACTTAATTACAACAGCTAAAACTTTACATTTTTTTCATAATCTTACTGAAAAATATGACTGTGGGGATGTTACCACATTGTTATGGTTTAAATTGTGTTTATCAAGACTTGGAGGCATAAAATAATGCTCTTTTTTGTCTCACATGGAGCTCATAAGTTAGGGGGTGTTTCTGAAAAAGAATGTGAACACTGTGTACCACTGCCTGCAGAAGATCTGCAACATCAAGCATAGCTGTTAGTGTATTATTGCATAATTTATGAAAAATGAAGCCAACCCTCTACTGTAAGAACTGGAGTAGGACAGTGGTTCCACTTCTGCCGGCATTTTGCCAACCTTCATTTGGGGTACAAAGACCTTTACTGAACACCTTTCAAACTGTAGTTACTACACAATCAAGCTATTTCAGGGATTAATATCCCTCTTTGCATTTTTGTTTTCTCTCATTTTTTTCTGATTATGCAATTCTCCATCTGTGGAAGTTGGTTGTTTTGTAAATGAATGCTCTGGTGCTTAGGCTGAGGATGAATTTGGAAAGCCTTTAAGGAGGGAAATGCATTTACGGCATTATAAATACACATCTGTAATCACAACTGAGAATTTATCTTAATTCAAAATCTTTTGGCGCTTTCTTCTAACTCCATCAATTGTTGGAAACATTTTTGGGCTCAAGTACAGCACTATTCCCACAAGATTAAGCATGGGGTGTTTGATAAATACATGCACAAAAAAATATTTTTAGAAAATGTGTTGTGACAAAACATCTGTAATACTGGTAGTAGATAGTGTCCTTTTAGTTAAGAATTGCAGTCATGTCTATTCTGTGGCTACCAAGCTATCACTAAGTGATCCATGACTAGTCAGGCAATCAAAGAAGCCATTCAGTGTAACGACACCAAATTAAAGCAGCTAAAATGGGCATGTGGTACACAGAGACATTTGCACAGCTATAAAGTTCTGACCTACGAGAGCTCACAGCAGAACAGTCACATAATCGTATAAAAATGCAACCAAGGCTGAGTGTTTCTACCCACACACCTTGAGCTGGCGTGAGTCTCATGGACCATATTTATGTGCAGACACAGATAAACACACAGATGCAATCAGTCAAGCACATAGCCGCCGCCTACAGATGCAAGTGTTCCACTTTGCTAATCTAATCCCACTCTCAGAGTCTGGGAATGTACAGCTGTGTGATTTTTTTGTGACACACTTGGTACCCTGCCACGGGGAATCACCTCAAGGTGTTCTGAATCATCAGCGTGCGTTTGACTGTGTGTGTGTGTGTGTGTGTGTGTGTGTGTGTGTGTGTATGCGTATCCGTCGCCTGGGTTTATGCAGTCTACAAGACCACAGAGCTGTGACCACAAGGAGTTAAGGACTTTTACTGTTGTGACAAACACATGCACACAGACGCAGCCACACACGTACAAACAAAAAAACTACACACCCACACTTTTGCACATGCACTCATACGCACACAGAAGGAAACTTAAGGTCATATTAGTCACTGAAGACAGTAATGGCATACTGCTGCATGCTCTTTTTAGGTTTCTCTCCTACTGATTACTTTCTGGAAATAGAACACAAGTAGAGAACAAAGCTGTTCTGTGGATGAGTCTTCTTCTTTCTCATCGGTAAGTCTAAGAGAAATATCAGAAAACCCCTAGGCTGATGGCCAGGAGGTGAAATTAGTTGCTTTTCCTCTCATCCGTCATGCTGTATCTCTGCTTACTAAGCATACTCCCAGTGTGACCCCACTGGGAAGGATTCTCCCCACACCTGAAGCACACACATAGAAACTTTTGCCCATTTTCTGTCTAATTGGGACAATGAATGGGAAAATGGAAACAAGAAGGAGCTAAGACAAGTTCTCAAGAAAGGTGAATAAGAGTTTAAGGGGGAAACACCATTATTTAGTCTTCATTCATTCATTACCTATCAATTCATCAAAATTAGAAGCGGGTAAAACTCTAGCAAGCAATCAAGCAAGCAAGCAATGTTCAAGAATACTTGTGGACAAGAAGAGTCTGAACTCAGACAGACAACCTGCTCTACCCCCAGACTTATACCTGCTCCATTTAATAACAAGGCATCCTGTCACAAAACATCATAAAGTCAAAACCTGATCCAGTAGCAGTTGTGTGCCCAGGAACATTCTCCCTGCAGGATGACTGATGGAGTATTGTGAGGATACATCAGGAACACAGCGAGTCCTGTCTCAGAGTGGGCACCTAATGAAGGTGTAAAATTTTATGCATGTGTTTGCTTATGCCTGTGGATGCAACTGTGGGAGTCTTTTCCTCCTGGTGTGTGTTAACTCTGGTCTCCTTGACTGGCCCCCCTGTTGAGAGACTTTATAATCTCAGTGGAACTGCATCTAAATCAGGTGAGGTGCTGGATGCAATCAGGAGTAAAAAAGCGTAGTTCACCCCACACTGAGTGGAGATTATAAAATTAAAACATAAAAAATAATAAAAACAAAACAGACTTAAGATGTGGACTGGCTGAAGCTTGAGGCAGGAATTTGCATCATTATGTGCCTTCAAACAGAGCTAAAAATCATGGCGGTTGTCAGGAGATCATTATCCCCACGCCCATGCCCCTGGTTCTCTCTTAAGGTCTCAGAGAAACTCCTGAAATGGGTTACAGGCCACAATTCATACTCTGGTGCCTCAGGCTTTAAAGCTTAAAAAATAAAAAAGCCAAAAGATTTTTTTCATAACACAATTATATACACAGGATATATTACTTATTACAACTGCTATTTCAGTAGTTGCTTAAAAAAGAAATAATCAATGGCCCTGAAACTATATCATCATTGAAAATATAAGCGTGTGAATGTATAAATATTAAATCATCATTTATGATTTGAACTCACATAGACATTAGCTGAACTCATAAAACCAACCCTGACATTAGAAAGGCATTTTCCTCTTCAGTGGACACACAGTGGGCAAGCGTTTTTCACTCATTACCTAACTGTTACTTAACCGCCTTAAATCATTCCATGTGAAGCAGCCACAACATGGAAAAGGACAGAATGAAACTGGGGATCATTTCTGCAGTATTACCAGCGATATATACTCTAAACCTAAGCAATGAAGACATTCAAGGACTTCAAACCAAGATTGTTGGGGGAGATTTATGTCGAGATGAGAAGGAGCTCATGAGAGGAAATGGAAAGAAACTCAGGCCAGGTAGAAAAATCAACATTCTTCATACACATTAGTGAACTACAGGCCACTGAGGAGGAAATGTGACGTGATAAAAAGCTGAGGTTGGTATTCACAGAAAATTAAAAAAGTAGATTCCTAAAGTGTTGATGTGTAAATGCTTGTTGACAGGACCAAAGCAAACAGCTCCAGGTAGTTTGCTCTGGCTGAGATACTTCTCTGGGAGGAAATGCTCAGCCTCTGCCTATGTCAGATTTTGTGGTGTTTAGCAATAATTCGGCTGCATTCCAGGTATATTTGTGGACTCTGATCCCATTTGTTTCTTATTTCCTGCAATTTACTCGACTGACACTTTAGCTGGTTGAGCAGAGCCTCCTGCTCTGAAGAAAACACTAACAAACATCCAATTCCCAGCATCTAAGCTTGAGCATAAGCCACCACAGTAAACTCACAGCTAAAGCTAAAGCTAAACTGCCTGCAGCAGTTTATCCTATAAAACCACAGCTCCACCGCACACTGCGGCTATTATTGTAGGCCAGTGCTTTTATGCAACTATACACACAGGGTCAGTTACACTCTAAACTATTCAACAGTAAAAAAAAAAAAGTATAATGTAATATTTTAGTGATTCTGGCAGTGAATATTTCACATGCATATGTTACGGTGAGTTAAAATGTTTAAACTGTAATATGTCAGAGCCTAACTGCAACATGGCACCTTGCATACTTTAAATATTGCAAAAAATTTGTACTGAAAAACTGAACAGTCAGTATTTGCAAGCCAAGGATTTGACAATTATTATTATGGCATATGTTTTCACTTCGCCTTATCTGACTGAACTCATGGAATGGGCGTGATTGACAACACTTCGACAGCCCTGACAAATTTCTATTGGAATCTGGAACACGACAAACATCCTTTGTGTCTCTTTTGAAATTTTTTGCATTTCAATGTATTTTTTGCTGAGGTTTTTTCAAGTCTTGACAATCTTAATCTCTCAGTGTACATTGAGGTGCCCTATTGTTGCCTGATTGATAAATGCAGGGGAGCAAGTTAGGGCTTGTGAGTGTTGGCTTTTCCAACATGTGAGAATGCACTCTGTATCTTACTCTGCGCATACATCTGCAGTACATGCACACACAAATGCAAAAGGTCGGTATGTGCGCCAAAATGCTTTCTGAAATTGACTTGCCTTTCAAATTAAGAAGACCTCAGATTTAGATGGGGAGTTTGACTAAAGGTTGTCACGGTGCCTGAAAGAATATAGAAGGAAACACTGAGTTCATAACATGCTGCAATAGGTCACTGGGCTGATCGCTGATACCGAGTGAAATTAGAGAGAAAAAAATGAAAGGACGACAAGCCTTAGCAGAGTGAAAGCAAGAAAAAAGGGGGGTGGGGGGTTGGTTTCAGAAATGCAGCCAGCCTCAGAGTTTACAGCGGACTCACTAATGAAAACCATACCATTGCCTGTCAACATAGGACACAATGGTGGAAGGAAGGGGTAAGGGACTTGAATGGGAGCAGAAGGGGAGGGAAGAGGTGATGTGAGGTAAAAGTCTGCAGTGATGCTATTGTTTTCATTCCTGCAGCATTTACTGGGCCACTGACAAGCTTAAAGTACCAGGCCAACACTGCTGTCATACAGCTGGACAAGGACTCTCTCACTTCTTTGCTGTCTCCCCCTTTTCTGACACACCCTTGTCTTCTCTCTGTCCCACTGCTTTCATCAGCTCCCTTGGCCATCAGTGACACCTTCAGCTTTTTGGTTTCACAGCCAGCGTTCTTTCAGCGCACACAAACTCTCTGTCAGGCATCCCTTGTCCGTTCTATTGTTCTCAGTCGGTTCCGCATCTGCCTCCTTGTACACCTGGATTCCTGACCTCATAAATCTCATAAATCAATCAATTCTCCTATAAAGGTTTTAAAGGAATACCTGGTTAGTCCCTTGGTAATTGGAACATGCTTCTGATTGCTGACAAATCTGGCAACTTGTGAGAAGTCTGTCCTGTGACACTGGAATTGTGCTTCTATTGTCATTCTTTCCTGAGTCAGTATGAGTGGTGCATGTATGGCATATAAAAGAATGCTTGAGAGAGTAGGATGGCACTAAAAGAAAGAAAATCAGACATCAGAGTTGAACACTTGCACAGAATATTAAATTTATGTGCTGATGTGTCCATGAGATAAAACACCAAGTTTTATAGCCTTGTTGCTGCTCAGTCTGTCACACACAGGCACATGCATGCACACACTTCCCATTTCCCTTGAAAGTGGAACACGGCAATCTAAGCTAATTATCTTGAGGTCTGAAAGTGTCGACAGACAGGATCTAATATGCACATAGATCATGAGGAAAATATCAGATCACCATTGGCAACAGCTGGATTTATGTTGTTCATCACCAAAACAAAGCCTCCTCAGGACAGGATGCTCTGGCATACCATAATATTCTTATCTCCTTCACTCAGACATGCTGATGGCACACCTGGCAAAATACAGCATTAAACTCACAGGGGGAATGCCACACCTGGCAGCGGTGAGGATGATTTTCCACCTTTTAAATGAGTGCAGTAGTTAGGCTGGTACAAGGAGGTAGACTGGCATGACTGAGCAGGTTCCACTTGCAGAGCAAGGACGGATAAAGTGGGTGTGAGATAGGTGGGGAGGGGAAGTGGAGTGCCTACCAGGAGCCAAAGGAACATGGGATGGTTGTGGGCACGCAAGTTAGGGGGTTGGGTGTATCCACAGCGGAGGTAGAGCTGCAAAGGAATCCCAAATATTCCACAGTGACCTCTCTATCAGTCTACCTGAGCCCCACCATTAGCAGCCCTTGCCACACCCTGCAAGGTCTGAGCTCTGAGCTGTCACCGGTGGGCTGAAAGCTAAGCGGGTGCAACTACAATACACAGATAAATCAATGTGAAGGGGAATGACAGACATAGAAAAAAAAGAAATATGTCTGAGGTGTGAACAACGAGCATGTAGAAGCAAAGAGTAAACAGTATTATAAAAACAGGTATGGGCAGGACCACCACTGCAGCTACTTCTTGGCATTTAAAAGTACAATAGAATGCACGCATGCTTGCAGATTCTAAAGAGACAGTCTTACATCAATCTATCACAGCTGTGTTCTGTTTCTTGTCTCCGTCATAACCTATGATGTCTATTGCAAATACAAGCCTTTTATAAAAGGATTCCAGCAATTTTAAATGTGACAGCAGAATGTGCAGGCAGCTCATATTGTGGCCAGATGAGGTCTTGACTCTCTACGGTCTGTCTATCCTTCACTTGGTGTCCACTGCTGATATAGCTAAACAGTTCCTTGCTGCTAGGAGATTGCAGTGAAACTGAAATCAGACCTAAATAAAAGAGCAACAAAAGCACGTGGTAGATGATACGTACGTGTGCACCCACGCACAGTAACTTTCACAATGTGTCTCTTGCCCTGCTTCACAGGGTGATTCATACACACACACCAAACTGTGATCTTGGGAAGGCAAACCCGTCACACACACTTCAAAGTCTGATCACTGACATGAGGATGGTTTACACACTGCAACATGAATAGCAGCCTTCAGTAAGGTGGACTCAGAGAAAAGTCATCTCAAGTAGATCCACTGCATGCAGCCGCTCTCTCAATGCTCTAATTCAACTATAATCATGGTTGCACTCTCATCTACAGAGATGTTTACATAGAGACACACAAATATACATGCACACACATGCACATTCACAGGGAAAGTTAAAGCAAACTGCAAAGACATTCTCCCCTCGGCTCACCTTTCAGGGCTGCACAGTGACTCCAAACTCCAGTGTGTGAGGTGTGTGTCAGTCTCTCCTCTCCTTGATCTCTGTCTCCCTTTTGCCTCACTCACTTCTCAACCTGTAGTCATCGCGTGGCGCTAGTTACACTCCACAGCAGTCAACTACGGCATAGAGAAGAAGGAGGAGGGATGGGAGGGAAAGAGGGACAAATGAGTCCTGCCCAGACTGATGAGAGAGGCTTCCAAAAACGCCCTCAGGAGAGAAAAGATTAGAATGCTCCACTAAAACTTTAACTTTCTCACCACTGCGCTGTTTCCACTGATTTCTTTTTTTACCAGGCTCGTTTCTCTTCCGTTCTTTTTTCCCAGCAGCTTTTAAAGTTTTCCTAAAACCACTTTTGCCCTCTTGAGGTTCTGCCAATCACTAAACCAGTAAACCGCTCTCCCTCTTTTTTAACTTGCGCTTTCTTTCTCTTTCTACTTCTGCCACTCAGAGAGATATTCTTCTCAAGTTCCCACTTTTCCTGCTGCAGTCTGTCACTGTTTATCCAAATTTGTCTGCGTTTGCTCCCTCTGTTTCTCTCTCACACACACATGCAGCATGTGCCTCCCTATCCATATAGCTTTACCTCACTCTCATGCTCTGGAGTGCAGCTGTGTGATGAAGGAGACACACCTGCTATTATTGAAGTTTGTGTGTGTGTGTGTGTGGTAGGGAGCTCACTGTAAGGCAAAAGAAGGAATCCTTTTTTACTGTCCATACTGTTTCAACTGTTTCAGGAACTGTTAAACCAAGAATATAAATCTACGGTCTACTGCAGGTATTTAATAGATGGTTCTAAGAAATGCACAGGTTGGTTCAGCGAGGCCACTGCATGTGACATTGTACAATAAGGCCTCCCCAGCTGCAGCGCTCGCAGAAATGCGCATGCATACACCTTACACTTTACGGTTAGCCTTGACACTGTCTTTCCAGAATGTGAGGAATGCACTATGCTTGTTGGGAGGCAAGTGCATATGTTTAAAGGCAAACCTACTGGGAGTCTCCTCAGGGGTCACGACCCTGCTAAAAGGAAAAGACAGAGTGCAAAGAAAAGGAAAGTGGCTAAATTTTTAATCGACTATTCAAGGAAAGCTGACAGACTTGACCAAGAAACCATCCAGAGCCAGTCCCAAATTTACAAAAATATCTTTGTTACTGCACACGACTTACACTTGTCATGAAAAAAACAAAGACAGGGTCAAGAGGAGGAGAGCATACCCAGTCCAGCTCTTCAGTCATCCTGTAACCTGATCAAGAGATAAACCAGAGCAGTGCTGACACCCTAACCATGACCTTGACACGCAACAGCTTTCAACAACATATCCCAGCCCTGCAGGAGATGAGACATTTGCACTGACCAGATTACAACTCAAGAGTCATCACGATAATCCCCAATTATCAGCTTGGCCGCAGCTTTATCACCACACTTGGGATATCACAATGATCATCACACCACATCTTCCACAAGCTTAACTCTGTTCACATGAACACTCTTCTCCCGACTCCAAAGATAACTAGTTTGCTATCCCTTGCTTCATTCTACCCCTCGTCTCCCAGGGAGGACTACTTGAATCAAAGTAGAGTGGATGAGTGCAACATGTGATTCAGTGCTCAAATTATGAGAAAAATCCTGTTTACAGACGTGGGGGCCTTGACCTATGAGTCACTGTGTAGTCTTTGAGAATCTGGCACAGCTTCCCCTCTCGGCTGGATGGTCATCCCTCACTCCCCCAATTCCCACTTGTATACTTTAAAACATTCCCATTTTTCTCTCCATCATTCAACACGATTTCAAAAGAGAGGTTTCGGCTCTGTCATGGAGCCTAATGTGCTAAGACTTAACAACTGTTCACATATTTAGGCCAGCATCCCAAATGTCTCCATGTACAGTATCTGGCTCTGTCTGTCATTCTTTATGATTTTTTTGTTTATTGTCTAACAGGAAAAAACATTATGTTAAAATTACGTTGTCTAGTTTGAAATCTCCCAGTATAAGAGTTTGGCAACACCTGGAATTCCATGGTTTTTGACATTCTTGGTCCTGGAAAAGTTGTCCGGTCTCTTTGTGTCCAAAATTCTTTTCATGTCAAGTGTCACGTTATGAAATCTTAATCAGTGTTGGCTGAGCAATGACGTGGTTTAGTCCCTTTAGGTTTGCATCAGTTCACATGAAAATCTACACTGATCAGCCACAACATTAAAACCTGTGACAGGGGAAGTGAATAACATTGATCATATTGGTACTATGTGGTGTTCTGCTGGAAAACCTTGGATTTTGACATCCCTGTTGATGAGACTTGGACACCCAAAAAAACATTGTCCCAGAACAAGCACACTACCTCATGCAAATGGAAATCTGAAATGTCACTGGCCTGCCCCCACAGGAAAATGCACCCCACCACATGGAAACAACATCAAACAATCAGGAACAAGTTGAGGAACATGACAATGGCCCAACATGTTGATTTGACCTCCAAACTTCCTACACCCCATTGTGATCAAGCATCAACAGGATGCAGTGGAACAAGTTTGATTGACAGAGGTCCCACTGCACAAGCCAGAATACCCAAAGGATCCAGTGCCAACGTCCTGGTTCTAGATCCCATAGGACACCCTGAGAGGTCCTCTTGTCCATGCCCAATGGTTCAGAGCATTTTTGAGCACATAAGGGGGACCAACATATTATTAGGCAGGTGGTCATAAAGTTATGCCTGATCAGTTTACATAACAATTGCTAACAGAAAAGGATAAATAAAAAGTCAAAAAAATATTATTATACATAATTTAAGAGCCAATAATGTCTGCATAAACTTTTTAGCCATACTATACACTAGATAATGAGAATTTTAAGTAATAAAATTGGCCTGCTGGTGGGGTTCAATAGAGATTCATGTAAAAGTCGCTGCAACATTTTCCTCGTAGCTAAAACTTCATAGTGGTGCTACAGGAAGGATCAGGGAATCACTGAGGCCCATGAATGTTTGGGCAAATTTCATGGCAGTCCATCTTACATTTTGTATTAGAATGACAAAAAAAACTGCAAGCAAACTCATTGGGCTGGTCGCTGTTCAGCTTGTAGTCTGACGTGTCTCTTGGCCAAGTCACATCTGATTTTTGAGGAACCATGGATCTGACATAGTGGCAGACATACATACATCAGATGTAGTCTGATGGTTCATAAACAAACATCTCCTTAAATCAGAGGTGAAAGTTCTGCTTCTGAGGACCTCTAATCTGTTGGATGATTTCTTAGTGCGTCATGTTGTACTCCACTTATTGAGCTCCCACCTCAGAGAAATTGAGGTGGGAGCTCATGCTGCTGGAATGAGTACTATGATGGAGTGAGCACACGGACACATTCACTGGAAATTGTGCATCACAGTTCCAGTTAAGAGCAGGGGTTACGAGCAGCTACAGGGGGCATGACAAGAAATATAAAAAATGACGGTGGTGATTGGAAAATAAGGAAAATAGTGGGTTTTCATTTCATAGACTTGAGGTTTGGAAACAGTCACAACAACGAGAATCATTTAGTCATCACCAGTAAGGTTTGCTGCATAATGGCACTGGGCAGAAAAACAAGGTGATGAAGTGAAATCACTGGAAAAAGAAACAGCTTAAATTATGTTTTGAAATATGCCATCGATTATTTTTAACTTTTAATGGCAAAACAAGCATTTTTTGGATTCTTAACAGGAAGATCAGTCTCTCAGCTTGAGTCAAACCCCATTTCTTTCCCCTGAAAGATACCTCTAAGTCCCCCAAAACCCAACATAATATCAATATTTTCAGTATCTCCTGGTGTCTCGAGTGGCTACTCGTCTGGCAGCATCTCCCCCAGTCTTTAGAACACCTGCTCCATCATTCTTCACAGACTAAATATCACAAACAACAGGCAGGTGCTTCTATGAATAAAAGTCTGCAGGTTGCATAATGGTTCTGACCTTATTATGTGTCCATCAGTCCATACAGGTATGCTATGCTGTCAGATTAGGATAGACTCAAAAGGCTGCATAACCAGGCCAATGTATAGCTCTCAGAGAGAGGCAAAGAGAAACTGGTCACACACTGATGACTTTAAAAACGTCCCATCTCATAAAGAGTCGACAGAGAAAAATAGAAATGGAGCCCTCTAGCTATAAAACATGCATGTGTGTTACATGGGTGATTTCAGCAGATAATGATTGGAATCCAAGCCCAGCGGTGATAAATTCTTCACTGGGTGACTAAACTGAAAGGCAACGAGAAGGTGAAGAAGTGCTTATGTTGAGGTGCATATGTGAGAGAAAAAGGACAAAGAAAGTGTGAGAAAAGAACGAGGAGAGATCGAGCCTGAGAAATCAAAAGTCCTCCCATGTGGCTTTGTTTGCAGCAACACCTGCTCCTGCTTTCATTTGCCGCAGGAGACAGCCATACGAGTTGATGCAGGCACTGGCATGAGATCAGCGCACAATCACACTGCAGCACACAACCGCACCGAAGCCCTGTGTGGATTAATGTACACTACGAATTTAATCATGGCACTTACAGCTTAGGCATGACTTCACATGACTGATGTCATAAACAGAGACTTCACCACCAAACTTTGCGACTCATGAATGACCTAAAAAAGCTGTTATGCCAGTGACATCCCCTGAAGCTAGAACTTCATGTCTCTGGATAGGTATGTATATCATACAGGTTTTTATCGGGTTTGAATTATGACTCTTTAGAACACACATGCTCACTGTATTTCTAAGACAACCTGTGGAAAAAATCAAATCACCAGTTCCATCACTTTTTATATGTTCAAATAACTGTAACACTATGAATGACTTTATGGTTAATCTGTACACACAGTTGTTGCCACTTCGAGCTCAGGGCAATAAATTCTCTTGTCTTTACTTTTGGGCGTGATCAGACAGCGTGCTATATGAACTACTTGTTTTAAAAAATCTCTGGCTGTGATCAGTAAGGCAGCCGTTAGTTCTGTGTTTTCCTTAATTTCAAAGGGCTCCGACAAACAGGCTCACCTCACTAAATTGTCCATCACACTTCACATTACCTGTAATGTGAATGACATACAGCTGCTGCGCAAATGTTGCTTTGGGGAATAAAATGATTGCCGTTGTCATAACTTTATTATAAATTCCTATATAATGTGCCATGTCTGATGAGCCTTCAAACTTGTGAATCTACATCTCAAACTCAGGCTTCTGGATTTGATTTCATTGTCTTACTGATAACAACATGACCTAACAAACGCAGCCTTGTTATGCGTGTTTGTTTTGTTTTCACAGTCCCAGTTTATGATTATGGAAATTCCACACAAACATAAGCAGCAAACCGTAAGCTGCACTGCAGTTGCACCATCCAAAGCATGACTTCCTCTCACTTCACAAACACAGTGCAATACCACAGAGAAGCTGAGCACAACCTGCACAATAAAATAACACTAGTACAGCTCGTGCATGGCTTGAAATATTTTTGGTTGCATAAATTCCTTAAAAAACATTTATGTAACCAAACCATGCAACTTTATGTCAACAAAACACGACCAAAACAAAATTTCAAACACTACTGAAAAGTCAGTATAAGTGTTGCAATAAAAACCCAGATCAGTTTCCTCAGGTGCCTACACTCATGCCTCTGGATGACTTACTGTGATCTTTATCTGCCCCGTGCTGCGTTATGGGGGTGTGTCGGACAGGATGGGGATGAGACAGGATAGGATGAGGAGGACTTGCAACCTAAATATGGCTCTTGCAGCCTAGGCCACAGGGAGACAGAGAAGGGGACCACAGACCTCGGCAGTGTACAATTATCCAAAACAAGAGAGTCAAGCCAACCTCCTCTCCCTGAGACTCACGACAAGAGCATAGCAGAGTAAAGCCAACACAATATTTTACTGTCCTTTACCCCCTGGATCACACACACACACAGATATGAGCAAATATGCACTCAGATATAGAAATAAAGCAGACAGAAATATGTACACACAAGATAATCCACGGCGTATTTTCAGAGTGTCAGTGGTGCCACACTGCAGTGAACTGTCTCCATATAAAGATCTTTTTCTCCTTATACCATTTACCAGGCACTTTGTGCAAACATCTATCAGCACAGTTAAATACATCTCACAAGTGTCTTGTCTTATTAAGGCACACCTTGGGCAAACAGCCAGACAGTCATAACACCATACTTAAATATCTGAGCATGCACAACAGTGTAGCATATGGCACAGATATGAGGGCTCATCTGCCTTTGGAGTGAATTACTGGGAGTCGAAATGTGAAAAGACTGTCTGGAGCTGGCAGCCGCTGGCATTCCTAAGGACCAGGGGCCTACAGAGGGAGACAGCACCGAACCTGCAGAGCACAAGTGCTCATGGATGCTTTCAGCTCCACCTGAGAGGGCCACATGAGAGCCATAGCTCATCCCTGCAGTGACATATTGTTTGCATAGATGCAGTGAATTAGAAGAGTTGCGTTCCATTCCCCATCAGGGGGAATGGAGGACGTCCAGCCCCTGGAGGACGTCCAGCTAGATGCATCCAGGCTGGACAAGCTTGAGGAGACTCACCCTTTTGAGGAGGCCCAGAAAGGGAGACAGATCAAAGGCCCGCCAGCATGCACTGGTGTGTACGCCGGCTGGACCCGTGAACATGTTACAGATGAGCAGAGGCGCCAGACAACCATCTGGGGTTATATAATGGTACTGAGTTCAAGGCATAATGCTATGGACACAGAAAACACAACAGAGTGCAGGAGAATGACTGAAAGTTGGCTTATTTGTGTGAAGCGCCTCCCTTCTGGTCTTTTATGGGACTTAAATGTAATTGTTGTTTAATTGCAGGGAACCATTAGTCTGAAGTAGCAGTGGGAGGGCAGAGCTGCTAATTAAACTGGTCAGCAATGACAATTCCAGAGCAAATGAGTCAAGAAACAATCATTTGAGTAAATTTGCTGACATGATGATTAGTGAACAAAACATGTCACACTTTTATAAAGACATATTCTCCATATGGAAGATATTAGCATTGAGAATGATTACAACACTGGCACAATTGAACAAGTTAATGTGAATAAGCGATAAAGCCTTTTTGATCCAGAAACCCCAATGGAGGATGAGTATATAATAATCATCTGTGGTGTATAATGATCTAATTATATATAGTGATCCTGTGATTCCTTCCATTGTCATCATTAGACCAAAGAATTCTAGAAAAAACTTTGGATGGAACCAGTAAGAACAGTGACATTCTCATGAGCCTAACATGTACTTTGTGTTTACTGCTAATCAATAAATGCCAGCAAACAAACATTTTTAAATTAACTTGGTGAATAGCTAATGTTTGCATCTTTGCAAATCTTTGCATTAGTAAATAAGTCCAGCTGCATTTCATCTGATTTCTCTAAAGTGTTGCTAAATAACATCACATGTGGCAGATTGTTTTGACACATGTTGTACATGTCTGGGAACAAAGGAACATACTGAACTCAGAATACTGGTTAAAGAGAGTTGGTAAAATGTGAGTTTATTCAGCAAAACGAGCACTGGATGTGAGAAAATGTCAGTTAAATATACTAAAAAAACCTAGCAGAAATACCTCGTAAATGTGACCCTGGGTCTTGTTCATCGTGTCATCTTTTTGTTCTGGTTCAACAACTTCTGTTAAAAAAGCAAAGCTCCATCTTCAGCCTTCTTGTGGCCTGTATAATGTACTATCATCACAGCCCCGGAGGGAAAACGGTGAAGAGGGTTAAGGGGAGAGATGACATGTGAATGTTTTGTTTGACAAGTTTCACGGGCCTTTGCTGCAGCACATGTCTGCATCCACATTCAGAGTCATTCATTTATAGTTGAGGTGTGGACAGTCTGGTGAGCCTGAATGCTGTGCAAGTGCGGTTGTGTGTCTATATGTGAGTCTCTAAGTATGTGCAAAATCTCACTTCTCCCTGTGAGCAATACGGAGTGACTGGGGGTAAAACTCTGTTAAAGAGGGATACTTCAACAAGCCCTAGCTTGGGATTGATGGTATTGTTGAAATCTTGTCATCTGAGGAGACAGCTACAAGAAAAAAAGAAAGAAAAAAAACAGGAGGAAGGGAAAGCATGATGAAGCAGGTTTGAAGGTCATGGTGCAGAGTTAAAATGACATTTCAAAATAAATGTTGCACATAAAATTTAAACAGGCAGCAAGTCTGAGTCCATAAATTTAAGAACTTCCAACACAATAAGTTGCTCATAAAAAACCAAACTGTTGAGGTGATCCTAATCCAACCTTCAACCAGTAAAGTAGTAGTAACATTGTTTTAATAACAACTCCTGTAATTTACTAAATAAACTTCAAAAAAGAGGAAAAAATAAGGAAAGATCTTTACCCTTCATGTGCTGTAAAACTAAAGATAATAACCCAGAATAATGTATCATTTCTGAAGCCTGCAAAATTTTGGTCTGTACTATAAACAAGTGTCAGTCTCTTCTATTTCTATTTGCCATGTGCTGCTTGTCTAATGTGTTTGTAGAGGTTTCTAACAAACATCTATTGTTGACCAGTCAGTGTTTTCTTGAGGTTTATGCACTCATATAGCATCAAAGATTCATTCTATACAGCCAGAATAGTACTTTCTACATTCTTGGCATGAAAGACGGAAATAAGTTGTTGCTAATGTGAGCAAACGGAGTCTGTTGATGTGCTATAACGACATTCTCAGTGGCTAAACATCTGCGAAAAGTAGTTCATGTTAAGACGCTATAGTAGGTTTTGAATCTGCTGTCTTAAATGGGATCATGGCAGCTTTGAGTCAGGAGTAAATATCCCAGCATGAGAACTTTATATAGCATAGGCTACATGACGTTCACTCAAATATCTAAACAAAACGGTGCCAAGTCCGTAATATATGTCTAAGTAGTCATTATATTCCCCTTTTAAATGTACTAAACTCTGAATTCAGAGCTACATCCAGCTCACTAGAATGCTGCTCTCATTGTTGTATTACTCACTGTGGTCATCTTGCAGTTCATAAAATCAAAGCTGCATAAACACTGTAATTTTGTAGACATATAATTTACCTGTTTAAGTTTATAGCTGAAGCTTAACCCTTGGTGTAAAACTATGCATGAGTTAACTTTCTGCTCTAAGCAACGCAGTAAGCAATCTTTTGAACGTTGTTGGGGTTATGGTTAGTGTAAAGGTGAGGGCAGGAGCAGAGGGGTCATCTCTGGGACACAGAGTCCACAGGAGGGTTTGAATTATTGTGAACACAATAACAAAAGCTGGAGTTATGGATTCTCTGCAAGACTGCAAACAATTCACACATGTGTAGTCAGTGTTGGTGTGTTTTTTCTTTCTAAAAAATTGCCTGGGCATCCTTAAAGGTGATCTGATTGAGAAAGATTGCTGATGTTTAACTACGTGTATGAACAAGTGATTTCTTTCAGTGGACAGAGGAGATGTTCAGAGAATTTGGCAAAAAAGTGTCTTTTCAGAATCACTGACTCTACCTTTTATCATACTCCTGTATTTCTGCATTTAGGCGGGGTGTCAGCAGGGTTCTGTTTTCTATAAGTAGGACTCGAAGAAGATCAGCTAGGATGGATAAGATACCTGTGCTGTGTTGAAACCTGCAGATTGTCAAATCTTAAAGATGCATGGCAAAACATTTCAGCAAATGGAACTTGTGTGTCAAATTTAGGATATTTAGATAAGAGATGCTTTTACGAAAGACCTACGCTCACGAGATGCTGCACTGGTGGATATGAAAGAACTTAATGTAAAATTTGCGGAATGATGTTAATAAATACTGTAACATTGAATATCCATTCTTATATTGTGTTAAATTTCAAAGGAATCAAACAGTTGAAACAACGCAGGCGCACTTTACACAAAGAATTTGCTTAGGGCAGAAGCCAATGCAGTGGCGTAATAAACAGTGAAACTCTGTATTATTTCAATATTTCAACACAATTTCCTAAAAAGTCGTTGAAAACTCCAAAGATTAAGGGCATTAAATGAAACACCTGGTATGTCTGATGATGAAATACATATAATGTGTTCATCTCTGTGCCACAGTTCAGAAAAGGGAAAGTGTAACTGATTGATTTGTCATGAATTCTTATGCGCTCCAGGGTGTGATCTGGGTCAGGGAACCACACCCTCCCTACACTAACAAACTACTTGTCTGTCACTAGCAAACATCAGACCGGAGAGCCAGTGAGCATGTCTGGTCCTGAAACTGGGTTCTACGCCTCAGGTCTGCACGCCTCGTGACCCTAAAAATCACTCTCACCTGCCAATCACCCAGCAAGCTCTACAGGAGGAGGAGGGCGAGTGAACAGAAAGACCAAACACAGTATCAAAACCGGCTCACGCCAATCCTTCAGCGAGGTGTTCTCCAACCAGTCGTGCTGACAGGGTTAAACAGACTCCACTAGAAAGGGCCTCCGCTGGATGGTAAACATTAACCTCTACAGATGAAACAGTGGATTGACAGCTTAGAGCGTTTAAACTGTGGTTACAGATGTCAGAAACAAGGAGCGCTTAGGATTAGAATGGAAAACGGCAAGCAAATAGTGTAACAAAGGCTTAATGATGGGTTCAGGTACAGAGAGGAAGATCATTGTCACTGTGACTGAACCTAATGAGCCTCATGTGTCTACTGCTGAACAGACTGCCTTTAATGTTTTTTAATGAAATAAACTGCTGACTTGACTCAATTTTAATCATATTATTGTCAATTGTCAGTGCAGCTGAAAGGTGTCAAAAATGAAATAAACCAGAAAAGTTCCCTGTAAACACATTCAACACTTTTGGTTGGCTTTTCCTGTGACATCTGGTCCTGTTAATTAAGAACATGTCTTTTGTTTTAGCCACACAAGCAGAAAGTCTCTCAGGATGGTAGTGTCAATCAGCTGGTCTACCACCCACACTAACACACAACTAATAACTGAAGTGTCATGTAGAGATATTTATACCCCCCTTTAGGAAGAAACAATGACTTTGGATATTCTTATTAGCTTCAGCTGTACAGCTAGCAGAAATCAGCGTGCTAACATACTAAATTAGGATTGTAAATATACTTGAAAAACATCAGCCTATCTGCATTTCTATTGAGAGGCTGATACAATGCATATGCTACACTAAAAACATTTTATTTTTATTTTAAGGAATTTTACTTATTTTACAGATGCTTTTTCCACATTTTCTTTAAAGATTTAAATTTAGATCCAAAATTTAAAATCTATTTTCTTTGAAGAATATGGGGGAAATCTATTTTGTTTAAAGAAAAAAAAAAACCCTTAATACATTTGCATCTTTTTATCTAAGTCTATGTTAAAACTGTAAACACATTTAGAAAAAAAGTAACAACTAACAGATGAAGAAGTCTTGGTTCTTTAATTTTACGATAGGATTGTTAGTTAAATGGGATATATAAGTATGTATATATACATACACGCACATATATATCTTGTATGATTAAATATGTTTTTAAAACAAAAACATTGAATGAATGTGTTTTGATTAGTGGATATATCTATAAACATTAATAATCAATAATTAATAATAAAATACAGTTTTATACCATCTATCCATCCCTTTATATGTTTCAATTTTATATATTGTATGTAATTCCATTATTTTTACACATTCCTTAAACATCAAAATACCAAGAAATTAATGATTTTGTGCAAAATTAAGGTTAGAAAATGTTTTTTTTAATTACAGAAAAACTATTGTATTTTTGTGAGATTATTATCCATGATTTTCCAGTATTTCTTTTTTCTTTTGTTTCATTTTGCAATCAGACAGCAGCCAGAATATTACAGTTTTGTTTTTTGTTTTGTCTTGCCACAGTGTAGCAGTCCACTCAAGAACCACTCTAGTTTAATACGACCTCAGCTGCTAGCATGGCTGTCAACTCTCCGACCTGTTAGCGTAATATCTTGGCCTCACTGAGCATTTACTCATGTTTTAAAACCTCTTGTTAAGGTTAGGAAAATATCAGGGTCTTAGTTAAATACCAATTTTGAGACATAAGACAGGAAGTAAACCCTTGTTTCCATTTAAGAAGTGTTTTCTACACCTTTGACCCCAATAACACTCTCACACAGCCAGTAACATGAAATAACTCATTCATAAAACAAAATAACTCATTCACACCTGCACGTCTGCTATTACTTCATGGCAGTGATTTAAGCTTGAATCATTTAAGCCAGCTGAGTATTCCTCACCCCAGCTTTTACACCTACACATCGTCATCAGCTGACCTGACGCTGCCACCAGTTAAATTAATAATTTCTACTCACTATTCATCCACTCCATCCTTCCTCCCTTTCCTCCTGTTTTGCTACTGAACACATTTTTCCATAGGCCCCAGTCACTCACCATTTCCTCCCTGAATCATTCAACCCCAAAACACACACTGTCTTGTGCTGATCCTCTGGGACAATTTAAAAACTTACAAGCTCATCCTATGTCAAGCTTTGTGGTCTCATTCCTAGAATCGTACTTATTCTTCCCAGCAAGCCTCTTCATCACCCACATACCTGTCTCCCTGCCCCTATTCTGCCCTGATATATGTCCCATGTCGAGGTCTGTTATTCTGAGTTGGATGGAGCCCTGCTTTGAAGTGACTATTTTTCCAAGTCTATGGGGCAATGATGTATATTCACTGGTGCTGACATGCTGCCATTTGGATTTCTTACTTTGTAGCAGAGCATGTTTTTAATGTCCATCTTTGTCATTATGTGTCTTCAGAATGGGGCTTTTATGTCCGTAGCAGAACCATCCCTTTCCACTAGCACAAGAAACATGTATAAGTATTTATGTATGTTTGCGTATGTAAAGATTTGTATTAATTTTTTAATTTCATGCAAGTACATACACTGATTAAGCATAACATTATGACCACCTGCCTAATATTGTGTTGGACCCCCTGATGTGCTCAAAAATGCTCTGAACCATTGGGCATGGACAAGAGGACCTCTCAGGGTGTCCTGTGGGGTATCAAACTTGTTCTATTGCATCCTGTTGATGCTTCATCAGAATGTGGTCTAGGGGAGTTTGGAGGTCAAATCAACATGTTGGGCCATTGTCATGTTCTTCAACATGTTCCTGATTGTTTGATGTTTTTTCCATGTGGTGGGGTGCATTTTCCTGCGGGGGAGGCAAGTGACATTTGGGATTCCCATTTGCATGAGGGAGTGTGCTTGTTGTGGGACAGTGTTTATTTGGGTGTTTAAGTCTCATCAACAGTGATGGCAAAATCCAAGGTTTTCCAGCAGAAGTCTACATAGTAACAACATGATCAATGTTATTCACTTCACCTGTCAGTGGTCATAAAGCTGTGGCTGATCGGTCTATAAGTACTTTGATGTTATGTCATTTATATATTTTCGTTTGTTGCCCAACCTGTAACACATTTATTCCATCTCCTCTCTCTGCCTGAGTCCTGGCAAGAACTCCCTCATATCATTTTCAGTGTTACAAATTGCACCACACTGTTGTGCTATTTAACATAAAGTCAAAATGTTATTTATGTTTATCAATGTTTCATCTCGCAGACATGAGCAAATAGGAGAAATATCTTGATCAGGTGAGGGAGTAAGTTTTTGTAAAATGGAAAGAATTAGATAAAGAAAAAAAGAGTTATGAAATGACAGGGAGCAATAACACATAATAGTAATGAGGTAATGGGAAATATCTGGAACCAAACAGCATGAGCACAGAAGCTGTCAAAGTTTGAGGACCTCAGAGGATGATTCATTTGCTGTTAAAAGATCCAGCTGAACAAAAATGGGGAAAATTCCCGGCTCTGATCATCTGCACCTTCTACAGCCTACTATGACAAAAAAATTAGCATTTGAAAAAAAGGCAAACATTGTAACTTGGCTGAGCATAAAGCAGTTAAGAAGCAACAGTTGGGTTTTTACAGCGGAGACCTAATACCCTGGGTGGAATAATAAATCTGATGGATTTGGTGAGTGGGGAGAAGGAGCTCACATTAGGGGCAGAGCATGGCGAAGCCTTAGGGAGAGCCGAGGAGCCAGGCTCTAAAGTGTCCTCACTGCCTCTGACGTTCTTTAACCTCTTTTTGTGGCTTCGAAACCTCATGTCTTTGGCCTCCAGTCACTCTCTATTTATGCAAGAAAATAAAGAAGAGAACGCTGCCCCTCCTAAATCTGTAAACTGCAATTAAGCTAAATTCCAAGTTTATTTCCAAATGCCGTCCTTGCTCCAGACCATGTGAGAGACTCGAGTCTAAAATTATCACACTTTTGGTCAGGAGGCCAAGACAAAGCCAGAGCTAGGACTGTCTTCTCACAGGCCACAGAAACACAAAGAAAAAGGCTGTGGAAGGGCTGAAACTACTGTAATAATTATTTGAGTAGCCATGATTCAGAAATGAAACTCCTTGACACAAGGGATGAAAATGTCATGCAGATTGAGATGTTGCTGCAGCTGCTTTTCAACAAGAGATAAAAGAAGGCAAACAAAAGAAACCAGAAGAACTGGAGTGGAGAGAGACTTTGATGACATCCCACAGCGGTGAAATGAGTTATGTCTATTGTTTAATAAAATCACTCAGCCCCTTGAAAACCAAAGGCCGGGTGCAGTGAGACAGCTCAACTAAAAGCATTGTGTCGGTTTAACCGTTTTATGTCGGCCCTCCTAACCAAAGGTCTCATGTCTGGAGGCAAACAAAAAGCAGCCCACGCACCCCAGCACATCTCTCTGTCTCTCTGAGTGAGCCTGTCTCTCCATCATGTGTTTACACATCGGTGCAGTAAGTGACAGGGCTGTAATCGGAAGTCTACAACCGTGTCATTTGGAAGACTGTTGTCTTTTCCTGGGAGCGTGGTGGTCAGCAGAGAAAAACAAGATTTACATCTAACAGGGAGGGGCCAAGTGTCAACCATGCATTATCCCCCGATTGGCTGTGGTCAGGAATGGGCGTCCATATGTGGGAGAGGTAGATGGAAAGATGCAAAAATTTTACCCATGGGAGAAATTTTTATATCAAACAATGAGAAATGTCACAACTAAATCAAGACAAAATAAAATACACATGCACACCATTGCATCTACAGTTTCCGTATGACTTGGCAGCTGTTATAAACTCAAAAAGGAGCTTGTGTGTTGTACTTACTGCTGATGGCATCGTAAGCCGTCGTCTTTGCGAGACACGAAATGCCACCTATAAACAAAAGAGAGAGTAAATGGCAAATATGGTTCGTAAAAAATGTTCATCTGTGGTATTGGAAACGGATTTAGGGTATTTCTGAGGTTATTTTGTGAACTCTATATTTTTGTTTTCCTTTGCAATCGTCTTTGATATCGGAGCAGTTTTCCACTTTCAATTGGACATTAAAAAAAACAACAACAACTTCCTTGATTTTATTACAGTTTTATTTATTTCTTCACAATGTTTACTGTTTATTCTTGCGAAAACTATGAGGGGTTTACCACTTCAGACCCTTTTTTTTGCTCAAGTCCTGGAAAGAATTAAACAGAGATGCTTGGAGCGAGCTTTATTTCACATTGTGTTCGCCTGAAACCTGGCAAAATGGTTAAAGGACATGAAGACTTCTATATTTAGTGGCCTGAACGGAACCGGTGCACCTTTTATATCCATTTGCAGGATATGAAGCATGCAGAAGACACACACACTGACCTGTTTTTAACACTAAAGCTTGATGTATATAACAGATACTTCAAGAATCCATAATTAAATCCACTGTTGGATTTCCACAACCAGTTATCACCAAATATTGCATGTAAGTAACAAAAATCCTTCAGAATTTAAAATAACAAGGTTTTGTTTTTTTGTTTTTTTCTGACAATATTATTTGTGTGAAGATTTTTGGTGGAAAAACATCTTTTGACTGTAGAGCAGAAAGAGTCAGATGCCCCAGCAGCGCCATGCCCTGTTTTCAGATGAATCCAGCCAGACAGACACGCTTAATCTTGCACAGGTTCAAAGCTCCGCCACTGCACATGTGGCATCAACCTGAACAGAGTTAAAGAGAATGAAAGAAAAAGACCCAAAGAACAAAGGCACTTAGCGAGAGACAGGACTGTGAGTAATGTATTGAAGTTTGTTGTGTCTCTGGGAACTTGCAAGACTGCTTATTTTTTTACCAGTCGTGTGCGTGCGGATCTGTCTATTTATACGGATAGTATAATTCACATTTCATTGGTGGGAGTAGGTGAGCTCAGCAACCCCGCAGAGAATAACAGACTCTATTTTTTGTCAATGATTTGCTGACTAAGATTGGGCAACCGCTATGGTCATTCCCGTGACTCACAAAGCTGCATCGGCCCCCTGTGAAACTCGCAAAAGAGTTGGTCATCCACCAGTGCGGGGTGCTGACTAAGACCGAACACTTAAACCGGAGGCAGTCACACAGATTTAGCAGAATCCAAAGCCAGACGAGCAAACGTGTAGAGACACAGATGAACCAAGTGAGTCTACATCCTCTGGCTCCACACAAGGGGGCCAGACCAGACCAGTTCATCTATCAAAGGCACTATGGGCCGAAGCTGTAAGCGAGGACCTTTATGATCTGCAACAAAATTTAGTAACTGTTATTGCAAATGTTTCAGAAACACATGTGTATGCTTAACAAGACCACAATGCAGACAGTTCACAGGTATGAAACTGATAAAATCTACACTTTGTCTTTTAGTTGAAAGTTCCTCTGAATTGTTTTTCTGCTTAAGATAAAATAATAAATAACTACCAAGAGGATGAACTTCAACAGGGGCTACAACAAGTACCATGTTGAAGAGGTCCATAATTATATCCACTAAAAATCTAAGTGTCACAATCCAAGTCAAGCACTGAGACAGTAGAGCTACTTACACCATGATCGTATAGAAATGTGATTTTCTTGTAAGAAGAGTAACTCAAAGCACAACTAAATCCTGAAGTGACGTGATTTATTCTCTGAAGCAGACTCAAACGCATTCTCCGAAACACTATCCAAACACTCCACACACAGTAAGACATAAGAAATGGTTTCGTACATGTTCGAAAAGGAGATCTACAACATCTGTGCCACATATTGTATCACATACCAAAAGTTCCATATGAATTATAACCATCTTCACAGTGGAAGGTAACAATATGCTCAGCAATTTCAAATCCGACCTTGGATTTGTGTTTTGTTTTGTTTTTTTTTGTTTAGATTTGTTCTGTTTTGCACATTCACACACGAATTTAATATCACACCTCTGCGCCTCTATGTTTTTGTGTTTACATGCCGGTATACACACAGCTGGGCGCTTGCAATCTATGCACATTAACCTCGTGCTCTGGGACCACCCCAGCATGCTGGAGTGTGAAGGTAAACATTTCTCAATGAATTCGGCAGGGGGAAAGCCCTGCTGGAGTGTGACTGCATTGTGAAGGCCAAATAGTGCTACACTCAATCTAAACAGAGAATGTGAGAGTTGAGGGACTCTCAGAGGTCACGGTTTAGCACAGAGATGTGGAGCCCAGGCAAAAAACAGCTGCACGCCTTTCCACTCAGCCAATATCATGCATTTGGATAAACGCTCTATTCAGAAGAGTCTAATTACTCTTCGTTGTTTCATTTTTGCACCAGATTTATGATTCTGCAAAGGAACATAGTCACTGTCAATGTGCAAACAGCATGAAGCGTGAAACTTGCACAATATGCCGTAGCAGGAAAAAGCACAGGTGCAATGAAAAACAAAAAATTAATGGCTACAGTTAATTTAGAAGTGTTTCTGGAGACATCCTTAATGTTACTACTAACACCCATGTTTTTCACACTATGACAACTCAACACGGCCTACTCTTAACATAATATTTAGTCCATACGATCTAATCCTGGCTTGTCACCATTTTTCTGCTCCTATTTGTCATGAATAGCTAGCTACATATGTAGATAATATCTTATTCTTATCCCATCAAAAGCTGACTGTTTCTCCAACTTGGGATCACATCCATCAGTGGGAATAACATCATGCTTATTTAAACGGCTGAACAAATGTGGTAAGTGAATCAGAGGTCTGGAATCCAGCTTTTATTACAAATAACCATTTAAAAACCAAACATCAGTGAAAATCAAGTTTTTTTTCTCTTGTCAACATGTGCATATGGTGTTTTTTTATATTCTGGAAGACACATCATGAGTGAAATAAGCAGTCAGCACCACGGCGGAGCATTTTCAGCTTGTGACTGCAGTGTGCAGACGACAGCCTCAAAAACACGGATTCAGACTTTCTGGGTTTCATATGTCACAAACCTAAAGAACCAATCCTGTCAAGTTGAAGGTTGGGACTTTCCTTATTATTACTATTCTTTGGAATCAGTTCAGAAAACATGCATGGCTGAATTCTAAAAACATGGCAACTTGCCATTGTGTAGCATAAAGTAGTTTTATTGTATTTGAGCAGAGTCGTGGGTGAGCTGGTGTGCTCCTGCTGTAGCGAGTGGCCGTGGGGTGAGTGGAGAAAGAAGTTTTGGACTTTGTAGATCTGTGCATTTCAGAGGAAGCATCTGTGAATCAAAGTAGCATATTTAGATTTTTTATGATTCACAGCTATAAGTTCTCAGGGGTTAAATCAAAGAGAGATTTTAAGGATAAGGGTAAATCTAAAGTCCTACTACATTTGATCATCTCCTCATGTTGGCTGAAGTCAGCGCAGACATCCATGTGCAGCCAAGAATTTATGATCGCTTAAGTGCACTATGCAGACACATAATGTAGTATAAACAGAACTGCATGTGTGTTCACATCCATGTCTGAGTCAGAGTACATCAGGGCCTTCAGAACTGCACTACTAACAGTGTTCTTCAGTGAGCTGCAGTTCAGATACAGTTTTTGTGTCCCCTTATAGTTTTTCAGATATCCAGGTTTAGCTGGGTTGAGTAACGCTAGATCTACAGAAATCAGAAGAGAAGAGATAATTCCTCAGAAATCCACACAATTTCGGCATTTCTGTTCATATGTGGTTTAAAGAAAGAAGATTACATTTACCGGAAAATTCGGAGGCACCTTTGAACTTTGCAGAGACTAGACTAGCATTGTAAGTTAATCACCTCCCAGCCTTGGCTCCATACTCACTGTACAGGTATGAATGGGATCAATATGATTCTCGTGAAGAAAGCTATTTGATGTATTTTCCATTATGATGGATTACCCCTTTAAGGTTAAAATATGATAAATGGTTTGGGTATGAATACCAAAGGAAAAACTTTCCTCACTTTCTGGTTTGATTTAGCACGTGAATCAGATCAAGATAAAAGATCGAGGCACACCCATCACTCTGTATGAACTCCGCACCTTCACCACAACAATGCATTGTCAACCCGCTGCTGATACAATAATTATATCCCTTTCATGTAATTCATTCGGAAAATTCTTCAGACCTTTGACTCATCTCTAACAAGAAATGATTCAATAAAAAGTACCTGCTTTTTTTCTGTATGTCCCGAAAGACTGTCTGACACCACGTGCCGTTTCCATGTATACGTTCGTCATTCAGGTTCCAGATGACAATAAAAAACCGAACTGGAACGGAAAAAAAAGAAAGCAGTGGTACCAAAAAGTCGAGATGGTATTAAAATATTGATTGAACAAATAAACCAGTAAAGACTGCAGATGAAAGAAAAGTCTTTTGCCACTTCCTCACTTTGTAAATAAACAACCACACCAGATGTCCCTGCTTCACATTTGCCCTGCCAATGTTCTTCTCTCATCCAGAGCAGAAAGCAGAACGGGTACAGTCAGTGTCGTTCCCATTCGAATGCGGCATCAAAAACAAATGTTCACTTGTCATCGCCTTGAGCAGTACTGAAGCACACAAAAAGACGTTTCAAAAGGCACAGACTACCACAGAATGTACAGTCTTTCCAAACCAGTCTATCACACCAGTAACAAAAAAATCTCACCCAAGAAAAAACAAATATGTTTGACTCACGAGGAATGGTTAGTGTTAACCTTCAAATCAACCACCAAGTGACTCACCACTGTCTGGAGAGCTGCAGGCTTTTGATGGCTTGCACGTTTTTCCATCAGCATAGTGTTGCCATGACCTCGAAGTTGCATTAGCACCCCGTGTGGACCAGTGTGATCGGTTGCACGGGCCACTGATGCCATTCTCGATTTGTTTCAATGCACACTCTGGAAAGCTTCATGTGCTCATCTCACTGCGCCTTCAGTTCAGACATTTTGATACCCTCGCCTTCCAACAAATATTCACGCCACTGCATGCCTGTTTCTGAGTGTTTCTGCTTATTGTGCTGAGCAAAAACAGACGGAAGTCTAAACAGTTCCAGGAGGGTATGGGCTAATGGTTTCAGAGTTTTACGTTCTCCTGGAGTTCCCCGACACCTTTTAACCATCAGTGACACTTCCCCTCTGTCATATATATATATATACTGCATATATATATAGGAAGACAGGCCACACAGCACACATCTCTCAGCCCAGCAGGGTCTCTGGCTGCCGCTTTCGGCCTTTAGTCCAGATAACACATATCATCAAAACACTCTCGTCCACAAACCCAGACTCCATCCCTCTGGCTATACTTTGGTTAACCTCTCTATCACGCTCAAGCCTCTGGATAGTGCCGTTATCCAGACACAAACACACAACCCACACAGCCAAAAATCATAAACATAGAGTAAAAACCAGACTGCACCACTAGCTCCCGCCAGGCGCAGACCAGAACAAAAATACTGATGTTGCTTCTTTGTCACTGGTCAGTCCCTCGATGTCACTGTCCATCCATCCCTTCGGTACCCATTCCCCAAGACATAAGCAGACGTCCATACATCTCTGTGCAACTGCTTTACTCTCCCGAGCAGCTGAGCCAAGGAATCAGGCGGTGATCTCGCGTCTGTCAGACAAATTGCGAAACGGATGAATCTCTGGGGGCACATGAGCATGAAAAGTTATTCCTTGAACAAAAAACACACATACTAAAAACATTATAGCCGTGCAGTGCCAAAGAAAATGTCTGTACCCATAAATATGTGCCCGAGAAGTTTAAATATGCTAACCAAGAAGTGGGTCACAAAAAGCAACTTCTGTGTGAATGAGCAACAGCTTGGCTGGACGGCGTAATTTCAAAACACACAGTACATTATCTATCATCTTCTCCAGAACTCTGAGTCACTACAGACAGTAAAGGCTGGAAAAACATGTCGAGAGAAAGGCTGAACCAAAGATAGCTCTTTTATACTTGCAGAAGCACAGAGAAGAATAAACTTTCACATATAGTATCCATACAAACATGCAATATTCTTGCTATTAAACAGATGTGCATTCAGCCATCAGATGTGGTTTTGAGAAATCATTTTCCTCTATTCGGTCTGTCAGGCATGTGGACCTGGGTTTGAAATTGCTCCAAAACCTGCATATAGTTGGTCTGACAGCTTCCAGAATACAAAGGACTTTTGAGAACAAGAGGGAGGAGAGTAACTATTGACTGACTGAGAGGCCCGAAGTTCTGTAATTCAGTTGGAAAATGTTTTTGCTGGTTGTTTGAAAGTCATGTCCTCACATCGTACCCAAACCGCACCGGCCCCTATTTGAATATCTACAGGGAAGTGGATAATCACTCCAAGACAGATCATCCTCATGGGTCCTTCCACAGCTCTCTCTCTCTCTCTCTGTGAAGTTTTGTTTTCGTCTCCTATCCCTATATTTCCTGTGTGATCTTTATCCTCACTGCACTCTTTCACTCCCACCGCTTCATCAGCTGTGTTGATTAGCTGTTCCACAACAGGGCTGTTAGAGAGTCTAGACGACTGTAGACTGAGGTAGGAGTGCGTACACACCCCGCAACCACACTCCACGCTAATGTGTAATCTCTGAGTGTGTTATGCCCCGAGCGGCCACGCTAGGCGAGTTTTGTCAGGGTGGCTGTGGTATTCTCACCGCCATGTGTCATTACAGCCGAGCTAATACCACTCTGCATACCCTCAGTCTCCCGCCAGAAGTATTTGTATACATACACGCATGCAAATACACCTCAGACCACAAGCACGCATTTACACTTGCGCTCATCCATCTTGTTAGGATGCACAGCAGGGGGACGATTTGAACTTCCTGACCCAGTTCAACACAAACACCCACACACCCACACACACACACACACACACACACACATTTGTACTTGCACTTGTGAGTACGCTCTCGGACATCACCCTAAATCCTTAAACTCAAACTACGTGCCTAACCTCAACCCCTGCCCTTATGTTAACCTTAACCTTCTTCTGACCTCAAACCTACTCTTAAGTCTCACACCTCATTCCAAATGATTCAAACTAATGTGACCCCGGAGACCCGGACTGCTATTACTACAGCACGGTGATGTTATCTGAAATCCATAAAAGTGTTCCTTGTTAGCACCCAATCAAGTCCTCAAATATGGACTCGGGGAAAAAGAAAAACACCCCTCGGGGCAGACAAGCAGTGAATGCAGACCTTTAGAAAGCTTAATTTATTACCCTCGGGGATAAGGGAGGGCTGAAGGGAGGGCGAAGCAGAGGGCACGATGAGAGGGCGAAGGGAAGCAGGGGAAGTGAAAATGAGACACGGCTGAATGCTGAAATGTGGGGTTTGTTTTGAAAGATGGTGGTGCTATCAAACAGAAACACTCTAATGCATGGTAACACACACACACACACACACACTCGCAGAACACATGTAATCATGACCGAGAGGAACAGTCCCGTCTTTATCCCCGTCTTTGGCAGCAGTCACTTCCTCAGGATACGGAGCAGTTTTGTTTAACTTCAAACACTGCCTCTCCCTGGTTCCTGCCCTGTCCTGTTCCCTCCTCTCTATCCCCCCCTTCGTGTCTTAGTATCTTCTATTATTTGTCCGACTTCCTCCTTATGTTCCCTTTTCCTCCAAAGAACCTCAGGAACACAAACTAAAACAGGAAGACTGAATAAAAGAGAGACTGACAAGCGTAGGGAAACCGCAGCGCTTTCTAATCTGCAGTAGACAGTCGGAGAGAGGGACGAAAGCTACCGTTCCCCGCTGTTGACTTCCGCCTAGTCAAACCAGCACCAGCCATAACTTATATCCTTACCCCAATACTAACCGCAGACTCAGCCCCAAATTACCATCTGCCAAGCATGACAATCTCGCGAGCCCACCCACAACTTCGACGATGCCGCTACCTCAAAGCAGGACAAAGACCGACAACTACTACCTCTGCCACATTCAGCACACTGTAATCAACCAGGTCTGTGGCAATTATTCTGTGTGTGTGTGCTTGAAAGTGCATATGCAGGAGTGTGTGTTCACTTAAGGGGGTTGAAATAGCTGATAAGCAGGTGTGTGTTTGCGACAAAGAGAGACAGGACATGCTGCTTGTCGGCACACCGCATATCCTCTCAACCGCTGCCAAAGTATAGAGTCGTTTCCACCGCAGCGTCTGATAGCATCGCTGCCTCTGGTTACACTATCAAGCACATGCAGGGAGGTGTGGCAGAAGCTACATGATCTTATCTCACTCGTCAGGGTTTGCCAAATTTCTTCTGAGCCGGTGACAGGTATGTTCAGTAAGAAATGCAGGGAGAGGAACCGAGCTGGAGAGGGCGGCTGTAAAACACTCAAACAGACCATTTAATCAACTCACCACCCCATTGTAGTTTGTCTGTTGCAAATGAGAGCAGAGTTTAAGCTGTTTGTAGTGCCTTGCCACTGTGCATCATGCCAGGCTGTAATTAGGATGATTTAAGGGCTGTTAAATGGAAACAGTCTGTGTGAGCATCATGCCAGCATGTGATTGGTCACAGCGAGAGAAGCCAGTCATCCCGATGGCGAATCTGACTGGATTAATTTACCGTGCTATCATAATTGCTGCCGTTAGTGATATGGCCATTGTCATCATTGTGTATCTCCCCCCCCTTACCCCATTCCTGTGACAAAAACTTGGCAGCGGATTGGCTGATATGTAGGGAAGCTCATGGCAGAGTGTCAGATTTATTCCTGGAACAGAGAGGAGGGAGTGCGTCAGCTTCATTTTCTTTTTCCTCGCTTCCAGCTGTCCTGTTTTATTAAAGCAGGTGATTCATTCCATTCACTGAACTCACTGTTTATCTTTTGTCCTCATAATATACAGTACAAAACTAAAACATACTACAGCATGAAAATTTACTATAACATCGAGTGTGATGTGGCATTTTTACACAGTTCAAAATTTATAGTGAATTTAGAGGAAATCATACTTTTGTGCGAGATATCTGGAGAAAGTAAAATACTGCCACAAAATGATATGAACACTGCCAGAAGCAGGTGCATGAGGGGTTTATTATGTTATGCCATTGCCATTTTTAAAGTCAGTAGCTATGTCTCAACTCAGGGGCTGCATCCTTCGAAGGCTGCATTCGTCAGTCGCTTACGTCACGTCGGTGCGACTAGGCTGTCCCATTTCATTAAAACTTTAAGACTCCTTCAAATGCGGCTGATGAATGCGTCCTTCTTTTCCACGGATTTGAAGGATGCATCGATGTATCCTTCGTAGCCCCAAATATCCCAAGATTCATTGCGTGCCGGAGACAGTTGGATCAACAGGTGGAGTTTTAACTGCTCACAGCTGACGGAGAAGATGGATTCATCAGTGCTGGAGGATTCTAGTTTTAAATATGAGTGTTGTGTTACAGCTCATTCCAATAGCTAACCATAGAAATGTTAAAAACATTAAAATTTGTTTCAAAAAACCGATTAAGTTATGTTACTGATGTGAGCCACTGCAGTTTAAAACGTTTACTTTCCAGTTGGACACCTTCAGTTTTAAGCTATATTTTACCGAGACTGTGGCGATTTTTATCTCACCGCAGCCATCATAAAATGACTTACTCATTCATAGATATTCATATATTTAATCCTTAATTAAATTATTATATGGAGGTGAAGTAAAATGGTTACGAAATCCTGCTTGGAGCTTCTATTGGGGGTAATTCTCTGTAGACAAGTGAAAACATGACTCTCCTCACTTTTCTTAGTTTAGTTCCACTAAGTTATCTGATAACATGTTTAACATAAATTCTATTTGGCTTCTGTTAAGACAGCATGTATGTAGTGATCCTCATTATAAACACTCAGCCCAGAGATTGTGGAGATTTATAATATTTGAAGTTCATATCAGCGTGGATGTTAACGGATTTAAACAAGCTGTTAATGCTTCTTGTTTTTCAGACAGTTTAGTCCTGTACCGTCGTACAGTACAATATCCTCAAGTCTTCAAGTATATAAAACATATTAAAAACAAAAATCACAATTTCAGGATCTAATTCAGTCAACAAATTAGGTAAAATTACAACGTTGTCTTATCCTGATCCTCAGATTAAAAAATCGGCAGTCCGGGTTGCTAGGCAACAGAAGCGGCGTTTCAGGATGTCATGACGCAAACAGGAAGTTCGTCGTAGGCTAGACCATCTCATTAATGAACACTCATGCAGCCTACCTGTCCTTCGAAGGATCCATCCTTCAAAGGTTGCAGCCCTTGAATTGAGACAGCTACAGTTTCACCATGTTGCAAGAGTGTAATTATTAGCAACACGTGTGCTTTTTCTAATTATGGCAAGTGTGATAATACTGTTGCAAAAAAAATTATGCTTTCTGAGGTTTTCCCTTTCCTTTAGCTATCTTCTGTGTGTAAACTGGAAACTGAAACTGCAAAGCCCAAAGCCAAAGCCAAAGCGACTTATTCTCTCCCAAAGAAAACACAGTTCTTTACCTGCTTGAAATGCTTTGTTTGAAGTCCAAGCTGGCCATGTGTTACTTTTCTATGTCACTATGTAACACATTTGTATAATGCACGCCTGGTGGCTCGTTTAGTTTGCCTTCCTCACAGTCTGCTATTATTTCTTCATGAGAGCATCTTCTGCAAAGGCTATGAGTGTATTTCAATATCCACCACGCTACATAGTAGGCAAGAAAAAGATTTTGTGTGTTCCAATACATAATATGTCAAATGCAGTATGTCAAAAAATGCCTGGATGTTCTATTACATCTGGTTGGATTTTGCAGTCTGCAACCCAGTATGCTTTTCTGACCATTCCAACCCACAATCATCTGTGAAGGTATTTTACATACGTGGGCAAATCATCAAGTTTTCAGCCTCGCCAGAAAACCTGAAAACATCACAGGAACACTGTTCTTGCATCGTCTTTCAACACAGTCTCCTTTAACTTTAATGAACTTTGTCCACTAGTGTTCAAGCTTTGATATCTCTTCATGGAAGAAGGTCACATCTTGAGCCTCCAGATACTCCTCAACAGGATGGATGACTTCAGGTCAGGTAAGTAAGGTGTGTGGGGCAACAGTTCAGCTGGTTTCAAACTACAGACTGCGACTGTTGAATCTTAAGGCACAATTTTATGACAAAGCAGCATGTCCACATAATAGGCACACTGCATGAAACAGTACATAAGTTGTAGGGGCAGCTGCAGAGCATACTAAGAAGAAACATTATGCCATTTGGAATACAGTCTATGTCTCTCTGCCTACACCTGTAATTCTAAGGTTGTGTAACCAACATTACATCGCATTCTTCAGGCCAGCTGACCAATCAGAGCAGACTGATTAAAGAGACAGGAGCTAAAATGGAGCATTTCAGACTATTATTACTTGGGAACCTCATGTGATTTCAAAATTGCCCCCAGATGTCTCGGTTTCATGCGTCGCATTCGCATGGGATAAGTGGAGTCTGTATTTTACTATAATTTATTAACCCCGGATGGTATATTAATAGGCCTCCACATAGTAACTGTTGAGCTGACAGACAGCAAAATATTCCTTACTGCATGCTGCCACGCATGTCATCCAGTTAATCATCCTTTGAGATCTTGCTCCCTCCTGTGAATGGGTCTCCATGCTGTGTAGCAACATGAGTCATCTAAATTTTCACCTAAAATGTTGTCCAAACTTTCATTTATAATTGCCAACGCAGCCTCCATAATTCTCTATGGGAAAGAGGCACAAGAAAGGTGCAGAGAAAACAAAAATTGACCCTAAATCACTGAGATGCTGATGCACGTGGGACTAATATTAATAAAAGACCACTGTGTTTGGTGAAATACGGCAGGCAATTTGCGGTGGACCTTTTACTTAACAAATTACAGACGTAGCAGATTCGCAGAGGATTAACATCACACACAACCTCTGCAATTATTACAAATTACATGAGGTCTCTAGGAAATACTAGTTCCATGCCAATGGGGATTAAGGGTGAGAAGAGGTGCCGCAGCAATGCAGAGTATGAGAAAAACAATGTGTTTTCCGAACACCAAAGCATGTAAACATATTCTAGGAAATGTTGAAAATTTAATTAGGAACATTATTTGTTGGACCTGTGTCCCTTTTAGCCCTAAATGGGGAAAAAGGCATGTTACTGCACACAATTCAAAGATTTTCTTCAATAATCACTGTCTGTGGAATCAACTGCGACTCTGCCATAATGCAACTTTTCCAACCAAGAAGGTTTAATGTTTTGTTATTACTGAGTTAATGATTTTAGTTTCCAGTCTTGTGGCTCTGGACACAAGCACATTGGCAATATATATAAGCTCTTTATTAATAGTGAATCTGCACACAATTACACCTGCGCCATAAAATCTCATGCAGAGAAGTAAATATTTGTAATTATCTGAAAAAGCAAACTAACCCCTCATTCTTAATTTCTGCGACCTATGAAGCCTTTTTTTGCTCAGTCTCAGAGGTCCACAGGTCAGGAGGGGTTGAGCTGATGACTGCAGTCTTGGTGCTGGTGCTTTTAAAACCAGGGGACCTGTCTGTACTATATAAAAGACACCAGTGAGGCCTCAGTAACACTGGGACTGCTGCTCTCAAAAATAACAAGCATGACCTCCTCAATCAACGGGATTTCACCACCTACTCATGGCACTCTGGTGGGTTTCCAGGTGGGAGAAGGCCTTGATCTGAGGTGTTAGATGTTATTTTATCGCTGTTTTAAAAATATAAACCTTGTGCAAACAGTATTTTTATCCAACAGGTATGGGGCGCCCCGTGTTTCTACAAAACTGCAGTGAAAAAAAATGCAAATAAATTGGATGGCTTTCCTGAAGCATTTCTGAATTTGCTGATTTAACCACGACCCGTCCAGGCCTGGAAAATATTATTTAAAAAATGCATGACTTTCCCTGACTTTCCAGGAATCGGAGAATCCTGGTAGCGCATTCAGACCTGAGTATATTTCTTACTCAGTCAGGCAGAGGAGCCGATGTGTGTGTCTTGGCTCGACCCCCAGTGAAATTGAGATGAAAAATGAGCAGAGACAGCAGGCTACCTGTTATCACTTCAAATATTTTCTTTCCACATACCCGGAGTTAAACTTCAACAAATGACTGCAAATTAGATTAAATAGAGCTAATGTCATTTAAATCAATCTCTCCTCAGAGATGATGGCCTTTATGTAGATAACCACTAGCTGAGCGGTCAGAGCTCTACAGTTCGCTGATTAGGACCAAAGAGATCCACTTAAAATTACTGACAGTAATTAAAACATAAAGATATCAGGACTGATGTTGCATATGTAGTCTTTTTAAAAAAGTCCTGCCTTTGCTCAACAGATGTCACAATATTTAACAGAGGGAATATGGGATTTTGCACCTCTCTTCACCACTGTTAACACAAATTCATCAAAAAGATAAAGCTCAGAGGAGTAATTTTTGTGTGATTAATGAGTTTTGATGATTACACCGAACAGGCATTTCATGTTGCTATCTGAAGCAGCACAAGCAGCAGCAGAGAATCATTTTAATTTTGGCTGCACAGACATAACTATTATCCTTTCAGTACCCCCCATTAAGTCTAAATTCTCTAGACCTCAAGGAAATGAAGGAAAAGCAGACACGTAGAGGGAACTGGAGCTCATCATGCTGCTTAATATCCCATCATTGCACTTGAACATCTTGATAATGTTCCTGTTAACTCATCGTCAGTGCCAGGCTGTCCACACAGTTGAGTCCTGTCCCCTGCAGCTGTGGTGTGGGACAGTTGCCTATACTGGCCCTGGTTAACTTTTTTCTTGTCTACCTGTCAGACAACTGAATAGATGGTAATGCCAAACAATCACAAACAGGCAGCTTCCTGCACGGAGGATTCAACCTCTGCCAAACCAAACAGCTGCACACACCATGAAATGACACCAAAACTGACATGAAGAACAGTTTTCAGTACATAGCGAATGATAACATATCACTCCTACAAAACTTACATAATCAGAATCGGTCTTGTTATGCAAAATAAAAAGTAACACAGGGTCCCATTCATGAGGAGTTAAACCACCGAGCATTAGACTTGTCACGACCAATCAGAGCAGAAGATCCAGCAGGGTTAAACAGTATGTTTTATAAGAGAAAGGCTTTGGCACTGTTTGTGATTCCTGCTAATAAAAAACCATCAGGGGCCTTCCTGTTTTGTCTTCACTCGGCTGTAAGACCTGACAATCATTCAGGCCTGAAACATTCTTCAGCGTGTTTTCTTTACCTAGGCAATAAAGGCTGAAACCTGACCTCTGCACACAACCGTGGATATACCTCTCCGAGGGCTTCAATAAGGATGTAAAATAGAAGCCATAAATTGGAAATCTTTGGTCATATGTGTTCTGCTCGGTGACTGTGGAAGACCAGCAGCGACAGATAACTATCAGCTTCCACAGCTCTGAGGAATACAGACTGCAAGTACATGCTGGATGCAGCTTCAACACATCTGAAGTCACTTTAAAGAACATTTAAGGACGAAAACATTACAGGAAATCCAAAATTAACAAAATCTAATAGTCATACATTCGCCTGATTGCTTTAATTTAATGGGTGATTTGATTTTAGGTTCTGAATGAAGAAATAAACCAATTTTCAAAGCGTCCCTTGTTTGTGGCTGCATTGTTTTATCAGTAAAAATGGTGCCACGTTCTGATTAGAGATTCTAAACCTCAAATTATTTCTTTGTTTACTCAAACATTGTCCTGGGAGCTCATCAAAATGTTTGGAAAGGTGCAAAAATTGGCCACAGTGTTAAAAATCTATTTGCAATCTGGATAAAATAAGAATTAAGTGATTCATTTGTTCAATTTGTTTTTTATTCTACAACATTTGCTTTGATAGGCGTAAAATAGATGTTTAGACCATTAAGAACCGGCTCTGTCTAAATGAACGCAATCAGATAGTGGTTAGGGCTTAATGCACTCTCAAACAGTGACCCATTGATTGTCACTGTTCGAACCATTTCTAAAGTTACCACAAGTTGAAATTAAATTGTTTTCATCCAGATTGTATGGTAACTGCGTCGACAAACGTGCAACAGATTGAGGTCGCTGTGTTTCAACATGTGCTGAGAAAGGGAAGCGAATGTAATAAACTTGCATCAGAACCAGCAGTTAGATCTCAGTGGGATCTTTGTCTTCTTAATCTATTGTTTTGCCAAATGTTAGATGAGAATATGGTATCACTGTCATTTCTATCTGTTCAATATTAAGTGGGGACTGGTAGCTATTTCACCATGCTTAGCCTAAAGTAAGTCGTCCTAACTCTGTTCAAAGGCAACAAAATCTGCATCGGCACCTTTAAAGATCTAATTAAGTTACTAATTAACAAGTTACATCTGATTAATCTGTACAACAACCTCAGAAAACAAGCATTTGTGGTTTCACGGGGCTTTGTGTACAGGTTTTGTTACATTCAGACAGAGCTATGTTGTTAAAACCCTCTGGTGATACAGGATATCTGAACATAAAGACACAGCAGTGGTATCTATTTCTTTCAATAAGTATATTTGCCACAATATGTCCATACATGAGGAAGACATAATTAATCACCGTTAACCATCACAAATGTACTAAATGTTGTAACTGATCCATTATCACACAAGAGGATATATAATAAAAACACTTTTTCATTTTTTCCTTTACAGACTTTTTTTTGTATTTTTCTGAAATACATCAGAATTTAAAAGTCTAATGTAAAATGACATTAAAAACCTGTATCTTTGGAAAAACCATAAAAATTAAGCAACATTCACTTTATGTTAATATATTTGTAAAAGGATACATTCAGGAATGTATCCTTTTACAAATATTTTCTTTTTTATTTCATAGATTAACCAAATCAAGTTTAATATTGTTAATATATCTATCAAATTATATAAAATCAGTGAAAGTTAACAGAAAAAGAAGTACTGGTTCTGTAATTTTACATAGATCTGGTAAATGAGAGCTTTCTAGTATCAATATAGTTTTCGCAATTAAAATGTTGAATAAATGTATTTTCATCAGTGTGCTCCGATCAGGCAGAACATTATGACCATCTGCCTAATATTGTGTTGGTCCCCTTATGTGCTCAAAAATGCTCTGAACTATTGGACAAGAGGAACTCTCAGGGTGTCCTATGGGGTCTGGAACCAGGACTGTGGCACTGGATCCTTTGGCTACTCTGGCTTGTGCAGTGGGGCCTCTGTCAATCAAACTTGTTTCACTGCATCCTGTTGATGCTTGATCAGAATCGGCTGTAGGAAGTTTAGAGGTCAGATCAACATGTTGGGCCATTGTCATGTTCCTCAAGATGTTCCTGGTTGTTTGATGTTTTTTCCATGTGGTGGGGTGCATTTTCCTGCGGGGGTGACATTTGGGATTTCCATTTGCATGAGGGAGTGTGTTTGTTGTGGGACAATGTTTATTTGGGTGTCTAAGTCTCATCAACATGGACGGCAAAATTCAAGGTTTTCCAGCAGAACAGCACATAGTACCAATATGATCAATGTTATTCACTTCACCTGTCACAGGTTTTAATGTTGTGGCTGATCGTTGTATGATACAAGCACTAGAATAGAAAAAAAATGTTATCATTATAAATACCATCTATCTATAAATGTATCTGGTTATTTGCCCTTTTCAGTAAACAGTATTTTTTTACAGTTAATTTTACAGCGTAGAATTCATGAAAAAGTTACAGGCTTTTGCTACAAATTGAAACAAAGTTTTTCTTGTTGAACAATGACAGTACAATATGCACTTATAAAGCTAGACATGTTGTGATGTGCGAAGGGTTTAAAAGTTTGCATTAATAAACATTATGACATTGAAATTTAGGTCACATGAGGAGAAGAGCTCTATAAAATGTGTAGAATAATAACAAGCCTGACAGCCACACAATGGCCATTGAAACAGAAACTCTCACAAACGTCTCACCAATCATCCCCAGAGCTGAAAAAACTACCAAAAGCTCAACAGCCACACACAAACAATAAAAAATGACCATCTAGAAATATCAACAGAAACATATTACTCTCTGACAGGTCTAAATCTGAAAACTCGGTACAAACAACACCCCACATCAATAAATACTTCAGCTCCAAACCACAAAGAAGACAGATGGAGAACAACAACGGAGCTCACACACAGTCAAACACACAATACAGTTAGAGACGAGTGCCAAAATAAGCACTATTACATTACAGAAGAAACTGTTGATAAAAGGAGGTAAATGTACCATAGTTCATTTAAATGTATCCAAAGTGAACCCTCACTTGCTTTGAGATAAATGCAAATGTAATGTTATGTGCTCTAATTAAACCAGGGCATACAGTTTCAACTACCCCTGGATTCACTGCGCTGAAAAAATAATAATACAATAAAATAAATCCAGAGAATGAGAATCACATTGATATGCTAACAGTGGTCATAGGACGGACAATCCCTCTCTGCTCCACCAACATACTTGCTGGTTTCAGAACTGCCAATCCAACTGTGCCAAGGTCACGGGTGAGGCCTCGGCATCTGATTTGGATGTGCTGACATTCGCTGACTTTGCCTGACCCGTTTCTTTGTCTCCCTCACTCACCGACTCTATCTTTTCCTTACCCATTTTCCCTCACCCAGTTCAATTACTGCTTCTCATCAGCCCCATCAGTCCTCTCCTCAGTCACATACTTTGCTGTAGGGAAGGTTAATGCCACGCAGAAAAAAAAAAGTTAATGTAAAATACAGGTTGAAGGCAGAATAAGAAAGACAAGGACGCTGAGATGAATAACGATCAGTGGATGGGACTTCCTTATATCCATGCTAACACAGAGCAGTAAGCTTCTCTTAAGCACTGACTGTGGCTGTGGTGCTTTGTTTAAAGGTAGATTTCACAAATGAAGTTCTGGTTAAAGGTGGAGTCTCAACAGTTGATATTTAGCTTGTTTTATATTTAGATAGTTTGCATGTGCCAGATTTATCATCTCTTTCACAGCACCACAAAGCTCTGCATGCTGAGTGCAAAGCCATATCTGAATGCCATCCAAAGCAAAAGAAATAAAAAATATTTTGGATGCCAGTGTTACACCATATGAGATAGGTTCCAAATCACTAAATGATTAAATTACTGTTGATTATTGATGCAGAAATAGTCTCCTACAAAATCAGCACAATCTTTTTAGGATGGTAAATCATTTCCAAATAGAGTTATTTGTGTAATCTGGTGAAAAACTTCTGTATTTTCTTATATTACCGCCTACTAACTGGCAACACTTTTTAAATATCTACACCAATCAGTCACAACATTATGACCACTGTCAGGTAAAGTGAATAACATTGATCATATTGGTACTATGTGCTGTTCTGCTGGACAACCTTGAATTTTGACATCTTTTGGATGAAACTTAGACACCCAGATAAACACTGTCCCAGAACAAGCACACTCCCTCATGCAAATGGAAATCCCAAATGTCACTGTCCTACCCCCACAGGAAAATGCACCCCACCACATGGAAAAAACATCAAACAATCAGGAACATGTTGAGGAACATGACAATGGTCCAACATGTTGATTTGGCCTCCAAACTTCCCACACCCCATTTTGATCAAGCATCAACAGGATGCAGTGGAACAAGTCTGATTGACAGAGGCTTCACTGAACAAGCCAGAGTACCCAAAGGATCCACTGAGAAAATCCTGGTCCCAGACCCCATAGGACACCCTGAGAGGTCCTCTTGTTCATGCCCAATGGTTAAGAACATTTTTGAGCACATAAGGGGGACCAACACAATATTAGGCAGGCGGTCATAATGTTAGTGCATATGTTACTGTTTTATTGTTATAAAGTCAGATTCCTTTTATTTCAAAACCTACTTGGCATAAAACCTTTCTGATTCGGATATTACAATATTCATTGCAGAAAAACAAAATATCCAAAATTTTCAATTATTGTGCATCCCTGCACACAATCCTCTGTTTTAAACCTGACATTTCATATACATAAACTGCCTCATTTTATGTATACCAGGGGTGCCCAATCCTGGTCCTCGAGAGCCTCTATCCAGCATGTTTTAGATGTTTCCCTCTTCCAATACACCTGATTCAAATGATCAGCTCATCATCAAGGTCTGCAAAAGCCTGATAACAATCCTGATCATTTAATCAGGTGTGTTGGAAGAGGGAAGCATCTAAAACATGCTGGATAGGGGCTCTCAAGGACCAGGATTGGGCACCTCTGCTGTATACAGTATAACAAGGAATAAGCCTTAGCCAAACTTTTATTTAGTTTTGCTTTTGCCTACAGCAGGCCCTCCATGGATGGATACATTTGATTGTGATTGAATAGGCCACTCGGAAAAGCACAGTAGATGTGATGTAGGGGAGAGTTCAGATGTAATCCCTGAGTATTAGGGTTGTATTTGCTGCTCAGGGTGGTACCGCGTGTATGTATTTTTCTACTTGAAATGTTGTGTTTGCGTTTGACTCAGACTAATGTGAAAATCCTTAAAATAACAGGCAATTTGTCTTCGTCACAGCCGCTGATTCTTACAAGCCTGGGGATGGCTGTCTTATTTCCTGAAGCACTGACATATTTCTTATGCATTCGTCAAAGGGAAGGAGTCTGCTGCAATTACTGACCAATTATTGACAGATTTAGAATCATCCAATGGAGAGACTATTATTCAAAGACAAGACAGAACATGGGATAGTCTCTTAGATTCGAGAGAAGCAGCGTCACCAGGAGGATTAGCTGTTTGTTCTGGCTCAGTAAAGCTCCTGAAGATCACTGATTTCACAAAGCTGTCATATGGTCAAACCTGTCAATACTGTCAGTACCTGCATAAAGAAAAGAAGCCTTCTTCTCTTGGTTTTTTTCTGATTTTACAGTTTTTTTTCTGTCAAATTCTCTGCGAGTGAGAGCAAGCCAGCACAAAACCTGTTGAGAATTTCATTCCTAATGATGGGGTTCTGGTTCAGCCATGGCTTCTCCAGCCGTCCCTGTACACTGCAGACAACCTAAGAACACCGAATGTAGCAGAGTTAAAAATATCCTGAGCTGAAATAAGAACTGCAACCTGATACCATCAATGTAAAATGTGAAATATGTGTCGTTTGCAAAAACCAAAGTCAAGTTACATGAACTCAACTGTGGCAGCAGCTCACAAAGGTGGAGGTACAATCATTTATGCTACTCTGGTTATCACAGCGGCAAAAGGACACCACTGTCACTGTATGCTCTGTCTTTGGATATATCATGACATTGATATAGTGCTTTACAAAGATTAAATTTAGCTTTCTTGTTCTGTTTGGATCTGTTGGGTTGTTTTTTTTCTACCAAATTCTTTTTTTAATTTTTTTTTTTTTTTTTTAGCAAAAGTAAAGTTAGATCAACATCATTAAACATATCCAGCGTAGGCTCAATCTATTTAAGTATATCTATGAAATTGTGTTTGACCTGGAAATCGTCCTCTCAGCACCTGTAGTGGGGTTTGTTTCCCAGTCATGAAACAGTACTTGTGACTTCTGCCAATATACAGGCTGAAAGCTTCAGACTGAATGACTGTGAACACTGTGTTAACTGTACATCAAAGTTATCCTTATTTTCTGTGTGGATCCATACTTTAGAACGCAAAAAAAACAAAAAGTAATGGCTGTTACAGCTTATACAAGATGAGACTTATGGAGATGAAACAGCCCCACAGAGAAAACCGAACCACAATACATACCTCTGAGAAAATTGTTTAACACTCAATGAAAGCTTTAACGACTGAGCTGTAGCAGAGACAGGGGAGTTATAGAGAGCGGCATTAAAGTGGAGTGAACATGTTGAGAATTGCCTGCTTCCTTTCAATTTCTCACACTCGTACAGAGCTGTCTTTTCTCTCAGATAAAACTCCAAACACGAGGCCCTTCTAAACTGCAAATGAGCCATATGCCTTTAACGTCTACTTAAACACAGCTCTGCGCTGATGGACTTTGATAGGAACATTGCATCTCCATTGCATCACTGTTGGATACGCTCGGGCACAGAAACAAAATAAAATGCAAATTGCCACAGAGAATTAACTGTTCCAAAACACAGTCAGCAGACTGAAAGCTTGAATGTTGTCAGACAAACAACAGCACTGCAGTCAAATCTCCGACGTGAGGACCAAGATCGGCAAACCACCAGAACACAATGAGCTGGACCACAGAGTGGCCTCGTGGCCGCTTGGATAGTAATAGGTCCAGAATCTCACCACAAGTTAAACCAGACTCTAACCATAAGATCGCAACCATCAGAGCCAGAGTCCCCAAGACACGATCCTGCTTTGGCTCCGCTCATGATGTAAAGGCCATGCTACAGACAGCACTAAACTGTTTTGAGCTTTTGCCACAAGTCCGAAAACCACAAAAGAAGACCAGTGGAATTATATTAGGCAGTTGCATTCTCTATGTCAGTCACACTCACAGGTCTTCCTTTGGTCATCCTTCTTAAAAACATCTTACTCGGGTATAAGCAAGCTTAGGTTTAGTAAAGATTTGTAGAAACAAGGGGAGATGGAAATGTAATAACATCAATTTCCTGAGGCATTAGTTGTGAATTATTAATATTAGTACCAAATCCTTGCAAGCTTTCCTTTAACACTATAAGCGCTGAAGGCAGGAGGACTAGTGGACGGTGCTGCAGGTGAACCGTCCACAGAGTAAGACTATAGCTGAGAGGCACGGTGCCAAGAGGACGTCCGGCTGCTAGTGGCAGGGGTGTGGGCTGTGGCTGGATAAGGACGGACCACAGGCTTGGAGTCGGTCCAGGATATAGCATGAGGTTCTGGACGAGATCCAAGACAGCTGGGGAGCAGCAGAGTCAAGTCCTACAGTAACCTGGATCTGTGCAGCCTCGCTGCGCTGCTGACAGATTTATCAACCTGGACCTGGCTTGGCAGAATCGGCTCCTTAAATTGAAACATATCTACAACTTCATCTAACTCAAATCCCCCCCCCAAACTCTCCCCTGTTCTCTACATTAACTGCCTTGATTTCACTTCTTTATGTCTCCCCGTCATTCTGTCCTTTACAAGTAAAGCTCACTTCACTTGGTTACCTTTATAACTGTTTTATTTCAGCGCAGGAAAAAAAACTTGACTTCAAAGTCATGTGTGCATAATTGAAAATTATTACGCACTCAACACCAGTCCATTAATTTCCGTGACTGCATGAGTCAATGATACACCTCATACTCAATTGATACCTCATGCCGTAGCAAGGTTTCCAATTATTTTTTAATCCATCAATATTAAAGCAAACGTAATATTACTAGCCATGACTGCAGGCACTTTGAGCAGCAGGAATAAGGCTGTGTGAGGGGAGAACGGCGGCCTGGAAAGAGGCAAGAAGTCAAAGAGTGTGCTGTGCTGCTGCGGCAAAGCGAGTGCTGGGCGGCACACCTGCCTGCTTGATTAAGCTGTGGACAATGAGGCCTCTGTTTGTGCCTGTCCACCTGTCTACAAAGTGGAGCCCCTCCACTCTATCCTGCAGCCCTGAATTCCTCTCTGCCCCTCCCAAGCTTCTGTCTACCTCGGGGTCTGCTGGATGTTAATAAGTCCACATTCTTATGCATGCACAGAAAAAAAATCAGTGGAGAAAAATCTGTTTGCATACGCACAGGTCTCATATTTTTATGCATGCAATATTTTATCAAACCTTCCACAACGAGCAGCAAATCAGATATGACATTTTTAGTCACTCAGACGTCGCAAATATTAACTTTGCCTGATGCTACAAACTCATAAACTGCTCCTGTTCTTCAAAGCACCTGTTTAAGGTCTTGTAGGCCAGTTTTTTTTAATGTATGAGACATCTGTGTGGCTTCAGGTCAGCTCAAGTAGTTTCCCTTTTTTTGAGAAACATATGTATGCATGGAAGATTAATTGAATTACACTGATGAATGACAATTATTATGCAGGTGAGTAATTAGAAATATCATTATTTCTATTCACATTTTCCGACTATGAACCTTAAAAACTTGAACGCTATTGGATTTAATCATTTTGAAGTACTATACTGTGTGCTAGTGTAACCAGGGAGTCTGTGCTCTTAAGTGATTAATAACTGATATTAAGGTCTGCATAATTACAGTGCCAATAAAAAAGTATTTGCCATAAAATTAACCATGATTCAACATTGAAAAGCAATAAAAGAGGCACATTTCCAAGGGGGGTGAATAGTTTTTTATGGGCACTGTCTTAACCAGCTTCATTACCTCAGAAATAATAGGCCAAAAAAAGAATTTAACTGACTCTAGAAAGTTACAAATTGTAAATGCCTTGCAGATGGATGTAACTTGAAATGGATAAACTATAAAGACATGGACACTGGACAAGCAAAGGTTTTGTTGGAAATTGTCAACAAGATCGGGGGGGAAAAAGACATAAGCCTGCAGCACCACCATATTCTATGACTGTAACCTCCCTGGAGTGCCCTGAAGTGTCAAGAGCTTAGAAATGTGGCCGAAATAAAGAAGGGTGAAAGACAACAATTACTGATTAAGAACTGAAGTGCCAAAATTGTGGCAAGAAATACATAATAAATAGATTTTTCAAAGGTTTTATAGACTAACCCTAACCCTCGATGGATGACTGAATCACTACTGGACAAAAAGCATCACTTTGAGCCAGCAAAGTGGAGGAATGTCACTAGTATGGACAAGCTAGTTGGACCTTTTAAGGTTGAGGAGGGACTAAAAATCAACTCACAAACCTACTGCCAGTTTGTGGAAGATACTGTCTTCATGCAGCAGTACAGGAAGAGCTTTGCAGAATTCCTGCATAAAGATTTGGAAGCACGCTGGAGCATCCAAACACTCTACTGCTTAGTGAGCCAGCAAAGGCCTCAAAATGACTACATAATGACTTGGACCATCTGCTAACCTGACATAAATTCTACTGAAATTCGAGTTGTGGGCTAATACACCCCTTTGAAGATCATTTGGCAGGTTGCCGTTGCTGTTTAAGGGAAAGCTGATCAAGAACAGATCAAGAAACTGATAGACTCATGCTCTTGACAGTTATTGGAAATACGAGCGGCTATACCAGTAAATGAATACATTTAAAAGGCCAGACATTTGGTTTTATTCTCATTTGTGTTATTTATTTATTACGCTTGAGAATTGAGATTAAACAAGTGAGTTAGGCAAAAATCTTTTTGTAATTTGGCTGATTAATAATTGCAAACGTTTACATGTTCCCCTGAGAAAAGGCAAAGCTTGCTTTTCCGTGGTTAATTACATTCAGGTTTAAGGTTCAGTAATGTTTTGGATTGACTGAGAGTTTTGTGTTTTTTAAAAAACAAAAAAAAGTATATTACAGGTTGAAGAGAGTAAAATCTAATTCTGAGTGTTTACTCCTTCCCCAGCTGTTCCAGCCCCTTTCCTAAAGATATCATTATGATCATAAATAAAGCTCACATATGATAATCGTATTATACTGATAAAGCTCTCAAAAGAGTTAGCAGATGATTGTGAACTGCCACAGTAGGGATTCTCCAAGCCATCCATCAGCCAAAACTAACAAAGTTCTTGTTTGCTGCTGCCATGCAAACCTCTTATCGTCTGTCAGTTTCTAACCCATCCTTGAGTCCTTTCTCCCCCACATGTCTGGATCACAGCCTGTGTTATATGAAGAATGTGCACAGTATCACAGACACCACTGACGAATGATGTGAATGTGACATTAATGGTTTGAGGGAACACGGAGTCTGATGCAGAGGAGTCTCCCTGAAGCCGGTGGCATTTTTGTGGTGCACAGTGACCGCACTGAATGTGAATTTGTGTCCTTGTGTTTTACTCATTAGAGTGTTGAACATGATCATCCCTTCTCAAAGGTAAAGATGATCATAAACGGACAAAGCCACAGTAATCTTGATGGGAGGTGGGAGGGGGGAGTTGTTATACAGCAACCAAGTATGTATGGGGTCAACAAGAAGACATAAGCCTGACATAATCATTTCCTTACCTTAACCTTGCATTAATGATTGTAACCACAATCACAAAGCTCCAACCACTATAATGAAGTACTCATTCTACCCAAACCACAATTTTTTCCCCTAGATCTAACCAAACTGTTTTTGTCCATAAACCTCAGTCAGTCAGGCTGATGTTTACATCATAAAACTGATTTTTCAGCAGTGTTTTGCAATGGTTTTGGAAGACACAAATAAATAATCAATCATGCAGCCTTCACTTCTGTCGCATTCTGCAGTTTAAATTGGCTCTCATTCTTATTTTTTGTCATTTTTGGTTATATTTCACTTCCACTATTGAGTCCCTTGTATTTTTCCTGCCTCATGTATGTTAATGGGGGGGACAAAATATTCAGAGCACTTTTAAATATAATGCAGTTCAACACCATCACCACTTAGTCAGATCTATATTACAAACATAAAACAGAATTACCACCTTCTTGACAGCGTCAACAAAAACTGAAGCCTCGTAAAGGTAGAATTTACAGCAGAGCTGTATTGGATTGCATTTGATTTCACAGCTGAGCCTGATAAAGTGACAGCTGAGTGTATATTGTAATGTTTCATGCAACACTTAAGTGCTCTAAACTCTTCAGTGTTTGTAGCTGTCCAAAAGTTAAAGCAATTAAAAAACTGGTGGCTGTGATAGAAATCTATAGTTTGATACTGTCCAGGAGAGTGGAGAGAAGTCTGAAATGTCTTCTGTGCAGTATAATAAAGTTATCATGACATAAATCTGAAAAAAAAGAAAAAAGGAAGGCTGACATTCTTTGATATTTTATTTTTACAAAAATAAAAAAAAACCTGGAGTCAATATGTACAGCATTTCTGCACGTGTCCACAGGTGTTACCCAAACTGAAAGAATAGTGACTTTACATACTGTAGATATTTTATTACATACATTTTTAACATTTTACCTCTGGATAAACACTGCCTGCAGTTCAACCCAGTTCAACTTACAGAGGACCAAGTTGTTTGGTCATGTGACTGTTGGTTGCAGTTGAGTCACTAATGGCTTTATACTTGCACCAAAGAGTGCAGTATGTTTTTTTTTTTAACAGAATCTGGTTAGAGCATTTTATTTTTTACAATTGTAGAATAAAGTAACTTAAAAGAAACAACACAATTTCAAGTCTCATTCCCAACCGAACCGCACATCACGCATGATTAAAATTTCATCATTCTGTTCTTGTTTTTGTTTTGTTTTGTAAGTTTGGCAATTTTTAAAAAGATATAACGCCTTTCAGATCCACCAGTGGGTTTTGGGGTTCAGATGGTTTAACAAAAACTTAATTTACAGTGGAGAAGAATACACATTGGTACACTGTCAAGCAAAAATTCCATTTTTTATTCTATTCCAGAGTGTCTTCAGTGTGTTTGTGATGAAATTATTCCACTCACAGTAGCCAAATCAGTGTCATCCTCTGATGGTGGTCGTATCTCTTCCTGTGAAGCCCACATCCTCAACATTATGTGCACTATAAGTAGTGCGGCCATAAGTAAGGCCAATTAACCCTTGTAAATCCACTCCCCTGTTGTGTGAGTTTGAGACAGTTTGCCATTATCTTTACACTCCGTGAGGAAAAGACTATAGTGTAAATGTGCTGTACGGTTAATGGTCACTCGTCAAGTAGAAACCATTCTGTGAAATTCACTTAAACCACTTACAGATGCAGGATTTAAAGCCCTCACGTAGCAACGGTGATTTCTGTAAATGTAGCAGCACATTTGTAAAGAATGGCGGTAATGAAGCAGTGCAATGGCCCTTGATTTTCCCTTTCAAGCTTCCAGGAGGCTGAGACATACTTTTAAAAAATGGCAGGAGATATTAACCTGTGTGGTAGGGATACTATAGTTTCCAGTGGACTTAACATAAGCACCGACATTCTGACCTAGCGAATTTGTCATGACGATTTGTGACGTTCTTTTCCAAAACAGACTAATGAAAACCTTTCTGAGGTGGCGGAGAACAAATCTAAGGCTGTACTGTTAAATGCCCAATTTTAAAGCCCTTGCAGCTGTGCTCCGTCCCACCGCCGACCATATCCACTAGAAAAAACCTCAAGGGTTCCAACTTGTATTGTTTTATGTGAATCTAATACCCAATGTTCAGATTATATGGGCCCAGACTCCAACTTAACCACAAACGTAGCATCAAAAACTCATGTGGCTGGAAACTTAGTTATGGCTCAGATTGAAAGAGGGACAGACAAAAGTGGGGGTTTATTCCTATCAATGATAATCCACTTTCCCACCATTCTTCTCGATGTTTCAGCCTCTACCACACACAGGGCTTCAGATAGACAAGGATATCATGCGGTCAGGAGCCAGGGAGGATTTAAGAATCGAGGCGGGGGTTGCGTTTTCAGACAAACAACAGTAAAATAACCAATGGTAAGCTGAGCTCCAGGGTTTATGCATGCATTATTAACAGGGTTCCAAAGCAAGAGTGTAAATTGTGATATTTTTATGACAGTTTCTTCCCTCTAGTCCTCAAACTGCTACACGGCCAAGAAATCTTCTTACATTTAAATGAATTCTAACTCCAAAGCGGCAACAGCGCAGATATATTTTTCTAAAACAGACTGTAAAAACATCCATGGTGTTCTTTTCTTCCAGGGTTATATTACATACAGTACAGCAGTTTATCAGCCTGCAGAAGAGACATCCAGGCTTCAGGGATTCAGAACATGATGGCCTCCAAGTGGATTCTGTAAGACTAGATATCACATGCAATTAAACGCAAAGCAACTCTTGGAGCTTGCACAACCTGCACTCTACATGTTGGACTAGATGTAAATGTGTGTTTTGGGTGAGGTTTACTGAGGCGGAAAGTTCAGTCTTATCATGACTCGAATCAGATGTTCTCAAAAAGGGATCTGAACACAAGCATCCAAACTAAACATGAACAATACATCTCAGTTCAACTTGTTCCAGCTTCCTAATTTAGAAAATAAAGAGGAGGTGAAAGAAGAGGGAGAGCAGAAAGGACACTACCTGCTCTGTACACTTCACATCCTTGCAGATCTGACCAGCAGAGAGCAGACTCACAGCGAGCCACATCACAGGCAGACCATCAGCCGGTTATTTCAACATTGTGTGTATTTAGAATTGTGTACATGTAGTGTCAGGTATTTACACGTCACACATAATTGGGATTACTGGTTACTACTGAGTGTGTCTCTGTGCGCATGTGACTCCTGTGGTTTGTCATCCACACTGATCTCAGGGGGCTGTTTTCACAGACTCAGGCTCATTAGCAGCCTCACTATTACCTGTGATCAAAACACTATCATGGCTCTTTTCTCTTTAACACACTTCACTCCCGCAGTTTATTTATCTGTGAGTGAACACACACACTCAGTAGTACACATCTTGGAAGTCTCACCTTTTAACCAGAACACGGAGATGTGAGACAGGAGAGAAAGATTAAAAATTGTTTTCAGAACATGAAGTACAAACAGATTTATAAAAAGATCCATAACATGACCCCTGCAAATTTCTCTCACATGCTGCCTCTCTCTGCTGCCAGACACATTAAGGAATGTATCATTCTGTGTGCTTTGGCAGCAGATCAGCTTTGGCTGGCTGAGTGATGTGAGCGTGGCTGCAGATGGCTATCAGAATTATCTGATGCTAATAAATCTCACAAAGGAAGTTAAATGATCTTATATTCAGACTAAACTCTGTGCCTAAACTTTTTTATAACACACCAACGACCCCACCACTGAACTACAGCGCCTGGTTTTTGGCTACATCTACTCTCAAGACTGACATTTTTCAACATGATCAAAGCTGATCGGTTCGCTTGCTGTGCTCATATCTGGTCAGGAGGGGCCTCAGAAGTTTTGATTTTGAGTCTATCATATAGTTTACAGTAAAGTAGCCACAATCAGAGCTCTGTAAACCACATACAGTACAGTGTATAGTCTGTGGTCGGTGATTGCAGTCAAAGAATGGTGGATGCTGCTCGATACGCAAACTGCTATTATTATGGATCGCCTGATAGTCTGCATACAGTAATTGCAAAGACAGAAATACCGAATGATGGATTATACACATCATTTCACCATAGAGAGTGTTCAAAACACTGCCACTGCCAGCGTCCTCTCACTCTCTAATACTTGACTTGGCTCTAGATGCAAAGGTCCACAGGCGTCGCTATTAAAAGGCTCAGGGAGGTGAGATTTGCAAAATTATTACTGAAAAAAATGTAACATTCTTTTTTTTTGGACAGTATCCTCTGCCCAGGCTCACAGATGTGTATTTTCGCTGCATTGTTCCAAGTGGAAAATGCATTATTTTCACTAAAAAGGCTGTGAAACTGTGAGATTCTTGAGGTTGTTCTTGAGGCTAGAATTTTCACCTTAGCAACATATACATATTATAACTCAAACCATGATCTTTTCCTGACCCTAACCAAGTAGCTTTTGGGCAAGAAGTTGATCTAATAATTTTGTGCAAACAGTGACTAAAAATAACTGAAAACAAAAAAATAACATAGCATCTGAAAATGAAAGTAGGCAGCAGCCTGTGGTTTATGCCTACCGGAACCATCCGCCTTCATTCTGCAAACTTTGCTGCTCTTTCATGAATAGAAAGATATTCAAAAGTCATGTGATATGAAACTTGCAAGACACATGAGATGGATGCAAGCCAGTGTGACAAAGGCCAAAAAAAACCCTCAAAAACACAAACATCTCACAATTGAACAACTTTTTTTTGTGAAGTTAATGCATTTTGTGCTGTGGACCAACGTAGCCAGTAACATTTTGGTGTAAGATTGAACGTTGTCCAATTAGGACGTATCGTTTTGGTTTGAAAACAGCCAAAAAATAAAAGTTCTGCAGTCCACGAAGTTACCAGGTTGTCCTAATTTAGCTTCCCCACACCTGATGCTAGGACATCAGGCATGGGGACATTTGCAAAGCCATATATTCTATGTCTGAACCTGGAATTTTGCTTAGAAGAGACACATATATGTCTCTGCAGATCTTTGCAGAGAGTAGTGGAGTGCACAACATTCAAGAACTCCCCCCAAGAAAAATAAGGACACTACATACATACTGGAAACTGCCATGCAAACATATGCAAGCGACCACCGTAAACATCCAATCTACATGAAGCACTTAGAAGTTCAGCTACAATTTGAGACTTTTTGAGGTTATGTGCTGGACTGTTTCTTGGCTGAATGCAGCAGCTTGGATCTTCCACTGGTTTTCTGGCATCTGCTACCAGTCTGGGAATAGTCCAACATATCACCGCCTTGAAACAGAAAATTGTCACTGTGGATCTGCACACTGTTTTTGTGCATATTAAGCAAACAAGATGAATTAATTGGTGAGCTTTAGGGGTGCTGGTAGGTGTATTTTGTTTCTTCACATGTCAAACTATTCTTTGAAATATGCTGCTTCTCAATAAGGCAAAAAACTTTACATCTTTACACAAGAAACATAGTACATGCAATAGTAAGAGATCTTGTCTGCTTTTACTTGAATCAGCTTAGTTGCCTGTATTTTTAGTATCAGTGTTTTTTCAGCCTTTTGAAAGGGAACAGATGAGTTGGATTTCTTGTAAAGGGAACATCTGCATCCCAGATAAATCAATGATCAAAGAGTCAACTGACCATCCCCTTCTGACCATACAGCGCACTGCGATTTGGACAGGTGGTATTTGCTCTGACAGGCACATCCACACCCTCACATAGCCTGATCTGGAGCTGGATCCTGGTCCTTCCGCAGACAGACACGAACAGGGTGGGCTGGAGGTCACCTCTGCCCTTAAGTCCTGACGGTAAGGACGAGAAACCAAGCCGATGAAGACTCACTGAATGTGCTCATACACACCAGAACAATGCCACTGCAATCCAAGCACAACATCTGTTCCAGTCAGAAAGCAAGCACTGCCAGAATCATGTTCAAAAACTAAATAGCATAAAAGCAATGGAGGAAAAGAGAAATAAAAGAAAAGAGAGCCATGAAAAAAGGAAAACAGGACAGTCTGTATTTCCATTTGATATTCAGTGTTTTATGTGGCACACTGTGTCATTTTCCGAGCGGTTAGGCTCCCACACAGTCCTGAGTTCTAAGTCCTGGATATTCTCTCTGAGGTGATAAAATCGCATTGACATTATAAGGTGCTAATTGCCAGAAATTGAAGTGAAATTAATGAAAAGAGAAAAGATAAACAACGTTAGAAGTTACTGGAATGAACATGAATATTTACGCAGCAGCAAATGTGTGAATGCATGTGTGTGTATTGGTGGCCGCACAGGGAAAATATACATTATATAGAACACTGGAAAGGTTTGTCACAGGAAAATGGCTGAAAGAAACAAGTCTGTACATTTTAGTCCGGATTTTTTATGTTTCTTTTACAAGTGAAGGTCTTAAAAATAATGGAAAAAATGAAAAGAGCATTATATAAATTTGGTCATTTCAACATAAGCATAATCATTTAATATGCTGGATTTTTCAAATGCTTATTTTGTACGGAAATATATATTCAGGAATGGTTTTCATTTGTTACATTCATTCTTCAAACACTGAAACAATAATAATGGGAGCAGACAAACAAATGAATGTGTGCATAACACTTTATAAAGCATTAGTTAAGTCTATCAATCAATAAGACATCCATGGCGCTAAACATAAGATAAACAAAGGGAGATTTACATGATGAAGCGCAGTGGTGAAGAAGTGTGACGTAAGTGCAGCTAAACAGACTGAATTCGCAGACAGTTTGTACAGAGACGTCTCGAAAGTTAATCACAGCACCGACAGAGCTGCATATAAAAATGTGGGGCATACTGTATATTAATGAGTGGTGAAATAGAATGGTCACGATAGTTGTAGTCACATTCACTTGCACCTTTAGCTCTCTTTTTTTGTTGCTAGGGGGTTGCTTTTGTCAGTATCACATGCCTGCAGAAGTTTATAGCTTCATTGTTTCCCATCTAAAATGAACTAGAGCTTTTAAATAGTTCAGCCACGGGCAAAAAAACATCCACGGAGCACCAGTCGCAGTCCAACAGGCCCAGCTATATGTTTACAACCTACGCTGCCTTTTCTCACACTTGGCAGGAAAAGTTAAAGTCAATTACAATAGATTAAACAAACAATTTCTTAAGGCAAGCGTGTAAAGGAGGCTGTTAAAGTCAGGTAAATGATCCTCTGGTGTCAACCTCTTAAAGTCCTCCCCATCCCCTCCCCCCCCAGCAATCTAATCTAGAACATATGGACCTAATGACTGCCAAAGACAGGGGAGAGAAGATGCGTAAACTCTTCAAAGACTGGTAAATAATTTTCACTATTAACTATTAATTGTGGTCTTGCTAAGAAACCAAACATGGCTGAAAACTTTCCCTTCTCTTGTGTGCTCCCACTGCTGAAAACACCTCCAACCTATGAACACCAAAGATAAGAGCAGTTTCATAAAAGCAGTATTTGATGACTTTTTAAAAATTTTTTAAAGGCTTAATTGGGAAATGTGACTTTAACATCAAGCATACAGAGTTATACCAGCTTCAGTTTTGACTGTTTATGTCCTGCCATGCATTTAAAAGTCTGCTGCTACTGCAAAAAAAAACACACTTTAAAGTTAAAAAAATCAAACGGTCCTCTTAAGGGCACAGCTCATGCAGAAAGCCCCTCCGGTTGTAAAAAGTCAGGAGGGAAAACAAAAAAGACAACGTAAATGAACTGTGTCTGTGTGAGGAGTGTTTCATATCAGAATGACTGTCAGAAGCATAATTTCTCATGATGAAAAATGATGAGCCATTAGACATGGCGTTAACAGACCTTGGCCCTCGTTGAGTGTTCATGGTACTTGTCCTGCTACTGGCCGAGCATCCAACTTTTTACAGGCCTGTGGTGATTCTGTCCAAATGATTCCAACTTTGTATAGTGTGCGCATATAGGGTTCGAGGGTACATGCAGTCATAGAGTGCACCTCAGGACACATGGCTACTGTTAAGATGCTGGCTGTGATCTCGGGGATGGGTGCTTAGTTTGGAGACAACTTTGGACGGGGGAACAATTACAAGCAGCTGGGGATGAATATTAAGATGCTCTCCCAGACTCCTGGCTGCTCAAATTTAAAATTTTCTTCCCAATCAGGTGTTTTTGCAGGAGTCCTATTAAAAGAAAATCAAGGTTAGAGAGTTTAACACAGGGGAGGAGCAGAAGAAGAATGACGATGGGAATTTGGCCTTGAAAAGAACACACACCCCGCTGTGTGTTTCTGCTGAGACTTCACTGAAATTTGTCAAGGCAGTGACCTAATTTTCTGTCCCTGGGGTGTCACACTAAGCCTTTTTTCTTATACTTCAAAAGGCAGTCCAGGTGAACTTTGCTGTGATGAAGCCATGGCTCGAGGTAACGCAGGAATGATATGTGTGTTTGTTTGTCAGGGTTATGGCGAGTGCACGCTTGAGAAATTATAGGTGCTACACACACAGCATGACACAGCAAGTCAAAGCAAAAAAAGCTCACATGAGGTGAATGCCTGAAATAGGAAACACAGCTTGATCCCACTGAGGAAAAGAAAAATACAAACATATTGTAAAATAAGATTAAAGTTAAAAAAAATCCTGGTGACTGTGGTGAGGCGAATACTGCTCTCCACACACACAAATGACCATCGTGCTCCTCGAGGCATCTATCACCCACTGCCAACAGTTTACATAGCCGGGTCATGCCCATTCCCTTCAAAGGCCTCCTCAGTTGTAGCACTCATTATTAGTCCCTGCTTCCCACAGAAGGCCTGCTGTCATCTGCCCAGTAGCCGCCGCTGACCACCATCCATCTGTGTACCCTCCCACCAGCAGTCCTTTCAGCACACTCATAAAGGTTCAGGATCTACGGCATCAACACACTGTAACTGGGGCTTTGTTTGCTTAGAGGACACCAGCCTCGGCATACAATAAAACTAAACCCCCACAGACCAGTTTTTCACTTTAAAATTATTCTTCTCACATGCCTGTAACACTTCATGATAAATATTTCCAATATTTACTGTTTCAGTGTTTGTGCCTACTGTATGTTTAAATAGCAACGGCTGTGTGTTTCTCCTTGTGATGTCAAAACCTGCCAGTTGCTCGTAAGAAATGAGAATTGTAAGCATACAGAAAATTTGTGATGTTCATTATAGTGGATTATGTGTTTCAGACACTGTAAACCTCCTGAAGGTGAGACTAGTTTTAAAGCATCACTCTTTAAGAAACAAACCTGACCTATAGTAACTCTTTGGCCTCATGGAAACACGTGACATGCCTCCGAATAGCAAAGATGCCATAGAGCGGAAAAACTAAGATGAAAATGCTGCTTTGCTAAATTTGTTCCTGTAACCTGAGAGCCTGAGGTGGATAGTCATCTGGAAGCTCCGTCTAGCTTTTCTCTCTGTTTTTTATGTGCACGTCCCTGCGAATGTGTGTTGCTTCTGAGTGTGACCCAATGCTTTCCATGTGTGCGAGGGGAACGTCGACTGTGCCGTTTTGTTTTGATGGGACCAGATAGATCACCCATATGCCGGGGCCAGAGAGCAGCACTACTGTTTGGTGCTGACGCCATCCCTCACCACAGAGCCCAACATCAACAAAGCAGGAACAGTAACCAACAGAGGCTGTGTTTTTGACATTTGATTTTCCACTATCTTTCTTTTTTTCACAAAATCATCACATAACGATTATGGAGCATATGCCCCTTCTGTCTGCCATTAAGCCTTTAAACACTGGAGACTGGACAGGCTCCAACTACTGTCCCTTTGATCAATCAAATTGAGCCTAACAGAGGAAAATTCTATGACAGCACACGAGCAAACAATACATTAATTTACAATCAAAGATCTTGTCTCTGAAATCAATACACGAGGTGTCCACATCACTTTGCATACATTCTAAATATTGATCAAGTAATTAAACAACCATGGGACTGTTTGTTGATTGTATTATTTCAAAAAAACAAAAAGCAAAACTCTAAAAAGGAAGCAAAGGAATCGGGGTGAAACATTTAAAGTAGACAATGGAGAGTTCTCAAATCTATGAAAGGAAGCATTCGCTGACTGTTGACTTACTTATGACTGTTTTATGAAAGCAATCTGTTGCCTGCAAGGGCAGAATGTCAAGTCTATACAATGACTGATTCCCCAGTTGGTTTAGACTAAACAAACAACACAAATCTAGTCAATTTTGTGGTTTCGACATTAGCTTTCCATGTTGTTGTAATTATATTCATTATTTGCTGATCCCCACCTAATCTTTAGAGTCGTTCTCCTATGCTTCATACACAACCTGTGAAAACAAAACCTTTACTTTTTTCTCCCTTTCACACAGAAACACACACACACCTCACTTTCCCCAAACTCATCCACATGCGGAAACAGTAGTGAGGTCGATGCTGCGGCTAAGGGATCTTGGTCTGTGTGATGTGGAAGCTAAACGTCTACTGTTTCAAAAAATAAACATAGCAGGATTGTCCCAGAGTAACACACACTTGCCGGCAGACAGACTCATAATATTTCCCCCCATCTGATGACAGCTGGGAGAGTTTTCCACAGTGATAACAGGAATGTTTTCACACCCTTTGGACACATACAGTCTCCTCATTGTGGCCGATTTCATACAGAGAAGCTGCACAGGGTCCAAGGCCCATACAGTTAAGCCTAAACGAAGCTGGATAACCCACTGGAGACAGTGACAGCGGATACGTCTGCTGGTCTGGCTGTGACTCTCTTACTGTCTCAAAGGGACTTATCTCAAATTCTTCTTTGCTCTGTTTTAGATCAGTTTGTAAATCCTCCCCCCCGACTCTTGATTCCTCTTTGTGAGCCTGAAAGATCTCTGTGCAGGCCTAAACACCCTCGTTCTGCAACACATAAGCGCACATGAAATATGCTGATATATTAAAATCAGCACATACTCGTATAGCTCTGGGACTGGTGAAGCCTGACACAGCGGCAGCCACTGATAATCCCTGGAATAACACCGAGCAGCCTCAGTCGGTTTCCTCTCTTAGGCCAAGGCTCCGATATCACACATCCACAAGCACGTGCTTCGTAATACATAGAGACCATTCAAAACCACAGATGCATGATACCCCTATGTACATTCAACGGCGAGGTGAGAAGTCGGTGCCTTCCAAAGTTTTTCCTCGGACTCTGTCTAAGAATATCACGCTACATTTTGTCAACTTTTTCAGCATTCAATTGAGTGCACTTGCGAAAATGCAAATGCATGCTCATAAACGCACAGTTCAATCCCACAGTACAGAATCTTCGGCACACACAAGGTGTTTGAGATAAGGCCAGCAGTGAGTTTCCGATCAAACAGAGGACTGTGCCTCCCTGAGGCATTCAGGAAGATCTAAATATGCAATGAAGACCCCTGGGCTTCAACCTGCTTCCTGTGCGTTCCAGGAGCCCCTGTCCCGGCAGGTTTGGAGCAGGTGGGAGGGTGGTGTTACACACACCTGATTGACTTCATTACTCTTATCCTGACGGGGTAAGAGAACCATTACCACATTATAGGACACCTGAGAGAGCATACACACACATGCATGCTAACAGTCCTGGGTTCACATGAATGCACACAATTAACACATCACTGGACTGACAGAGACACTCCATATACATTATGAGGTTTAAGGCACTGGACAGCTACCCAACCAACATCTTGACATACACTTTAAAAGGGTATGTTAATGTGTGATAAGAATCATCCGCTTCATTTAAAACCACACTAACAGGAAAAGTAAAACAGCTCTTATCAATGGCGGGAAAAAAAATAGAGAGAAATGACAGGCCAAGAGTAATCTCATAAACTGTTGTCAGCAGCATGCATGGTTAAAGGGAAGATCCATGAGATAATGTGGGTCCCCATGTGAGGGAAAAGTCTACATCTGAAAGGTCAGAATGATGTTGGAAAGAGGGCCTCTACATTCCACAGAAGGCAAGACAATCAAAAGATAACCTTGAGATAATCATACAGTGTCTGTCAAGGCCACGTCATCGATTTGGGAATTATATTTCTGCTATGCTTATGACAGCAGAGTGCAGGTGTTGGGGACCAGCGGAGATTTGATCCAGGACCAGGAATAAACGGATGCGGGACTTAAAAGCGCGACTCAAGAGTCAGGAGCAAAAGATCAAACGAGCAGACTTTGCTGAGGCAACAGGTGCAGCGCACATTAAATCAGTCAAAAATGAGCAAACAAGTCCAAGAAGGAATAGGCTGAGGCAGCATCGGTAAGAAACAGGCAGGGGGAAAAAAACATGAGGAGACGTGCGAAGGAGAACAAAAGCTGGCATGCTCGAGACAAGGGACAAAGACACTCTGACAAAGAGGGAAAAGAAGATAGACTAAATACACAGCGAGGGTTGGACAATAAGACACAGGTGACACACGTTGAGGCAGAGCAGGTAAACACAACGGTGAGAAACACACAAGGACAATAATTGAAGACAAAATAAAACGGGAAAACATGATGAAATAAAAGAAAACAGAAAAAAACATGACCTAAGAAACTGGATGAGACCCCACATTCTTCTTCTGTGTAACAAATAGGGGAGTGAGTCACAGCTGGTAGAACTGACAGTGGAACTAACTAGCTGATAAGACAGCCAGCAGTGTGTCCTGAAGACTAAACACAAAACAACACAATAATAAAATGTGGCTTAGCTTACTTATCTACTATGTGAAATGACAATTTTGATTTTATTCCCTCTTATTTTCTTATTTGTGTATCGGTTGGGGTAGTTACAGTCATATCTTGTAGAGTGTGACATTCGAATAAAAAATGAGCAGCAAAGAGTCAGTGTCTCCATCTCAAATAAACACCAGTCTGTGTCAAGACTCATTTTTACTCTGACCTATTTCTTGCAGCACACAAAACCAAATGGTGCAATGCCACTAATGCAAGAATTCAAGCTGAAATGGTCGACTGATGGAAAAATAATCAACCTTTTGTGAATTTACTGTTAATTTTATTAATTTTCAGGGAAAAGTGGTGAAATGCAACATGTCAACTTCTTCTATGGGAGGACTTAGTTGCTTTTTTGAATAAAGAGCACAAAACACTTCTGAGTTTTGGACTTTTGGCAAACAACACATTTACATTGTATAGATGCAAATATACACTAGTTATATATAATGAAAATGATCATCAGTTGAAGTTCTAAGGCTGGCAAAACTTAATGATCCATACATTAGTAGAATTACAGCGTACCCTCTCAGTACTGTCTCGACTGTACACTGTGCATCACTTCCCTGAAATAGTGTATGACCTCAGGGCAGACACATCTGACACAAAACTGATGCTAAAACGGCAACAGCATTTATGACCACACTTCCTTTATGGCCCCACAATGAGCTTGGTTACGGCAGATCATCCAGTGTCTGCTCACTCAAAGCGATGGCGGCTAAGTGCACCGACATGGTCGAGCAAAAGCCTTATTGTGGAATAAAATGCATGGTCTGAGCTGAAAGAAAAGACTTTGCCACATTTCATTAACCTCTCGTTGAGTCGGGCAGGTCTGATGAAGTCATACATTCTCAACTCCATTTTGCTTTAATTTAAAGGACTTTCACCACAGTACACAAGTCATCAATCATGTCCTCGCTCGGGCTGCCCCAGGGCCAAAAAAACGGATACAGCCACATACGCTGACATCTACTAAACCATATGTATACACTCAAAGGAGCAAACACATATTTGAACGCAGCAGGAACACAGTTCATTCAGCCGTTCCGTACTCTAATGCACATCTGTGAAGCAACATTCTCCAATCAGTAAAGTCAGGCCGGTTTAAACAAAAGCAGTGATAAAGCCTCTTTATTCTGCTGTGAGCTTAAGAGAGCCGTGCACAGTCACTCGGTTGAGAAAGAAGAAGCCTTAGAGACCAAAATAACCAGTGATGCCTGACGCTGTCTAATCACTTTCTACCAGAGCATGAAGCAGAAGAAGTTGGAGGGCAGACAGATAGCAACACCCACACAGGCATAAAGAAGAAGAGTGTAAAAGGTAAGGAGAAAAGGAAAGGAACAAAGTGTGATGACTAAACTTCAAAGCATTAAGAGGATGAGATGATTAACTAATGAGCTGAAATGGAATCAACAACAATTTCAATCAGTTGTTAGTAATTTATGTGTCTGCATCTGTTTTTATTTCACTGTAACTGAATATCTTTGGATGATCTGAAGATGTCACCTTGGGCTATGAGATATTATAACAGGTACTATTTTTGCCTTTTTTTTCCTGGCACACACCAAACAATAAATCAGCTATCATAAAAATATCCAATGGTTTTGTTGACAATGAAAATAATCAGGATTTTCAGCCCTTTCGTGAAGGAGCTGAGCGAGAAAACAGGAACCCACTGGAGGGGATTTAGAAATATTAATGTGGGAATAAACCGCTGCTTCTTAATGAGGGCTATACGGTGTGGTTTAAAACTGGCAGCCAATCGAGTCTGTTGAGTACATGGAAAAAAGCAAGATAACTGCAGGCTTTAACAATCTCAAGATACAGCAGAGTGGAGAAGCCTGTCGGGCCCTCTAAAACCCAGACATCACTCACTCTAAGCAGTCTGTCCGTCTCAAGGAAATACCTACTCACAGCAATCCATTCTGATACATCCACTAGACTTGTCCATTTAATAAAGTGTCCAATCTGTGGCCAGTTCTGGACTACTTTCATCATAATTTCCTCCCTTCAATGTCCCATAAGAACTAGTAGCCAGCGTCGCTCATTTTTAATAATAATTCAGAATATGAGCCCAAGAACAAAGATAAATCCTGTGTATTACTTTGGTTCTCTGGTGAAAGAGAACAAATGAAGCAGCTGAAATATCCCACCAGCCTCCATTATAATGTGGAACCTCCACCATAGTGCCCTCTTTAAAGAGCTACGGCTTCTCAGTGTGAGCTGGATGACGTCCCAGAGACATTAAGAGGAGCTTTGCGTTCATAACCGCAGAAAAAAATATATTGTAGGACAGGATCCATGCGTTTGCTGTTGTATCAAAGAAATATCACTCGAGCGCTGGCTAGATTTATGGCAGATCTTCCGATTAAAGTTGAAATTCTGCTCTTCAAACAAGCTGTCTGTATTCCATCAAGTTCTGGCAAACATTTTTGTATATATTACAGTCACTGATCTCACCACTATTCTCTTTGCACTACTCATTGCCACCATTGTTTTTAATATAAGTGAACTATGTCTTAAGTGAGGTGGAAGTGTAGGCTGGAAACCAGCGGTCGCTAGCAGTGTGGGCTTCTCAAGCCAAAATCCATGAACTTGTTCTTCAACCTTGGCCCATAAACATATGCCTGTGTTTTTATTTCTGAGAGGAAAATCAGTTTTTTTTCTACCAGAGTTTCCTCATCTTTGGCGGATGGGGCCTCTGCTACAAAAACACTGACTCCATCAAAACATATATTCATAAAAAATACATGTTTAACATTATTTGGATTTGATTAACAGTTACCTTGCACTGCAACATGGAGATGCATGTGAGAAATTACTTCATATCCTTGAGGATAGTGAACATTTATTTGAGAAAATGGCAAGGAAAGCCCTTCCTTTTTTCATAAAGGAATGTTTAGAAGTACTGAGAGGAAAAAGAACAGGTCCAAGTGTTTTACAGGACTAATTGGGTGCTAACAATGTTCCTTGATTGTTGTTGCAATAAACTTTCTCATAAATGTCACATAGTAGAATGGTATATATCTGTACACAAGTACCACACCTCCAAGTGGCAAGTTTTTCAGTACCTAAGAGGCCCTCATTAGGAAGTCTTTCTATAGAGGGACAATGAGTTATTACAGTTATAGCAGTTGTGTTGATATGAAAGGTTAGGACGCTGGGGAGAGAAAGCATTCAGGGGGCCACCATGTGTGTACAGAGCTGAGTAAGTAACTATTAGGATGTAAAAGCAAATGCAGATGTCGTGCTCTAAAACTAGTCGCTCGCTGCCATGTTTAGACATCTACGTGGCGGCTGAAGTTGTGTGAAACTGTCATGTGAAAGTTGTACCGCTGTCACAGATTTTACATATAAGCAGCAGCGGTTTCTGTGCGACACGAAGAAGTCAAACAAGGGTACACGTGTGCCAGAGCGAAACCAAAAAAAGGGGCAAAAGGGTGACGCTCAATCTGGTTTGGTTTACAGCACACTCTAAAAAATTAGTTCCATCATGAAGCTGGACTGAAAAATTTTACAGCTTCTGATTTCTGTATTAAATTGCAGGAGACAGGAGTAAAATGTTGTTGCTCTTATAAAACATGGACGCAGAGAGTTGAGAAGTCTGGAAAATCAGTAAGACATAACGCTGAAGGTTGATAGCAACCGGCTCATATTATACAGGGAGATGAGACAAGGGAGGGTGGACAGACAGGCTGAGGGATTTGGGGTTGGAAAAGAGAAAACTGATTTGGATCACTCATGCACATAACAAAAGAGCCTCTATGAATTTATCCAAAGAGAATATTAGTTGCATTCCTCGACTGTCAGCACTGGCTTTGCATACACTTGAAAACACAATTGCAGATCAATAGGAGCTCTTGAAGAGTCGTCCAAGCCCCTGGTGGAGTCATGGATTAAGACCCAGTGAGGGATGTGAGATGGATGTGACAGTGATGCTGTGGTGGCGGAAGGATGGAGCTCAGTACCAGAGACTCGATGCCACGGGGAAAGAAGCCAGTCTGGCCGGCGGGATGCAGAACTCTAAGTAACCATCCTCAATGTGGTAGCAATCAGCTGTGGGGCTGCAGGAAAATGAAGTTGAAGGAAAAAAAAAAAAACAAAAACCACACACCACTCGAATCCCCCCACTCCCCTCTCTACACACACAAGGCGCCCCTATGTTTTTCCTCCTCTCATTCATACCTCTCCCCAAGTCAGTGGTGCCAACTGCGCATTCAGAGGGATGAACAAACTAACATGGCTGCTCTGGGCAAAGGGACAGAGACACACATGCCAGCGGTCGAGGCAACTGGCAGGGCACAAGACACCAAAGCATCCATCCCAACCCTTGTTTTCCCTCTGCTTCCCCTCCTTTTCCTCAAGCAGGGATCTCAGAACATTCTACTGGCTACCAGAGAGGACATAAACACTGCTATTCCTCTAGCTGTTTATGCCACAAATGCTCATGGTGAGAAAATGAACCATTCTTATGGTTAATTTATGCTTTAATGGCTTCGCAAGGTTGTTATTCCTGTCTGGTACTCGGAGGTGAAGATATTTTCATGCCGGAGTGTTGAAAACCTTTAGCCAAGTGAGAAAAGCCTGACTTATGGGCACACTAAATCAAATCTGCCAGCATTTAGATCAAAGATCACACTGCTGTTAAAAACACTCTTGTGCCCACAAACAGACAGTCCCAACCATTAACACAGTCCAAGATGCATCCTTGCCAAGAGAGCACAAGCTAAATCATACCCTCCTCCCTCCCAAACACACACAGATAATGTAGATCCATTAATGATTATCTTTACAGACAAGGATCTACACACTGTGACGTGTCTGAAGTTTCACTGGTTCAGTATACATTCTGTAGCCCAAATCCAGCTTCTGAAGCACAGTTTCCACTGCTTCAAAAAGTGAAAATAAACAGTGAGCGCTACAGATCCTCTGTATTGGTGCTTTCCTCCATGAGTGTGTGGACAGCGCAGCTCTGCTATTTGTCTCTTTTTAATAACCACTAGAAAAGCACCCACAGATCCAGCTAAATGTTTTCAAAACCAGTGAGTTATGGTTTTACCGCACTGATGTCACTGTTTAATAGCACGAGTTTTGCTGAATTCTGATTTTTTCCTTTCGAGCCCTTGAATCATCCCAAATGCCCGAAAAACAAGGGCAGATCTTGTTTTCTGCTGCTTGCTGCCCTTTTTTCCTTCTGCACAATCAGCGAGGGCCATTTATCGAAATTAACTTATTCAAACAGTGGGCCAGAACTTAGACCATGGGTAATGAATAAATAAAAACCAGAGACGCATGGTCGGAATATGGTTTTTCTGTCTTTGTGTTTGTGTTGAGGAATACCAGCTCCGACCAGACAAGCACACACATGCACGCATTTTTATTCATGAAAACAAACACGAGCAAATTGCATCCGGGACCTAAAACTATGAGCTATGAGTAAATAAAAAGCAGAAATATACAGTTAGGTCGATGGTTTGCCTGTCTGTCAGTGTTTCTGTTGACTAAGAAGCCCTCCATCTCTCTCTCTGTCTCTTTCTGTCTCTTTCTTCTTCATGTTCAGTCTCTCCAGCTCTGACTCATTCTCCATTTCAAGTCCCAGGTCTGGCATCAGATGAAACACAAAGTCAAAATGCCTTAATCGAATAAGCCATTTAAAGCAAATAAATGCTGTCTCTGAGTCCCCATGGCCTCCTATTCTATTGGACTTTCACCATGTGTGCTTCTACTGGAAAGTCAATCAGTGCTTTAAAAGTGCGGCTCGTGCAGTATTGTTGTATTGTTTATGCATACATGGTTTTAATCTCACTGGAAATGCATTATCTCATATTTGGTTTTTGTAGAAATAGGAAAAGAGTAAAGCAAATGTTCATATCTAGCTTTTTTGTTTATGAACAACCAATTTAGGGACCCTATTTCAATTAGAGTGCCCAAACACACACAAAAACAGGAGACGTCTCCATGATGACGATATCATGTAACTCATCCGAGACCTTTACTTCTTCCTTTAAATGATGCTGGGCAGAAATACAGAAATGATAAAAAATGCATTTGCAGGAGCCTCACTAGCAGAATTTTCACTTCTTCAATACTGGAAAAAAACATTAATGGTAAGGACGCAAACAAAAAATAATAGCTTAGCTCATTTTTGCTGTGACAGAGGTCACGTAGTTCAAATATCTTTAGTCCTTCGCCTCTGATTCCATCTGTCTAACCTTCCCTCCCGCCGCTGCCCTCTCTGACCACCTCGACTGCCACAGCTACTTCAGGATACAGCGGATCAAACCACCTTTACATTACCATACTTTCTAATTGCTGACATTTTTCAATCTGACAGTTGTGGAGATGAGAGGAGGAGTGGAGATTGTCCTGGCTTAGCTTGCTGCTTTCAAGGCTCACTGGGCTGTCTATTATTTCCCTGATGGCCTTTTAAAAGAGGCTCATCCATCACTCCCTGACAGCATCTGTCTCTCTCTAACCTCTCTGGCCTGATATGAAATAATATTTTTAAAAAGTCAAGTCTGTCACTGTAATGGACAGCTCCTCCCATTGGGTGGCAGGAAGTCAGAGCTGTGAAGCGTGTCACTCAAGTAATTCAGCTGTCTGTGTGTGTGTGTGTGTGTGTGTGTGTGTAATAGAAGCAAATATCCAGGCAAATGCAGCAAGAATGACAAGAAGATTCATGAGTGAAAGACCCAGAGAGAGACAGAGATGTCTTAAGACGAGAATACATTTGAGAGTCTATGCATTTTTCCGTTGGTTAGCGGGTTACCCAAGCTCAGGATTCCCTCCCTGGACTGAATGACGGGAGAGTGATGAAAGGTCTGAAGAGGAAAACCCCAATAATGAGGAGATGCAGCCATGTGGTAGTCAATGCCATGTGTGGTGCCTACTGTAGGGCCCACACAGACCCTGCTTTCAGTGTAATTAATGCCCTTAGGGCCCCTGTTGCAGCTCCTACTGCTTAATGAAAGAAAGATGGCTCTTTGCAGTATCCGGCACTCTCTCAGAGTCTTTAGCTAATAATCCCTCTGTACATTATTCATCTCTGCCACAATACCCCTCTATTATATTCAAATGATGCATGCAGTGCATGTGTGTGACTGTGAGTCAGTCCATGTGAGCTGCTGTGTTTGTTTTCTCTTTACGAACTTTTATTTGTCTTGAAAATATGAGCACACGTGTGTGTTCTGGCCTGTGTTATTGTGTACTGCGCGCCATGTGCATCCCGTCCATGCAGCTTTATCTCTGTGTTTGTATGTGAGTTTGTGTTTATGTGAGTATGTGCACTTATAGATGGCCTGTGCTGCCGTCAGGGCCTCTTCTATGCTGTTTCACTAGCTTCCTGTTTAAAACAGACAGGCAGGGTTCACTGTGTGCCAAGCTGGCATGCTCCCTGGGATAATGAGAGACTATGCTTTGGTTTGGATTGTTGATTAAGGATTATTCAGCAACACAAACAAGCTACTGTTCAGCTATGTATGCACACGTGAGGTATACAGAGCTCTAAAACACAGAGCCAGGCTTGGTCATAGAGTAGAAAGACGTGTGGAGGGAAAATGTCCTAAGAACAAGAGGAGAGTTAATACAGTAAATGTGCATTACTTATGTCTATATAAACACCGGAGTGCTGTGCTGGCATCCCTTCGGGGCTGCTCTGGATTTCTTTCTCCTTGCTGACACAAGCGATACTAAAAGTTTGTGTCCTACTACCATTTACAAGGCAATTTCCAAGAAAATACAGGATTTGATCTTACATAAACTGTTATAGCTGTAAATGTTACTGTGCAAAGTGTAGACAGAAGTCTTTCACACAGTATCCAGCACCAAACACGCAGTAGTCAGTTTCTCATTTCAGTTTACTGGCCTTTTGGGAGGTCTTTTGTGCCTTGTCAATCGTTAGACAAAACTGCACCACTGAGAAGGCAAAAAACCCCATAAAAATATGTATTTTGCACAGTTTAAAAGGGACACACTGACACTGAGGCCAAAGCTATCTGAAAATATTCTAGTTTCTGAATAGCACAAGCATGAATATTAAGTTAGCATTTTGGCAACTTAGCACATAGAGGAATCAAGTTAAAAGACAATAAGAAAGTCTCCCAAAAAGACTTTGATTTAGTGGTCCAAATTCAATTTACATTTTGTGCTCCTCACAAAACGCACTGCTGTGATGTGGTGGTGGTGTTTTTACAGCTTACTAGCGCTCCCGTGGAGGCTGTGTGAAAACACACATCACTGAAAAAAGGTACCACCCAGAGAAAATAAATAAACCACACTGTGACCAATCATTATTGTGAGTGGAGAGAGAATTACACCTATGTTTGCTGCTGGGGAATAGCGTATGTTGAGTCAGACCTATCCTATTTATCTGACAGTGCAAACAGCACACACATAACATGAATCGCCAAGTACATAAACTGCAATTACAATAATTTGTTGTTCGACTACCATAAAAATGCATGGCAGGTAATACAGAAATTACAGTCTCTAAGTTATGTTCTCATCCTTGTATTTTATGGTGCTGATTACCATAAAATGTCTCCATCCGCTAACTCTTATAATTGCATTGTGATTAATAAATATTAAGCATATTAACCCATGGGTGAAACATCACATGGAACCAACAAGCATCAAGAAAAGACTTCAGAAAGCTACCAAGAGGCAAAAAGAATATCTAAAGCAAATAAGAGTCAGTCTCACCTCTAGCAGAGCAACAGTTAAGTCCATTTCTCTCTTCGAATGTTTCATACTGACAAAGACGTCCAAATGTCTGTGTATTCCTGTCATATCACAAGGAATGCAGACTGAATTTTGTCAAGCAGCAGTGTGTGTGTGTCCACATTCATTAATGTCTGGGAATTGATCTGATTTGTTCATTTGGAGGAAACCTTCTTTTCGATTTGTCATATTGCAGAATTGAATGTCATTAGCGGGAGAACTGACTGGCTATTTCCAAGAAAGCTATTGAATGTGCAAAACTGTTACGCCACTCATATTTCTGGGTCTGCATTCTGAAATATCTTGTTTCGTTCCATTACAGTAGTGAACAAGACAGACTTTTCTTGTATGCTGCTTTCCAAAAACATGGGATCCATTCATCCAAATTAATCTATCAAAATGGTGTCACCGGCTGAACTTACCTGCCACTTTTTAAAAGTCAACTCAGGCATTTCCAGTCCAGTGTTAAAGGTCTGATGGCTCTGATTAAAGCCTGGAGAGAGTTGAGGAGTTGGACAGCAAGCATAGAGAGAGGGAGTGAGAAGGCAGCGTGGTATGAAATAAATTTTGGCATATTTACCTGATGCTGACTGAATAAGCATGGCCGAAGCTGAGCAACAATTTTTCATCAAGGAAAATCACTCTATTTACATTCCTCATACTTACCATTCCCCAAGCATGTAAACCACAGCAGAATCATGTTTGTGTCAAAGTGTTTATTTAGATTTTTAGACTCAAGCTTGCTTAAACACCTGAAAGCAACCGCTGGCTTGGAGGGATTCTCAGTATAGGTTTTTTTGGTAGCACACCGTTCCCTTGTGCATTCCATCCTGCTGTCTATTTTGGCCAGACGTATTTGCTCAGCTGATGATATCAAAGTCTTCCAGCAGCATATTTTTTTCTAGTAAAATACACCTGGCACTACTGGTAACTACTTTAACAGTGAGTTTTCTTTAATTAGCTAATGTGTACTTTACGGTTTCAGCGCCAGTTCGGTTTTTAGGTGGGTGAAAGAGCTTTTTGATGAGTTGCAAGTATTTCGGAATAATGGAAAAATCTGTTATTCGTTTATGCGAAATTGAAACAATATACTTTTTAGCATCTGACCATCTGTCTAACTCCACTTAGAATATCTGCCAAAATCAGGGCCTACTTCTGCCAGCATCAATCAGTGGGAATATGGTTGAGACATGCAAGGCAGAGGTACAACAAGACGCAGCATGGGTCCCCACTGACAGAGCTGGCTGAAGTGATCCACAAGGTCAATGTGGAAACGCGTTCAGAGTGCCAGCATGAGAGGTTGTGAATGTGATAATCTTTAGCAAGAATATATGGATCATCCAGCATGCATACAAGGAAACAAACAGCAAAAAGTAGCCAGATTTAGCAGATAGTACTGGCTTTATGTGGTGGATATCCACCATTGATATGACTTTTCTTTCTTTAAATGGTCTAAAAAAGCATTCAAAGCACTTTGAATCTGCATTCAAATATTGTATAGTATTTGTTGTGACCTTATGCAAGTAATTAGAAAAACATTTCCATTTCCTCCTAATTACTTTGTAATTACAAACATGCAAACACCCCCACACACACACACAAAAAGCCATGAGAATGAGCCCAAATGTTGACCTTCTTCATTTAATTATCCCAGTGTAAATCTACAGTACATGCCAATGTCACTTTAGGGCCAACAATGGTCTCAAAGCTTCTTTTTGAGAAATCACGTGCAGAATTTAAGGACACGCACACAGCACATCACACTGAGTGTATTTGAAACATATGAAATTCTAAAGAGACAAGGATCTATACTTAATAGAAATGGAAGACAAAAACGTTTCATGAGATTTTAATATTACTGATAATTGCAAGTGATAATAAAAAATCAGAAACATTTTGTTGCTCAAATTAATGCTTAACTAATTGCCAAATAGAAATGATTCAACAGTAGAAGAGCAACAAAAAAGGCTGATAATGTATGTTTAACTTTCAGGATTTCACAGATTAACATTGTTGCTAGCTGTGCGGCTTTTCTCACAGTAAACATTTTGACATGTCATTGCAGAAAAAGCACAGATGGGACTAACAACGTTAGTAATGGCTGTATTCCACTTAGGTGTGCCAGTTTTAGGGCTGCAGCATTATGCATTTTGGCTCACTGGCCTGGTTTACTGGCACTGAATGGAGCCATTATTAATGAGTTTAGTTACACAGTGACTACTCAGAGTTTCTGCTCCGACAAGTATCCTTTGTCCATTTGAGATAGATGTAATGTTTTTTTTCAAAATGAAGAAGAGGATGCTGCAGGATCTACATCTTTACCTGCAGATTTTTAGCAGTTTCAATGTCTACAGCATGCAACATCTTGTTTTAATGTTTTAGCACGCTAATCAGCACTAAGCACAAAGTATAGCTGACACTGAAGGGAATCTCATAGTTTTGCAGGTAAATAAAGTGTTGGACAACAAAACATGTTTGGCCTGTTGATGGTGGAGTATGAAAAGTCACATGATTAACCAAGAGAATTACAGTTCATCATGAGAGGAGTGAATGTCCATGATAAATTGCATCGCAGTTCTTTGAAGAGTTCTTAAAGGTCCAATATGGTGGAAACTCCTTTTTACTGTGTTTTGTATGTCCAAACTTGGAGGCGCTGCAAGATTATGAAGACATTTAATTCTGCCATTGCCCTAGCCCTGTCAAATAGATGGCTTCCCAGCTTTACAAGACAATTTTATTCAGTTTCTATGTAGAATAAGCAAGTTTATTTACTTTCTAGAGGTGCTACTTCTAACTCTAAACTCTCTCAGCCACAAGCAAATTTCCTGTTCCTGTTGGCTGCAAGAGTGAACACAAGATTCTTCATGTACGCCTGGCATCTGAGGAACTGAAGATCTGGTGGAATGCTTTTATTATTGACAGCAATGCAACCACAACAGTAGTCCTTGGTGTGGCTAATGTTACCATTAGCTTTGATTGTATCGATACAGGTCCGAACTCTGTGGAAACTATAACGCTTTAAGACAGATTTGAAACCAATAAACAAAGCCTAGGTGGGTTACTGTGTTTTAATGTCGCCTGCTGAGCTTTAGTGAAACCTAAATACGTACAGTGTTTATATCTGTTTGCTTCTCTCCTGCTCTCTGTATTTACATTTACTGCATTCAAACTGTTGTCATTTCTATATTTTACTGTTTTCAATTGTCAGACAATAAAGCAAATATGAAAAAGTGACAGTATGAAACACAGTCCATTTGGATTACATGTTAAAAGGCAGTCACTTCAGAGCCATTTCCCAAGCTGCCACTCTGCACCCCTAAACTACTCTCATTAATTTGCCGAAAAGGTGCACAATGTGGGACCTATAAGAAACTTCACTCAAAACTGTAGTAAACTCCCTGGCAAGCATCCAACAGTTGTTAGGATATTTCAGTCTGGATTAGTTGTGGTAGACCAACTAGCACACACACAGCCGACACATTGCTGGCCTAAAGCCATGCCGACAAAAGTGGCAACTGTGTCTGAAACAAAATTATGTGTGTAGACACAATATGAAAAGGAAATCCTCATCATTCGTTGTCATGCTTTTGTTAAATAGTAATCAAATTTCATACTATTCCAAATAAATATGATTATGCCATTTTGTAGGTCATAGATATGAATGTTAGTGTGCATGGTTTGCTGTCTCTCTGTGTTAGCCCTGCAGTAGACTGGCAACTTATCCTGGTTGTGCGCCGCCTCCTGTCCAGTGCCAGCTGGGACAGCCTCAAGCCACACAGACCCTCTGCAGGATATGTCGGTACAGCTAATGAATGGACGGATACTAGCTTGTAAATGCTGTTTTGCCTTTGATTTAATGTTTATTATGTGTAAAAACAAAAGTGATAAGTTTACAGATTTTCAGTTTCCAATTGTTCTTGGGTCAACCACCTTTAAAGCACTAGTTTGATGAAAGACAGCCTAGAAATTAATTACTAAATCGGTTTTTCCTGTGTGAAGAGCAACACCATAAAAGAAATAAATCACTCCACACTAGTGCCCAGATTATGCAGACGTACACACACACACACACACACACACACACACACACACAAAGTAAACTCCACTCAACTATGTATCTGCAGGTCCAATTCTGCGTTGCTGGTGGGAGCGCCAGTGGGAACCTGCCAGGCCCGGCATCCTACGAAGGGTGGGAGGCAGCTGGGAGAACAGAGACGTCTTAGGGACGGGGACAGCAGCGTCATTATGAGCCCTCAGGAAAAATAACCCAACGTTAATGCAACATGGCAAAGCCAGGCCAGGACTGGCCAACGCTTGTCAAACGGGCCTCAGATAGCAAAGCCCACAACGTCCAGCATCTCGACAAGTATACAGGAAATCCAGATAAATACATAAATAAATAGGAGTGTTGTAGTTGGCAGGCCCATGTTGTTTGAGAATACCACTGTATATTTGGATTGCTACTTGAAGCTCCCTGTACTGCTCGACTCTCAGTGTCTATATGGCTCTTTCATGGGACAGAGCAAAGCTGAATGTGGGGCTTGATGATCAGGAAGGCAATTAAAATGTACCACACTTTAGGTGTTGAATGTTTAGCCTGTGAAAATATAGATTTAATATGTTCTTGACATCATTATGCATCATGAATGTTAATAGTGGTGCTATGGCAAAAGTCTTCTAATAACACGTGCTTTCATTTGCATGAACACATGACGTAAATGTACCTGTACATACAGTAAACCACTACATATAAAATACATGTCAAAAATGAGAGTTCCATCATACTTATGTATGTTCATGACAGTATTTCCTGCCAAAGTTCACCCAAAATTCAGGCCACATAGATATGCTGTGGTTCAGTGAAATCGATCTCTACAGTCTTGTCACATTAGAAAAATTCAGTTTATGTATTTATCCAGAGACAATGCCCTGATTTCTCTGGAAACCACCAACCTAACTGTCAATGGATTTCCCAAGAACACTTTATTTAGTAGAAAATAGTTCAAGTGAAAACTGTCGACAATGTATGGATGTAATTGTATTATCCAGAGAAATAAAGAAATGAGAGCTGCTGTTGAGTTTTTCACAGCTGATTCATAATGGTTTGAACAATGGAAATGAAATTCCATTCACCTCAGTGGTACTGAGGTTGCAGCTGAAATGTCAACAGTGGATGTCTCCAAACCTAACAGGTTTAACCAAAAATATCTTCATGGTATGTCATACAATGGCAAGGCTAAGTAGAAAAATATGGCTTTATAATTCACGTGAACTAACCCTTCAAAAAATATCAAATTTATGCAATAATGTAATCACATTGGCTACTTGGCTTCGTCATTGTGTGCTACCCATTGAATTCTATATCCAACATGTTGACTTGCTTTTATTCATTTCAGTGCCCGAGCTTTCACACTGCACATGATGTTTCAGACTAACAAAGTCTGCATGTTCAGATCGTGGAGGCTGCCAGTTCCCTTCTCTTCTGTTGTTCTATTCTTTTCTTTGCCAAAGCTCTGGAGAAGAAAAAAAGGGGGGGTGGGCGAGAAATCCTCTCGCGATCGACAGCTGAGACCTGGGACGTGTTTTAAATTTGGACACTAATGTTGGCCCTTTTTATGGCCCTTCTATAATATGTTTTATGTGCCTCCCAACCATTGGAAAGGGGGCTTGCGTCCCTCTCCCCACTCCATCCATCTCGTACATCACACAGAGGAGCTGGATGTCAACGCGCCCTGGGTCCTCTGCACTTTCTCCTGCTCACAGCAAAAGTCATGTGGCTCGATATGGCAATATGAGGCAGCACAGAAACAGAAAGAATAGAACGAGGAAGAAGGGGGAAAAACTGAGAACAGCAGAGTAAAGAGCATCACGTTTATTTATTTTTGCTAGGAATAGGAGACATTTAGGGGAGAAAAATGGAGAAAATAGGGGAGAAAGTTTATCAACCACTGAATTTTTTCAATGTGACAAAGATTTCACTGTGCCGAGCACCCAATCGCTGGCCCTTTAATTAACAACAGAGCATATTTGTAGACATAAAATGGAATATCTAATTTCCAGTTGCGGTTGGAAAGAAAAGCAAATGACTCAACCACCTCTATTTACCAATAATACACTCAAGTTTGTTTCTCTCAGCAAAAAACTACTTTATCTTGGTTTGTCCTCGGAGAACTCTGGCACATCTGCAATCACAATATTTCTGCCTTTCATTGCAGAAGAATGCCTGAACTGCAGTAGTAATATTTCAATTTAATTTATTATTACACATTTTATATAAGGAATTAAAATGATATGTTGTTCGCTAAGCAAAGAGGAGTCAGGTGATGTGTTCATAACTGATATGGCAACATAAATACAGTGTGAAGAATATGAGTGTTGAGGGCATCTCCTCTTCTGTCTCATCTTTCTCTTCCTGGTGAAAAACAGGCCTTCTCTCACCACGGCCAGATTAATTGTGAACATATGTTAGGAGGAGGTCACTGTCTTCCAGTGGCTGCAATTTAGGATTAGTGGAAACAGTCAGATGGAAACAGCTCAGCTCCCAATCTGCCTTTCACTTTTCCCAACCTCTCCCCTCATCTTAAACCCCCTCAATCATCCCTTCAAATCACCAGTTGAATTGCACACCTCGCGCTCGTTCATACAAGGTCGGGGTGTTTTTTTTTCCTCTGCAGAGGAACATAAACAAGACACAAATGAGAGGAGGGAGAGGAGGAAAGATGGGTCTCTGGATGCTGGAGATGTACGCACTGCGGCAAGGAAACGCGCTGGCAGTCGAGCATTTGGCCACTTCAACATTAACAGCGAAAGGCTGCATCGCATATACAAAAAATGCATGCACAAAAGTTTTCTGTCCTGCAGTGGCATGAATGTGAGCAGCTTGGCAGACACACATGTGCACGCGATATCATGATAATCCCATCACAATTCAGGCTACTGTCATGGAGGTATGAAATCCTGCCAAGGACATGTGAGAACCAACACCAGACCAGAATAAATAAACCGCACCGTAAGATTTTCCCCCACCGCTGAAACTAAGAAAAAAGGGGAGGTAAAAAGAAAAATGGAGTGAGCAAAGAGGAACACTACGGAGGTTTAAAAGGGAGCAAAGCCCACAGCACGCGGCCCAGAGTGTGCCTCGCATGCAACTGCTTCCCACCCACAGAGCCAGTCTCGAACACGCTGTGCTGGCTGCATGGAGAAAGTTGAAGCTGACACTGGAAGACTCGCACGAGCAGAGAGGAGATAAATAAAAGAGATGATGATAACAGAGATCCAATGCTGCAGTGCACCGCTAAGGCGGACAGAAGTGATCAGGACTGCTGACTTAGAAGCAAAAAAGAGGTGAATAAGACAGAAATAAGCCAGGGAAAAGTTTCCATTAAGAGGAAATAAATAACAAGTGAGGAAGCATGAAAGGAAAGCAGAGAGTGATAGCTGAAAATGGTTATCTGGTAGATCTAATGAGGATGTGTAACATTCCTATGAAACTTGTTAAATCAAATTGCTTCTATTTAAAGCTGCACTAAATTATAGATTTGGATCAACAGTGGATCATATGACTATGTGTGGTGTGAAAGAGGTGATAAACTCAGAGATTTATCACCTGACACTGAAAGTCCCCTCAGGTCTAAAGAATGTTTTACCACCTTTCAGGTCATTGTTTCAGTTTTGCATCAGCAGCAGACAGATGTTTTCACCAAGTGAACCCATTACACTATGTGCCCAATACCAAATAGCAGAATAAGCTAACTGATGATCAGAATGGAGGATTTAGCAGCTGAAGAGCAAAGTATTTCCTTCAGAAGTCAGTAGTGAATAAATCAGAGCTGAAAAAAAGAGATTGGTGATCATTTCAACTGTTTATAATTGAAGAAATGATTTTGTCTTCAGCTGCTGACACAGGGATATACCATGATGAAGATCATTGATGATCACTGTTAATCAGTACAAGTGTACAACTAGAACAAAGCTTTTACCTATTACTCACTTATCATTTAAATAAAACAGCACCAGCATGGCTCAAATACTTTGATCTGCAAGTACCACTGAAATTATTGCAAACTTCAGTTGCAAATTTTGTCCTTAACAGGCACTTAGCACAGCTCAAAAATAACTTATTGTGCACTATCACGGTATTTCTAAAACTGTGTGGCTCTCTGCCTGTGTTTGGATGTGTTTTTATTGCTTCCTGTATTAGTACATATTGTTATTTCTGTGTACATATTGCCTATTAAACAAGTCAAGTCAAGAGTCTCTCTTTGGAACAAGTGGTCCATTCTGAAAACAGCCAGTGACGATGCATTAACTCCACAAAGTGACCGAATCTCCCCAGGAGAACACTATTACAAACCAGAGTATGTACATATGGGTTGAGTGTGGCTGAAAGTTGGGGCAAACTGTGGAGGCAAAGGGAAAAACTACAATTAGTTGAAATGTTATGGTGATTGGAGGAAGGGCAGATGAGGGGCTCAGACTGGATGTGTGGATTGTGGACAGTGGGGAAGGAGGCCCATGCCTGACCTCAGCTGCCGCTACGGAAATTATCCCCCCAATTATCCAGGACGTATTCCCCTAGAGCTCCAAACACTCAGCGGCCAGCCTTTACGACCTTAGGAAACTTTCTGAGTTGTTTTACTGTGGTGACCTCACTCCGGCTAGCATGCACTACAGCTCTGCTGGGAAGAGCGACTGCTACTTGTCACAACCCAAAAGCATGACGTCAGGGGGAAGAGAGTTTAAAGACCTTTGCAACCCCTATACAGTAGTCAGCGTGGGTCTTAATGAGGCTGCCTGTCGGGGGCAAACTGATGAGACAGAGATGTGTTAAAAGATATTAGCACGCAAAGGAGAAGCGGTATTTAATCCGGCCAAGCAATGTAAACAACATAAACACTGTAATAAAAAATGTTTTTGATAAAAAAATATGAAACTTCAATATCAGTAACAACAACATTGTAAGTACCAATCACACCAAGGAACCCAGCTGTTCCTACCTGCTGTTTTAAATCAGTCCTTTAGAAACATAAACCTCCTTCCCTAAAGAGGTACCGTGAGGCTGGTGGAGTTATCTAAACACACCGAGTGTCAGGAAAGAAAGTGTCAGGTCGACTCTCACAGCAACCTTGAACATGAAAAGCTGCAGTGGATAAATGAGGTAACAAGACATCAGTGATGTGGTAATACTTTGGCTACTTAAAACCTTGTTTGGCCATGAAGTGGATGAGATAGTCCCAAATAAAGCCAGGCTACTTAAAGTTCTATATAAATACAATCTGCGATGTACATCAATAACTTTGTTGGAAACTTGTGCTGCAGTAATTTGGCAGATGACGTGAAACACCCTGCTAATAATCATTTCTATTTCAAGGCCATGAGTCATTTTTTAGATTCAGCTCAGTCTTTAAGCCAGAAATACTGACTTAATTTTTATCATGACACACACTGATAACCACAGATAAGAACAAAATGGTTATAATTGTTTGTAACCTTTTTCTCAGCCTAAAATTTCAGGTAAAAGTAATGAGGCATTGTTTCAAACATTATATACTCACACAGAGCACTGACAGCCAAGCAGAGGAAAGGAGGGAAACAGGTAATGGCTCTTGGCGAGCTTTAAGTAGTGCTTCTCCAAACTGTGGACCAATCACAATGATGTAAATGAGCCATCACAGCCAATCAAATACTGTAGTGTGAACTGGGGGATATCCTGGGTTTATCTATATTGACATCTGCATTTGAAAGATACTGGCTCACAGAGGGGTTGAATGAGAGTCAAACTGGAATCAGATAGAGACTGAAGTCAGCCAGGATCAAAGTAAATCCAATGAGTTAATTTGTCAGTTTCATTATATGTATATAAGCAATATAAGTATTGGTGTTACTGATGTGAAGAAGTACTAAAACGAAATTACATGGCACATATGGTAACAGGAATTCACATTCAGTGCAAAACAAAAAAGTAATAAAACACTGGAAACACGTAATAAACTACATATATTCTATGCATACAGTATCCTTATATTCAATTTTTCACAGCAGGTTGAAAAGAAAATCACCTGTGGACACTGGAAATGCAGGAAGCAACCTGATACTGTCATTTCCACCAAGTGTTTAAGACATTTCACTCACCAGCCCCTGTGTTAATACAATAGTATCACATTCATTTTTCACAGGCTACAGAGCACGATTAATAATCCCGATCCGTCCCAGTGAATCCATATGGGCCTGCAGGACAGGATCCAGCAATAAAATTATTAACATCAGCCCTTCTACGCCTACAACAGAAGAGCAGTTGGAGAAAGACACGAGGCAGTTTTTGCCGTTGTGGTGGAAGCTCTGAAAACGCCGAAATGTGCCAACAGGATCCTGACAAAATGCAAAATAAACAGAGATTCACTTGTCTGTTTTTGCCAATCAACATGGAAAAGAGAAACCGAAATATAAACATGACAACTAAGACTGCCAGAAAAAACTGAGAAATATAACTGCCAGCAGCCCAAGCTGAGAGAATACCATGTTCCATTCAAAAATCCAAACAATCAATGTGTATCCTTATCTGCCCCGATGACATGTAAGGGGAGCAATATGAAGAAAGGTTGAGATAGTCAGGCTTTCTTTGTGTTAGCTGGCTCAAATAAATCTAAATCCCCATAGATAATAGGTATCGCAACAGATGTTACCAACTTTCTTTGTTAACGTGATTTTCTTATTGAGGCGTTGTGCACGCGCCCATAAAAGGGAGCATTTGACGTGTAGCGTCACTCTTCTTCCCCATAAAATGGACCAGTGGCATGCTGCCTACCTCAATCAAGAGTAACAAGCTGTTATAATGGACACCTGTGAAAACTTACTATTAGTGCAAATGATGCAAGAGTCCTCTCGACTGCTAGTTGAAAATTGTTAACAGTGAAGGTTGATGTATTTATTTTACCACTCAGCACACAATGCTCAATGCTGCACCCTATTTCTAACAGGACTCCTACACATTACAGCTTTGAAAATTCAAGCTTCATACGTTTAAACATAATACTTAACAAATGCATTTAGGTATTCTTTGTAATAAATAAACTAATCAATTTTCGAATCTGTGTTCCATCAGCTGCAGCACAAGCAGTGTAAAACAGACTTGGCAGCAAATCAGGACAAAGCATAAAAACACCTTCATGCATCTTTGGCCTCACCAGTTGAATGCATGTAGATTCCCATGGCATCACAACAGAGTTCGTACAACTTCAGTCAGCACAACAGGTTATTCATTCAGCTGAGAAGCTGTGGCGCTTACAGAGACTATCAGGAAAAGATCTGGTGAAAAGGTGGCCCTTCTTACAGCTGATTTAAATCCCAAACTCTGAACCACCGTCATGACACTGAAAACTCTTTAGGCTTAACATACCTGCAAACCCATTTATCTTGTTTCAAAGTACAGCACCGTGCCGCACTTAAAATAATTGAACATGTGTTTGCATTAGAATGCATGTGAAAGCATGTGTACCACACAAATATTCAATTTCTGTAGTGTAGTGAAATATGCTAAAAATGTATTGTTTTCTTCCCAATCTCCTTCCCCCTGAACACTCCAAGATGACCCTGTGACCACCGAGTAGTGGCATTAAAACAAGACAGACATCAGTCCCATAGTACTATTTCTACTTTGTGACAAACACAGTGCTAACAAACTGGCTTGATTCCCTCTGAATTCTCTCACGATGCAATAAAATGACATCTAAAAACTTGCACCTCATAAATTCAGTGCATGAAGCATTTTTCCATCACTGTACAGCATCTGACAGTGTGAATGGGCCGGTCACTAAACTCTACACAAACTCCCATGCTGGCAGCCAGAAGAGTATGTATAGGAAATGTGCAGACATACTGCAGAAATCATATAACATGACATCAGGCAGATTCTAGGAATGGTTAGGGAAGAGTTCCAGGAATATAAGAACCTTAGTGACGGCGTATCCTGAGCAAAATACTGCGCCCATGAAATGTTCATTTCATTTATTTATATTATTAATTATTATTGACTGTTGTTTTTATTGTCTTTTTTGAAACTACAGTTCAGTCTGTAATTCTAATAACAACAGTATGATTTTGCCAATAAGTTATTTAGCTGTGAGCTGCAATTTTCTTTTAGCCTATATTTTTTTGAAAGTAGATTAAATTAGCTGTGCTTGGCACTTATGGATATATAGACAACTGGCAGTGGATTATGGATTTTCTTTAATGGAATATAGATTGTATTGTTTACATCATGCGTTCAGGTTATCAGGCTATCCATTTATTCAACTGTTCAATGACCTAAATGCAATATCTCTAACACTGAGACACAGTTTCGGTTTTATTTAGGTGCACTCAAATCATTGTCATTATGACAGCATTATGAAGAGAATGCTGTAACAAACAAAATATATTTATATATATGTATGTATATACACACACACACACACACACACACACACCAATCAGCCACAACATTCTGACCACTGACAGGTGAAGTGAATAACATTGATCATATTGGTAACATGTTGTGTTCTGCGGGAAAAACTTGGATTTTGACATCCATGTTGATGAGACTTAGACACCTAAATAAACATTGTCCCACAACAAGCACACTCCCTCATGCAAATGGAAATCCCAAATGTCACTGGCCTACCCCCACAGGAAAATGCCCCCCACCACATGGAAAAAACATCAACATGTTGAGGAACATGACAATGGCCCAACATGTTGATTTGACCTCCAAACTTCCTAGACAGTTTGATGGACAGAGATCCTAATGCACAAGCCAGAGTACCCAAAGTATCCACTGCCAACATCCTGGTACCAGACCCCATAGGACACCCTGAGAGGTCGTCTTGTGCATGCCCAATGGTTCAGAGCATTTTTGAGCACATAAGGAAGACCAATACAATATTAGGTAGGTGGTCATAATGTTATGCCTGATAGGTGTTTATACATATTAGACACAAAACAAAGCTTCATTAAACTAAAATGACTCGGCCACAAACTACAGACATAACTGAGTCAAAACACGTACTTTACCATAGCCACTAGCTGGTGCGAGTGAGCTCACAGTGTCTAGAGCAGCAGAGAGGAGCAGAGGAACAAGACACTGCAACTTGCAGAGCTAAAAATCACCAATCTGCTATGTAATGCAGGATGCAGATTGGAAAAATAAAAAACGATACATACATACACACACAGACTTAGTAAATGTCGAACACACCAGCTTGACTAACGAAAATTTAGCTGCACTTGACAGATTTTAGGCAGCAGAGGGTGACCAAAATGGTTGCACTCTGGAGCCCTGCAAACATTGGACTTGAACTTGAAGATAAACCGACTTTGCTGGTCAAAGGTCACTGTGACCTCGCAAAACAAGTTTCTGGTCATAACTCAAGAACTGACATGGTCAATACCACAAATGTCTAATAATATAAAAATGATAAAGTTGTGATAATTCATATCCAATAGTTCAAAGGTCAAGTATGGACAGACATGGATGTGAACTGCACTTTGACTGGTTGGCTGAGGGACAGAAACCTGAGGTGATAATTATTGTTGTTGTTGTTGTTGTTGTTGTTGTATGATTTCTACTCAGATTTTTGGATTTTTTTCCAATGGACACCAGACAGCAACACTTTTGGAAGGTCATCCATCATTTTTCAATGCACCGTAAAGGGTGGTGAGGCAGCAAGAAAGGCAGGGAACACCTTGGACAGGTCTCTTGTTGATTACAGGGCCAAAACAAATAGACAAGTGAGCACCTGTATTTTTAGGACATCTAAGTCATAAATCCAATATATCAAGTCTGTGTGTTCAGGTTTGACTGAGTTATGACTCAGATAAGGAGTACTAATCATACAAACTTCAGCATGCCCTCTGGAAAGCTACACTACACAGTTCAAAAACCTTTTCCATATAATAAAATGATAAACTGTCAGTGAAAATGCATCTACAAAAGTCAGAACTTATGCATTCCTGTTGTCACACTAGTTGTCTGAATCTGCTTTGGACACCCCTGTACATTCCAGTCAGTGTCTCCTTAACCTGCTGCTGCTCCCCGATGGCCACTCCTCCTCTCCGCCTCCTTGTGTGTCTATGTATGTGTGTTTAATCTTAACAGTGTGCGACAGACAGGTGTGTTGGAGTCGGAGCAGCTGCAGCCAGATCCATAATCAAGACCTTTTTAAATACTCAGCTCTGCCACTTGTTCTCTGCCAGACTCTGTTAAGCATCAGTGTTCGAACGCTTCAAGCCAAATTTATGACCACTGTTTTCTATTCTGTAATAGGTCTTTATTGCTTAATCTGCTGCACTCATTTGGTTCCTCCACCTTTCTTGCAATCCCGCCTCCTCCAGCTCCAGCTCCCAGACCTCCCCACTCCTCTTCCACTGGAACCCAGTTCGACTCTTCAGCCCAGTTTCCCCAGAACTCTTGACTCTGCTCGGCCTGGTTCCCTTCAGCAAAAAAAAAAAAAAAAAAAACTCCAGTTCCACTCCACGCTGCTCCCAGCTCTCCAGCTACCGGCCTGAACTATTTTCCCACCTTTCCCCTTACAATAAAGCCTCTCCTTGTTTGTGTCTGCTTTTGCATTCACTGGTTCTGCGGTTCCTCCTGACAACTGTACACATTGGAGCAGTCAGACCTTTTAATCTTTGCAGTGATATTTGGAGCAAAGAGCAACAGATTCAAATCCCCAAAGACCAACTCCCAGCCACACCTACACATCGGCAGTGTTTATTTTCCATTCCTATAGGATGTCAGCCGACATGCCAGCAGGGAAGAAAAAAAGCTGAGTTATGTAGGAAATGGCTTCAAAAATAAATCTCTTTTGGTGTATTATTGGTTGACATAACAGTTCCACTCATATCAATGTCATAAGTGAGATCTAGTGCAGGAAATGGATCGCCTGGTAAAACTGGCAGTGATGTACAAATCCAAGGATTCATAAATGTAGTTTATGAATGACTTGAGCTTGACTGCAGCTCAGCAGACTGCTGTTAAATGATTTTGGGTGGTGCAGTGCATTATTAAAAGGTGTGTTTAACTGCTTTTCATAATGGGGATTTTACTAGAGCACATTGGGTGTTTCATTGCTTAAGGTGTATTGCCTACCAAACTTTTTACTGCATGTATACCTGGCAGCGTGTAGTATAATCCCCATCTAAAGATCAATCTGACACGGTACAGTTTGATCAAACTAAATTGAAAACACCCTAGGAAAAGAAAGTAATAAAACAAGTAGGCGTTTATGAGCTGTTTTAATAATAAATGAATGAATAGTTCCTTGACAGGGTTGGATTGTTGTTCGTACAGCATTTTTCTTTTTCCACAACTCTATTGACAATAGCCCACAGTATCGAGAAACTAATTGATTCATTGCTTTACTGTTAGAGGTGCAGTTTGCTGCTGTATTTCTTTTTAATGGCCTGTTTGATAGATGACCCGGTCCTTCTTGAGAATCTCCCACAAAGACTGAGGAACGGAGCAGAGGATGATGAAGCAATAGGTAGGTAAAAAACAGGATAGAGGAAGAGCAGGGGGAAGCAAAACGAAGGAGACAGAGGAGGAAGCGGACATGGAAGTGTAATGATAAGAAGTCACAGAAGGCTGGAGAGGAGAGCAACATTTATAAATGCATCCAGTCAGCCCCCAGCATGAGGGTACAGAGTGGCCTGAGCGAGTCCCAGCTAAGAGGGGGGTACAGTCCAGAGTCAGAAGGGTGAATCCAGGGGGGTAAATGGGGGTGTGTGAATTCTCTTTAAAACTGATTCCTAGAAAAAAAACAAATAGGCCATTCATCACTTGCGCTCCCTCAATGTTCAGGCTCTTGCTCTGCAAAGGAAATGATCAGTGACTGCCGTTTAACTAAAGGCAAAGGCAAAGGCAGGCCAAACCTTGCACACATATGACTGTGTCACACTGTAAAATGCATATCGATCCAGATTTTCAGTTTTGTGTCATCGATTTTAATATCTTGAAGCATCTTCCTTGTTTCCGAGTGAGAAAACACCAACTAAGCACGGAGAAAACATTCTACATTTTATTCCCTCGTCGTGTGTTTGAGGCCTCAGCTGTTCACACAATCAATCTGGTCATTGACCATGCTGCATAATTAATCTCATTAATGTCTGGGGATGCATGAAAAGGATCTCGTACACTCTAAAAAAACTGCTAAGATGACTTTTTTTCTGGGGCATTAAGGTCACTTTGAAATCCTTATGGACAAAATCTTATTTGATAAGTTGGATCATTTTCCAAGACCAAATCCTCATTTTCCCCAAGTAAGCTACCCTTCCATGCTTTTCCACATTAGTGCCCATTTATGAATATGAATGAAAGCTTGTCAAAGAAATTCCATATCACTCCATTTTCCACACTGATTGTTGCTGCTGAAGCATTCCAGACCAGTGCATGTCATTACATCTCCCTAATCCCACATTAGTCTCCATTACCGAGACATGGCTTAATGATTCCACTATCTCCAGAAATTAGGCTACTGCTGTTTTTCTCCCACTCTCTCTCACACAGTTTTCAGGTCGCGTCTGGCTCTCTCTTTCCCTTTCTCTGACAACCCCCTTCCCCAGTCATTTATTGCATGCAAGGACTTTGAGTAGCCAGCAAGGTACAGCTTATAATGTATGGCTTGTAATAACAGCCTCATATGACACACATTTCATTGGGAGATTTACTGGTTTACAGTTCCTGCTAAAATCCATCCAGCATAACAGAAGGAATAAAATCTAAACATAAATCAGCTCATGGGGACACTCTGTAAGGCAAGACCCCGGCTTAGGGAATTTGGGCTGCGCAAACTCACACAATAGCACACACTCTCACAGAAACACACACATACTTGTAGTGAGACCAAGGATGGATATGCTGTAGAAAAGACACGTCTTGCCAGATATATTGTGGCTTTTACTGCTGTTGGCTTGTGTTCCACTTAACGCCCTTTACTTTTACACACACAATATATCACTCAGCTGCCTCTCAGCTCACTGCACTACAAATCCAGTGGGCCCGGCGAGCCAATGGGTCACTGTGGAAGCTGTGATTGTCACTGAAGGAGGGTTCACCAATCAAGGCAAATGGAGGGCTGAATTACATCTACAGCCTGATAAAAGTCACACTAAACTTTTTGACCGTTGCAGGCCTCTGTAGATGGAAATGCCACACATACATATACTGTGCTGTATATTTTACTCTAGAAACACCCACATCTTTTGGATACACCACATAAAACCTGTATCCTCTAATATTTTTAAATAGTTTTTACAGCTTGCTACTGACTAAATCTTGTTTTTGACAAATTAGTCAATCCTTTTTTCCATAAATAAAGAAGTGTCCCTTGTAATTTCACATAGGCCAAGTTAATGTCTTCAAATGTCTCCTTTATTTTTGTCTAACCAGTAGTCAAAACCCCTGCAGAAATATTCATTTTACATTTATGCTTAACTGAGAAAGGAGTAGATCCTCATATTGCAGAAGCTTAAGCGAGAAAACACCTGGATAAATGCCACAAACACATTAATGATCATGATTAGCTCAAACAGTCAAATAACTGATTTGTTGCACATAACAGAGTGAATGAATAACTAAACCACACTACAAAACTGACAGATGCCACTCTTCGGTAGGCGTTGCAGACACATTTGGGTCAGTACCAATAAAGTACCCAGCCCAACATAAAACCGTCCAAGTCAGAACACAAGTCTATAAATACACACGTATGCATTAACACCACATTAACACTACAATATACGCTGGGCGGCACACTGGGTCTCTCCTTTGCCATACATAAAACAGATGTAAGCCCCTATATGCATGACGTAACCAACTTATATTCACATAAACCACAACACTGGTGCATGTAGGTGAACCGAGCAGGCACCGCGACAGCAGTGAATGTTTGGTGGCACAGAATCCGGAGGGACAGCAGCTGACTGGTCCCCCGGGGGACGCCAGAGTCATCCAGCTGAGCAAACAGATGAGGCTGGAGTTTCAATAATGCTGAGCTCCGAGCAAACACATGGACTAATGCAGTCCAGCAGGCCAGGAATTTGCAAGTTGTCTCAAAACGCACAATTCTGAAGAAGTTTTGCAAGCACTACTTTAACAGCCAAAAAAACCCCACATAAATGTGAATAATTACTCTGTAGACAATAAGTTTTGAGGAATTCTTGCAGTTCAGGAATATTGAATAACACTTAAGTTGAAATTTCCCAGAATATCAAAGGTCTTTTTTCCTTCAAACTAAATACTCAGGTTCCTCTATGTTCTTCAGAAATCTACAATTTACTGTGGTTTCAAAACTCTCTATTGAAGGGGTCAATAGAGATTGTTTGTTTTCAAAGTACTATGCTGTTGTGCAAACCAGTTTCTCTAAAGAATAAAATCTAAAAATGCAAAAATGTCCTTCTTATTGTTGTAAACTTACCATGCCTGCAGAAAACTAACACCTTGGGGTGAGTCTCACATCAGGGACACATCAGTCTGAACAGAAAAACTTTCTTTTGGGCCACCGTGATCTTAGTCAGAGTAGTTTGTCTGTTCTGGCATAAGACACAGTTGGATTGATGTCTTAGGTTGGACCTTACTCCTGTTGCTGCAAGGCACGGAGGATTAGATATAATTAAAAACATCGCACCTTCCAGCTGAAATTTAACCCATGGCTGCACACATGACACCCAAAAATATGCTCGCACACTGTGCAAGATCTGTGACACAGGCCTTATATAACACTATATGGTTATGAAAGTTCTGTCAACACAACGGCTCCTCTGAGCTTATGATGACTCCAGAGGATCAGCATGGTGGCTCAGACCAACAGGGCCGCCAGCGACTGATTTGTGTGTGTGTGTGTGTGTAGGTATAGTATTGATACTAGTCCAGCGATCTGCTGTTGCAAGTGGAATTATCTCAACCAAATGGCAGAATATTTTCCTTGTTTAATGAAAAATAAGCCTTCAAGGCTGAATAGGAAACTAAATGACTTGTTAAGGAGGAGTGCTTTTTGCAGTGTGGGCAGCCTTGATGGTAAAGTGAAAACAGCTGAGAAATGATACAAAGCAATCATCGCTATGGCTGGAAAATCAGTTTGGATCTGTAACTTTTGTGTTTAATAGGGCCTGGTTGACAGGTTTGATTCTTACTGGGGAGCGGAGCTGTAGTCATGATCCACTTCTTAAAGGTTAACAGACTTTAAAGTGGATAAATTATTACAATTATTGGTTTATGAGTCTAACCCAAGTATGGCTCCACTAAGAGCTAAACCCCACCTTGCAGACAACTTCTGCCTGACATGAGAAAAGTGAGGAAAGACTCGGTCCCATAAGAAATCTCAGAATCTCCTTGGTAGCAAATAAGCCATAAAATGTAGAGGCAAAAATCTCTGGCATCTGCTTTTCAAAAGGGACATAAGGGAGTCTTGACTTGCTCTTGGTTACATAAACAATGGAGCTTTAAAGTCCAAATGCCTTTAACAGTACAGCTACTGCCTGGCCACGAAGGCTGCTTCCTCCTTTTCCCTGTGCATAAACCAACACCATAGGCCACGTTGACTGAGGAAAACCAAACTCCCAAAAGATTTGTAACTGTATGCTTCATAAATATAAACATTGCCACCCATTCTAAACACTAGATGATGTGGCATTTGTATATCGCCACATGCAGCTCTAATAAGGTTGCAAGACTTGCAGAGGAATAAAATAAAGGTTACAAACAGAATTAGCGTTGACAGACAAAGCTAAATGAGGATTTACGAGAAAATTCAACACAAAAGCAACGGAGACAATGAGAGGGGAAGGACAATGTCATGCTCCTTTGAACATTCCCAGCTTGAGAAAAGACAACACCAGCCCTTGTTAAATTTGTTTACATCTCTCAAGCAGCTCGTTGTTAACAAGGCCAAGAACTTTCTCAAAAGCAGAAAAATAAGTTTTGTTTTTATTTGAGAGCAAAAGGGGAATGTGAGCATTTCCCTTGATGTGAGCCAGCGAGCATTTTATTAAAAGTGATAGTACATGTGTCTGTGTGTGTATGTGTGTGCGCGTGTGTGTGTGTGCAAGTGTTTACACAGCTGGAAATAAAGAGCGGAATCACTTCACCTGGCGGTGGTTCCTGGGGTGTCTGCTGTGATCCCATTAAAAGGCAGACAGGCTCTGGCACCCTCTCCAAAAAACAAGAGGACTTCACTTACCAAAATATCCCTGCATTAAAGCCCCAAAAAGCAGGCCAAATCCCTACAAACCCCTGTTGAATTTACTTAGGGGGCAAATGGTTCCCTCTCTAAACTCCTGATAGCTGATTGCTCTGGCAGGGTTCAGGTGGATCTGCTGAGTGGCCTCTAGCCCAGTTTCCACTCCATTCAAGTTTCCACTCAGACCCAGACTTGTCTCCACACCTCCCTCTCGCCTCTCACCCGCCCTCCTCACATCCTCCTCCTCGGGCTCAGTCCAAACGCCAAAAACACTCATGCCAGATTTAGTGCAGCCTCCCTATCAGTAGGTGCTTAAGCCTCTATCTGTCTGACCGTCTACATTGCCCCCTCTCTCCCCACTTTTCCTCTGCTCCTCCCTTTTGACTTCCCGCTGTCAACCTGTGCCACGGCTGCCCCCGTGATTCATCAATGAGGAGATATCACACTGAGCACAGTCGTGGGTTAGAACATACCAAACTCAGCAACCTCTCGTTTTGATTTATTCCCATCATTAATAGCTCTTCTGAGTCATGTGCTGAGTTACAGAACAGCACAGTCCGGCATGACGGTATCAATCCCCAGCCCACCTCAGCAGCCCCACGCTCAGCCTGCCCGTCTGCCTGCCTGTTTCCAGGAAAACAGAGAGGCCTTAATGGCCCTGCTGTGATACCAAGTGTTGGGGATTGACAACCCTCCCGGGCTCATTCACTTCTCTAAACAAGAACTTTTTTCATATCACACACACGCTTAGACAAGCATGCATGCCCTCAGCCACACTGTGCATTCAGGCGCACAAACAACCACACACAAATCCTAGACTCAATGAGACCAAGCATACTGCGCACCAATTCTCTCTCCTACACTTGCCTTGCAGAAAACAGAGGGAGACCACAACCAGAATTAGCTGGTGAAAAGGTGAAGTTGGGGGGGGGGGCAGGACACAGAGGAAGCATGCTGCAGCACAGCAGGGCCTGTAATGTGGATCAAAGCAGCAGAAAATGGACAAAGTCTCCGTTTCATTAGCCTGCTGTCGCCGGCCCTGCTCTGTTTACAGGCCTGATTGATCTGCACTGAAAGGAGATCACTGCCTGCTCGCTTATCGTTAGTGCACTCTTGCATGTAATTAAATGAAAAAAAACAACAAGCAATTAAAATCACAGCTTTGAGTTCACACACTGTGGGGAGGAGGAGAATTATGGATTGAGGCAATAACCTTAACCTGTGAGGCAGACAGAGCGTGTGTGTCTGTGTCTAGATGTTTTCCACTTCATACCTGTGTGGCCTTTGGTCTGGCAAATCAGTCGAGGCAGGGGTCAAGTCTCGGGCTGGGGAACACAAAAGGAAAATATGTTATGCAGCTGTGGCCAGACACTACCAATGAACTAGGCCATTTACAGTGCATTTAGAGTGCTGATTTCCGCGGCAGTAAAATAAGATTTACCTCATCCATTAATAATGTGACGCAAAAGAAGCGGAGATCAAAGTCTGGTGGCGACCGTGTTTCTTTATAGTTAGCAGATTGTGAATACTAGTCTTCACAGCAGACTATTAAGATCAGCGTAGTCAAATTTTTATTCACAGTGAAAAACCCTTAATCCTCCTAAGCGGACTTTCCTGCCCAGATGCAATTCTCATATCTCTTCTATCTCACAAACAACCTCTCGGCGTACACACACTCTCACACACAGTGAGAAGTTCAGCTGTCTTAAACGTTTGGCAGGAGTCTGCAGCAGAGATTAATGTTTTTAAAAGTGCCCTATTAATGCGTAAACTGTGAAGATTTAGAAGAGGATTGAGCAAGAGCAGCAATCATAAAACAATGGGGTAAATCTCCCTTGCTCCAGTGGGCCAATTGGCCTTGCTGCCAGTAGTTGTAGACACGCACTAAACAAACAATTCAGCGGCATCAACTATTTCGAACACCGAAGTTTTGATTCCACTGGCCAATACAGAGTGCTGTGAAAACAATTTAGGCACTAAAAACAAAGTGAGTATGCTTTCAGAAAAATGTTTTAGCTTTTTGCCACTCAACTTCAAATTAATTTAATTTAATTGAAAAAATAACAATAAATCAAATCGATATTTGGTGTGACCTCAATTGGACCATTTATCAGAGCCAGAAACTGTCAAAAACAGAAAGAATATTCTGATTTGCAACTCTCTGACAATTCTTGAAGTACTCATCTGTTACATGCTGCTCTGCCTGGAATAAGAACAAAATCTAAGTTTAAAATCATGATATTTAATCAACATTACTTTTTTCTACAGCACTCATTAAAAAATGCAAAGTCATATTTAATTACTCTACCCAGACTCTAAAAAACTAAGAATCTGCATTCCATGGTGAAGCTGTGAAGTCATTACTGATTCACCTGAAATGGACAGTCACACGGCAAAAATTCAGCAACTGGGTTGAACTGCAGGCAGTGTTTACACAGAACAAAAAGGACACTAGTATGGAAATAAATGTAAGTACTAAATATCTATAGTATGTAGAGCTTAACCCTTCTTTTTATGAATAACTGCATTAGTACCATGTCATATTGCACTAATTTACCTTATATTTAATCAATACTACTATTAAATTCAAGTTTAATAATGTAAATATACAACTAAAATTAGGCATAATTAATAACAAGTGATCAAAAAGAAGCATTTGTTGGGTAATCTCAGATTTGCTTGTTAAATGAGAGATATCTTGTGTAAATAAAGTGTTCAATGTATACTATCTATTCAATGTTATTTGTGTTTATTATAGCATATATTATATGTAATTTCATTGCTTTCCTTCATCAAACATAAAAAAGTAAAATTAAGGTCACACAATTATGGAAAATGGCTGTATTTTTATGGGGGGTTGGTTATTTTACATTTTTTACGGTACTTTATGGTGCCCTTGCTGCCAAAACACCATTTTGTTTTTTTGTTTGTTGTTGTTGTTCTTTTGTTGTTTTACAGAGTGCCTGGTGCCTACCAACAGGCATTTGTTCTCTGGTGCAGTTTTACGAGAGTACATCATGACAGCACATTAAAATGTTCTTACCAGCCCTTGCGTGTAACCTTAAGAGAAAAGAACTCCATGTAACTCCAAGCCACAAGGGTAGCGGAACTTCTTCCAGGTTATCTATTTTGATTTCGAACCTCACAAATATCGCAGTCAGTTGGCAAAAAGCGCCTTTTATGAGGCAACAAGCTTTACTGTTTGACTTTCAGAACTACAGATGGCGCTTTGTTCTGTTGTTTTGACAAGCAAAGCAAAAGTAGGTCTTTCTTGTGTTTTTTTCTTTGTGCTCTTTCATCAAACTAAATAAATACAACCATCTAAAATTTCCTTTTGCTCATAGAAAAAAGGCTTTGATGATTGAGACATGTGACATAAGTGTCTAGAATGCTGCACTGAACTGTAGAGAGGGTAAATAACAAGGCGCGTGTCTAAATTTATGCTCTGGGAAATATCTCTTAAGTACAATGAGCACATACATACACTGTGCAGATGCATATAAAACATACATACACACAGTTGCCAGATGGACCCTGTGCAGTCCTGTTTTGATAGGCAAAGGGTTGAGTGTTGGAAATGAGGATGTGTGTGAAAGATTGGGCCTGCTCAGAAGCCGCCGTGCATGAAGCCTTGGAACGCACACATGGAACACGTAACCGAATGAGAAACGGTCGCTCGTTGGATTGAGACAGTTCTCTGGCAACGAAATAAAAGCCTGAGGTCGGTACGGGCTTCAGTTTTTCGCTGCCTTCATTCTGTTTACAACACTTTTATTTGGATAGCCCCTTTGAGTGCTCGCACTGCTTCCTCTGTGAGCCAAAGTGTGCATAATGTCATGAACCTGTGTTGTTCAATACTTCACAAAAAGTATAAATCAGGTCTAATAAAGAGTGGAAAAGACCTGTCTCTAGCAGCGAGCGAGACAGAGGGATTGGCAGAAAGGTTGCTGTTGCTACTCTCCCTCTCCAGTGTCACAAGTCTCCTGCCAAGATGGACAAGTGTTGCGCTCCCGGTTTCAAAAGTTTTTATCGCAACCATACTTCCACTCACGGCCAACACTTCTCCTCCGCTTGGCTTCTCAACCCACACCTGACACCGTGGCTTGTCACTCACACTAACGTAAACCAACAGCTACGAGAAATGAGTCAGTGGCACGCCGATAGGGATCACAATAATAAGTGCTGCCGTTACATGCACACAAACAAAAACAAACGGTGATGTGTACAGCAGACAGGGGCTGACACAGGCAAAGTGATTTACAATCCATGGTCACAGAGAAATAAACCATATGTGTCAACAAGCTTTTCATTTTACTCTCTTTTTGCAAGCTGGCTGCCACAATCAACAGAACATATCTCACTTTACTGACTCCCTGGGAAAGTTTTAATTATCTCTTAGAGGAACCAAAATAACAGCCCATTTCCTTATTTGCATGGGACAAGTGCAACATGGAGGAGAAAACTACCCCCTGACCTCTGATTTTACGCGCTGCTTTTACATGAGCGGTTTAACCTGAAGATTCCGAGTTTGATCTTGAACGTCTCTCGGCTGTTTTTTTAGGCATCGCAATGCGGGAAGTTTGGAAACTTGCATCTTTTACTGACATCTAGCCTCTGATGTCTGATGAGGTCAAGGCGACTATAAATGTAATGGCGAAGACCAGACCTGTCATAACTGTGATGACGGTTTGTGTGTTGGAGAGAAAAAATCCTCAGTAACAAATGCAAATGTGCCCTGATCTTAAAATAAAGGAAAATCTAAAAACAGATACACATGGACAAAGAATTACAAGGAGCAGTGATATGTAGATACCCAGTGTTATGCCTGGAGTAAATGTGATACGATGCATACCCTACTTGTTTTTCTTTCTTAGTTTCACTGGGAATTATTCACCCAATCAATGTTACATGAAACTTGTTCTTTATGTGGCATCTCTTTTACATTTTGGCCTTATTAACTGGATATAATGTGTCAATAAGTGTATTGATGTCAGCTTTGCCCACACAGATTCACTATTTTGGTTAAAGTTAATCTTTACCAGGATGTTAATAATAGAAATTGTTTCAAGTCTGAGCTGGCTGTTGTGAAGTTGTTTTCCACTGCAAACGCCGAGGACCACAAACATCAAGGCATTCTTGATTTGGTTACTGATGTGTTCTTAGATGACTAACAAGACCCATTTTTGGCACAAAATCTCTCCAGCAGTGTCGGCATGAGACTCAAACGCATGTGTGCTGAGCAGCTTCTAGCAGTTTTTGCTTTCTTGGCTACAAGCGTCACCATTTCTTCTAATTTTGGTCGTTTTCAAAACCCTTTGCAATCTTTGTACACCAGATCACTCGTTCACAACCTTGACCCTTTCATTTGTCTGCAGCAACTGCCAGAAGTTTTATAGATCAATCACAGCTTGGATGGTCAACTGGATGTTTTCACACATCCAGTGGAGCCATGTGTTGTTTATATGGAAGATGTTTCCCATTTCAGCTCGCAATAGCGCTGGCATTGTATGAATATACCACATCCCTGCACATGGTGAGAAACTCACTATCAATAACCTTTGCAGATGGCAGTGAGCACTGTATCGATATAAAGCAGAAATGCAAGACATTGTTGATCTCTTTTTATAAACAATGTGAAACTCCTAAGTAACTATGCACAAACCAGCTCCAGGAGGACTAGTGTCTGAAGCTATGCAATATAGATTAAAGAGCCCATATTATGCTTTTTGCGTTTCTGCATTCTATAGATTTTTGGTGCGTGTAAGAGGTCTGAATGCTACAAAGTCCAAAGTCCCACAGAAAACACTGCTTCTTACCGGCCTGAAATACCTCATTTGAATTCCAGGCTTTTCTTCTGTTACTTTTGTATGTCACCATGTAACACACTTTCATAACGTTTGCCTATTGGCTCCTTTGGCATGTCTTCAAACAAAAAAGTGCAGCTTCCTCACAGTCCACCATTATTTCCTTCTAACATTTTTGCAAGAGATCTCACGGTGTCCCACATGACGTAACCAATTTTGCTGCGTCGTCTGATCAGTTGACCAATCAGAGAAAACTGGGCCAACAGAGCATTTCAAACAGAGGATAGGAAGAGGTAATGCAACAATGCACAGTATGAAAAAAATATGTATTTTCTGAGCATTACGGCATGTAAAACTATTCTGATAGACTTCAAAATAAGATCAGGAACATGTAAATGAGCATAATATGGGCTCTTTAAAGACAAACTGTTGAAACTGCTGCTGAAATATTCATTGCGACAGTGTACATTTTCACAATAATGAACATGGACAAGCCATGACGTGCAGCAAAACAAACAATATTCCCCAGTTTCCACTGTAAAAAAAACTGCCTTTGCAGACTTATAAAAATAAAGTATTTTGATCCGTGAATTAGGCAAGTGATACTTTGCTGGACATCCACTTTAACCATCTGAAAGTTAGCTAAGTGTATACTTTCAACCATCCAAATGAAGTGTTACTGAAAATCTGTCCAATAAACTCCTTTTCATTGAGTTATTTATTTCAGTCACAAAAAGTAAGTATGATTTTCTGAATGTCACCCCCATTTTCACGGTACTGTAGGTGCTCCCAAATGTCAAACAATAGTCAGCCTGAATACAAGAAGTCTGCTGTGGCTTTAAAAGGACTCAGGCATTGCTAGAAACATAAAAGATTATCGATGTGTTTCACAACTTCAGACCGCACATGAAGAGAATCAATATTTACAGGGAAGGAGATGATGGTGGGGTTTAATGGCCTCACAGAAAAGAAGCAAATGGTTTTGGCTTTGTGTCTTAAAGCTGAAGTGTGGCTGCCATGTACTGTAAACCCAGACAGCATTGTGATGGTTGGTTTTAGTCACAGGTTTATACAAAGACAGTAAGGTGATTAGAGAGAGGGCATTTAGAGGGGCAATGAAAAGCAGACCGAAGCTCACTGAGCTGAAGTTCCTTGATTAATCCCACATTTTTTTTCTGGCACACCCAGATAGTTTTTTTCCTATGTTGCTAACCCTCGATCCCTTTCATGTACAGACAGATACATACAAACACTCACATAGAGTGTCATTCAAGCAACAGGTTTAGGAACTAATGTTACAAAAGTAACAACAAAAACACTGGAGCTGTCATCAGGGCAAAATATCAGAGCCAAGGTTTTACATGAGGAATTACAGTGTGTGCACAGTCTGAGACACTGTGTGCACATTAAAGCCATTCAGTGGGTGGGTTTAACTTTGTCCCTTATAAATCAGTGTCACCTCTACAAGATCCATGATAAAAATCAAATCCTCTTCGTTGGGCTTAATTGTAACTGGATAATTCCAGTCCTTTAACTTGCTGTAACCATGACTAACCCAGCATGACTTATTGTTATTCCTGTTTCTAATTAGGTCAGAATCCAGCTTTTGTTATTATTCATCTGAGAATTCAGACTCTGCAGTCCCACGTCAAGAAAAAACGATTCAAGACCCAGTAGTGACCTGCAAGTCTTTAACACTGCTTCCTTCCACAGCTAACATTTCAGTCCTTCTTTAAAGCTAACAAATATAATTGTAAACACATTGCAAACAAAGCATTAAATACATAAACTCAGGGTTTCCAATCGATAAGACAGAAAGAAAACCATTACAACTGCAAATAACAACTGCTGTAATTGTTTTTACCAAATAATCCATGTTAATTACGACAAAGAGCCTTATTATTCACCCTCAAGCATTCACTTCACAAGCATTATTCGGTCTGTACTTTGCTGCACAAATACCAAACCCACAGTGATTTATCCCACAAGCCAGGTGATGACTTCACATTAATTGTCATAGCCCATTAAACAACTCATTCAACAATCCCTTTACACATTTGAATCCTGACTGGAAGTTTATGTGAAAATGTGGTCATCATCTGCCTATAGATGATGATCATGGCTATGAATCTTAGCCATCAAGGGGGAAAACTAGTTCACATGAGGATACACAAATTTGTGATGTTTTTAAGTATATTTTTCCCACACAGTTTTTATAGGTTGATTTATTTGAGCTGTCTTAATCAAAGTACAATCCAGATGAGACATCAAAGATAAAAGCCAAAACAAATATCAAAACTAATGTTCGGTTAATAGATAGCAGCTTCGGTGGGCCTTTCAACGGACAAATCCAGTGATGTGATGTATTGTTTATATGTACGGTGAATCTGCAGGAAGCTTCAGCGCCGTAAATCAAGATCATGCTGTAATCCAAACCGACGTCCCTCTTGAAACCAGTAGCCTTGACAGCCTCAGGCCAAATCACACTTATTCAGGAACAAAAACATTGCAGCAGTCAGCACAGTAAGACAAACACCATCAACAGCCACACCACAACCTATCCTATCATATATCCCTCCAACAGCAGAAGTAAGGAGGCCAGGAACTTACGCGAAACCACATGTCCCTGAGGATTTGGGGGCAGAATGAATGAAAATCCAGACACGTACAACACTGCTGTTTACCTACCTTAGATTGGGGCTTACATATGTAAAATTAGTAGTAGCATCTTAGCCAGAGCTGTAGACTTACAAGTTTATGATCTCTTTCTAAAGTACTTAGCAGTAATGAAACATACAAATAAATCATTAGGCTGCGGACTCACAAAATGAGTCCTTTTGCGGTCCAAACCAGCAAGTCCATTGATTTATAGAGAGCAGAGCAGTGGTATCATATTCTTGTTGGACCACAGCACTTTCTGGCAAGAGATTCCACCCCAAAGCAGCAAGCGCCGCTCACGCGCCATCAACCCCTTCCGGCCCCCTCCTGGCTACTGGACATAATGACTTACCCCCACCAAGTCAGGACTGTTTGTCAGGCAATGAAACATAAAAAACAACACTAAAAGTGGAGATTCCTTTTTAGTTACAACTCGTTCTGCCAAGAAATTAAATTTATGAGTAGGTTTGTCTACAATAACACATTAAAGCCCAATGAGATGGGATTGCCTGTTTTCATTCCGCCTACAGGAGGTGTATTCAATGGAAAGCGGAGGAGAGGAGGAGTTCTGGTCAAAGTACACTGCAAATGTACTCATGTGGTTATTCGCTGTAGGAAGAGTGTGTGTGCTGGTATTGGACGGAGGCATGTACTGTATCTCTGAGGGAGCTAAAGGCATTTGGTATCGTGGTCAGGTTGGATCCGGAGCCAGCGTTAAAAGTGTGCCTTGTGTCTCAAACAATGCTTCTGAGCTACAGCACATTGTTTGAGGTTAGGCCATGCGGTTCAGTAGAGGTCTAGTGCACATTGTGAACTCTTCTGTCTGTGCCTCTCAATTTAAATCCGTGCAGTCTCAATGAAAAACATGGTGGTTCTGAAGTCAAAAGCTTACTGGCATTCAGCAAGCGTTTTCTGAGGAGGATGTCCTCAATTTCACTTCATCAATGTCCAGCTCTTCAAAATACTCTATAAATGCTGTAAATGCAATTGCGTAAGAAGGTTTAGGTACCACAGTTAGCTCCTCAGATGAAGTAATTTATTTGTGAGAGGTAAACTAAGCTGAAAAGTAAACATTCACACTGCTCCTCTAGTCACTTCCTGGAACTGTAGCCTGATATCAGGTGATATCACCAGCCCACCTGCACAGTTGGATTTGTTTTTAGAGTTTATTGTTGCTGCCACCACGCTGCTAAGTTGATGTTAGTCAAGCTGTATGCAGATGCAGGGTCTTGCATGCAAACTGTCATCCTCTTTTCTAACCTGGCACCACAATCCTACAAAGATTACATATGCATGCTATGAACTGGCTTCAACACAACGACACACATGGAAAGGGAACTCAAAACTTCCACTTCATGTTTGTTTCTGACCGAACACATGGGTACAGGAACGAGCATGTGGATCAAATGAAGGCAAAACACAGATACATACTATCTCCACTGTGCACAAGCAACACGTGCACACACACACACACACACACAGATACACACTTAGGTTCTTAAAAAGTACATTTAGTGAGATTATATTACATGTAAAGTGTCTGTTTGCTTTTATTGCCTTTAATGAATGTCATTAATATATATGCTGGTCTATTTAATGTTGCATAAGAGTGAATGCTGCCAGCCTCTACTGTCCAAAACTCCTTCAACCCAGCTATTGATATGGTAAGTTTGATTGTAGGTAATAATTTTATTAAGTTCCACATTGATAGCTGAGTACAGTTTATGAGACTGGTTTATGAGACACATCTTTTGATTCTGCCTATTTTACTTCTATTAAAGGTGGTGCCCCAGTTTTTTATTGAGTCTGAGTTTTGGACACTGATTTAATAACCCAATAAATGCACCTGCAACGGTATATTTGCTAAGGTATAATGTAAGGATCTTCATCAAGGGTCTGTCTGTGTTGCTATGTAATTGCATACAAAGGATTTTCCTTTGTATGCAATTACAGTAGTCAGCATAATTTGACAGAGCTCACTTGGTGAAATATAGAGACAACTGTGTGACCTAAGTTTTTGTAATGCATTTTTCTGCTGTTTACTTTGGGAGCATTCATACCACAACATGGTACTACTGCTGATCACACAATGCAGAATGCAGTGGTTAGCAAGGTGACACCCAGAACCAGTCAAATCAAGAAACTTCAGTGAATTTGCCTGTTTTTACCACGTCTGCACAAGTTTCCTCTCATAGCCCAACAATGCAGACATAACGGCCATTGATGGTCTGCATGTGTACTAGCCCTGTGATAGACCAGCATTCAAAGGAAAGGAAAACGGGAAAACCTCAACTGCTGACAGCTACATTGAGAAAATCCGGTGGCAGGGCAGTTTGCTGGTATAGTTTGGGTCTACTTTTCCCTTTGAAGGGAAGAATCACTGCAAATCAATACAAAGTTATTCTAAGTGCTCACCTTTAACCTATACTGTCCTATCTTTATGGGAAGTCCCATCTCATAAGGTAATGGGGTCACTGACGTGGATGAATATGAAAATAATATGAATCATATGTTGTGGCTTTTGCAGTCACCAGATCTCAACTTAATCAAACACCTGCAGGAGCTTTTACACTGATTTGTGAGACAGTGCTCTCCATCACCATCACCAAAACAACTACAGAAGCAATATAATTTGAAAGTATGGTGTTCCACCCCTCCAGTGGAGTTCAAGAAAGTACAAGTACAAGTACACTGAAGTTGCTGTGGCTACAAGTGGTCACCCAGCACCTTACTAAAACACTTGATGTTAGTTTTTCCTTTAATTTGTGAATTGTCTGCATCTAGTGTAAACCTTGCCATTCACCTAGTGTGATACAGAATAGGATCCAGACCTTTGTGACCAGTGTAGAAGACAAGAAGATATAGATTATGGCTCATAACATGACAATGCTGTTTCTCTCTGTTGATCAAGCATCTCAAAGTCTGTAGTAGATTTAGCTTTTTTCTTCCTTGTGATTATCATGTTCTGTTGACATGTACTGATTACAAAAATCAGAACTTTCTATGACTCATATTGAATGTCAAGATTTGATGCGTCCTTGAAGTAACATGTGTTGAACACTTCAAAAAAATGTGCTTTGCATCTGTTCAATGTTCAACAATTTGAAAAAATCCATGACCGCACACTAAACTCCAATAATGAAAGTACAGTAAAATCACTGTGGCTTAGTCTTTCCCCAAGTTCTGCAGCCAAAATCTAAATTCAAATCTGATTCAATACAAATCAATGGTAACACTATCAAGACTCTACATCCATCTCGTCTGCAGAGGATTCGATATTATGTGAAGATTTCCTAGTGTGTCATAGCCCAATTTAATAGAAAAGTATGTCTGATTATATCACAGTTTTTCAATGTATCAGTCTTGTGAACCACTCAGTTTAAAAAGATCACTGTTGGTGTGCTCTGATTGCAGCATGCACTGTCTGAAACATTTATTTTTGTCTAATGTATCCGCTCTCAATGAGGGAGCAGCAGGAAAAACATACATTACAGTTTGTGTTTAATCTCCTGTTCAAACACTGAACAAACTTGTATGTAACACAGCTACAAGTGACCACTTAAAATCTGGAATAAATGAATACACAACAAGATGACTGTGTATACGAACACACACACACAGCATAAGATAATCGCCAAGCTGCTAAGCTCACACTGGAAATGTGTTTATCATGGCCGGCCAAATCATTAAGTATCAAATCACCAGTTAGCTGACATCACTGCATTGTGAGCACCAGCACCACAGAGCCAAGGAACACTGGGAAAAGCTATTGGAGAGTTACAAACCGGAATCATTGTGGAGGCGTACAGGTCACATTTGACTCTGGCAGGATTTGTTACACGCCACCTATTGTAGGATTTGTATTCCTCACATATTCTGCTATAAATCTACGAGCAGCTGCAACATAAAATATCAATTTTCAGCATCAGTGGCAATATCGGTGACAGAGCCGACCACATGGGTTCCGCCTGCCACTGGGAAGGGAGCTTAGTGAAAGAGGCTAGCAAAACAACATTCTCCAGCTATGCTAATTGGCATGCTTTCACATGGGCTGGAATGCTATGATAACATCCACCTCTATTCCCTGAGGGGGCCTTGATCCTGCAGGCGTTTACTGGGTCAGGGGACCTTGATGTGGATGAAAGCAAGGTAGAGGGGCTCCATTATGAACGTACAGACTTGGGGGATGGTCTCTCACTCTTGGACACACATGTGGTATTTGGGTTTGTTGGGGGATGCCTCGAGCAATGATGTTTTGATGCTTTGCGGGATAGATGGAGGCCTTGGCTACAATTTCTGTCATTCATGGGCCTCTGCTGTCAGATAGCTGTCATGGCCAGTGCACAGTGGGGGTTACAAGGCAGGGAGACTAGCGGGGAAGTGGGGTGGGTTTTGGGACAAAGTGGAGCCCTGTCTCTGTGGGGATGGTCACAGAGGCATGGGATTGATGGGGTGGTGATGAGAGATGAAGATGTCAGGGAACAGACATCCATTGAGAGTGGGACCAGTAAGAGAGGCCTACTGGGGAACGTAGGGGCCCATCATCACCTCCACTCTTGCTTGGGTTGTGGAAGAGAAACTGGGGGTGGGAAGAATAGAGAAAAAGAGGGGACTGTCCAGTAGGGTTCACACACATCAAAACACTATAGGTTTATTATTCTAGAGTGTGACCTGAGCCAGCTGCCCTGGCGTCTACAAAACCTACAGTATGTGTGCATGCAAGATGCTGTGAGTCAATTACTTCTCTCTGCTACCCAAGTAAAAAACAGCTTCAGTGTATGTGTGTCATGCTAGCAGGCTGTGGAAAAGAAATAACAAACCTAGCTGGTTCCCCCTGTTTGAAGGGCATGGCATTTTGGGTCACAGCTCCATCGCTTGGCCTCGCAGATATTTCTGTCTCAGAAATATGAGACTGATAAGAATCAGTCCGCTAAGGTCATGCCAGGTACTCGGAGAGAGAATGTTTTCTCTCTCAACTCCAAAACCTCAACTCAGACTATCTACTGATACTAATTAACCATTCAGTACCAGCATTTTGTTTTTATCAACTCTAAAATCTCATTACCTCACTGCATGAAACCCTGTGGAATAATCTGGCATAATTTTATGCTTTTATTGATAATAGAATGTAGAGAAATGACAGATGAGAGACAGATGGGGGAATGAATGAATTAAATAAAAGTCCTCTGTGGCATGCAAAATAAGGACATTGCAGTCCACAGTTGGCACTTTAACTTCTGGCCCACAGGGTGCAATCAGTTTGGTAATAGATCAAGTATACTTTATTGGTCACGTGTCTTGAGGCAATTATTTTTTTCTAGTCACTCAATACTAATTTTGTAGGCGATGTATATAGACAGCCATTTCTCCTTTGAAAATATTCCCACTTTGGGGTGAGTTGAGGTGTTTTTCATTCCTGATGACCTCCTCCGACTGCTTGCACAGACAGACAGAGAGATGGATGAATTGAGTATTGTTTGAGGTGCATGTGGCACATACGTCAAGGGACAGAGTAACCAGAGACGGACCCTCTCCACATCCCCACTAGGGAGCTGAGCCAGAGAAACTCTAGTCACGTTCAAATAAATTCTTTCCTGTCCAAATTGACACCCTTCCGTTGCCATGGTGTGGCTTGGGTTTAGTTTACAGTAATTTGGAGTCTGGGTGGCACAGGAATGTGGTGGGGACAGAGGCGTGTGGTGCACTTAAGATTACTAACATACTCTAATTATGGGGTGGGATTCCAACACTTATCACTTTTCCACATATTCAGAAGAGGTTTTAGGAGGAATTATTTAAAATAGTTTAAATATAAATCACAAACAAAGCCTTGTTGTTGCTCTGCTGAGATTTAAACCTCTCTTAGTTCTTGCCCTGTAATAAAGGTTTAACTATTTGTCACTCTCACAAGATAATTACTGATATGACTTCCATTTCTTTACAACTGTCAACTGACAGTTTCTGTTGATTAAGGAGCCTGAAGATGTATGGATTTTTTTTATTACTTCTCTTTTTCCCTGCCATTCTGCATACCAATATTGAAGTAAAAGGGGATAAAATGACCAGTTTTAAAGTAGGGTTAAGTGAAAGTGCAAATCTCAAGTGAAACATACTACTATGCGTCCAAAATCAAGCAGAATCCGTAGCTTGGTCAAACCTGGTCCCAGTTAATGCATCTGCTCCTAATAAAGCACAAAAATCAACGTCACCAAACCAAAAACATCCAGCAGTGCATGTATAGTTTGCATCAGGTATAGCATAGACCGGCCCACAGCAGGGGCGATGCACTCACATGCTTTTCAGAACGGCAACACTGACAGACTCAGTTCTGGTCAATTTCAAACAATGATAGACCTACATGTGGTGTAGTCTTCATTTTCAACAGGCAAGATCTAATAAACGTTTTCCATGTACACAGGCAAGACAGACACATGGTGTTCATAAGCAACATAATGCTCTCCCTGCAAAAAGGTAATGGAATCCCTGCAGCACAGAAAAATTAAAAACACACACACGGATATGTGCACACATCCACAGCCAGACGGCATCTCTCTTACACTCACTGTCTCCGTCCCTTCGCCTCTTCCACACTTTTCACCTTTCACATACTCGTAATATAAATTGTCAGCACTCTTTCTGAATTCCTGTCTTAATGTAAAAACCTGCGTTTGAATGAGAAATGAGGCAGGCCTGGAATATACCTTGTTTTTAACTCAGCCTTCATCTTTGTGGGTAAAGACAGAACAAGTAGGGACAATCAGCACAGTATCCCTATGAATCATATGCAATAGGTGGAAGTGGGCCCTTGATGTACCAAGGAGGAAAGTAAGAATTTAAGGAATAAAAGTTTGCCTTTTAACCATCCTGTAAATATGCTTTATTACTATTACTATTATTCATACCTTACAATTGCCATAGAGAGACACAACTTGACAAAAAAAAACATTATCATTGAAGGATTTTGCAAAATTGCCTTACATCAACAACACTTCACATCTTCTGTATCGGTTTGAACCACTGACTGCATAGATGGAAGAACTTCCCATGACGTTACCCAGAGGTTTCCTGAAGAGATGCTTTGAAGCTCAGAGTGGTAGCTCCAGCAATCACCATCTTGGCTACTTCAGGCTAATCCAAAAATAGAGCAAAGAGGTGGAACATAAGTTGAGCTAATGTGGGCCATACAAACATTTGTGGGCTATGCACTGTCCTATCATGGCATCCACCCGTCACTCAAAGTGACCACACCCTTAATTATGCATAACCTTTAACTCTCATACAATTGGAGCAGGTGAGATATACACCAATTAGTCATAACATTATGACCACCTGCCTAATATTGTGTTGGCCCCCCTTATGTGCTGAAAAATGCTCTGAACCATTGGAAATGGACAAGAGGACCTCTCAGGGTGTCCTATTGGGTCTGGAACCAGGATGTTGGCAGTGGATCCTTTAGGTACTCTGGCTTGTGCAGTGGGGCCTCTGTCAAACAAACTTGTTCCACTGCATCCTGTTGATGCTTGATCACAATGGGGTCTAAGAAGTTTGGAGGTCTAATCAACATGTCGGGCCATTGTCATGTTCCTCAGCATGTCCCTGATTGTTTGATGTTTTTGCCATTTGGTGGGGGGCATTTTCCTGCGGGGTAGGCCAGTGGCATTTGGGATTTCCATGGGCATGAGGGAGTGAGCTTGTTGTGGGACAATGTTTATTTGGGTGCCTAAGTCTCATCAACATGGATGTCAAAATCCAAGGTTTTCCAGAAGAACACCACATAGTACCAATATGATCAATGTTATTCACTTCACCCGTCCATTGCCATAATGTTGGGGCTGATCGATGTATATAAAAATTGACTCAAATTAGCTATAGAGAGAAAATGTTTTTTTGTACCAGGCTCTAAACATGTTTATGTTTCTGGCTAATCCAAAAATGAGCAAAGAGCTGCAGCATAATTGGAGCTAAGGTAGGCAATGCAAACATTTCAGGGTCATTAACGGCCCTATGATGGCACCCACCTGTACTCAAAGTAACCACACCCTTAATTATGCATAATTTTTAACTCCAGTGTAATTTGAATGGGTGAGGTACATATAAAAATTCATTAAAATTGGCTATTGAGACCAAACTGTTTTATGTACCAGACTGTAAACATGTTTATTTCTGCTATAAATTGTGGCATTTGAATCAGCCTTAAGAGGCCATTTGATGAACTGAGGTTTTTGGCACTCCTATGTTGGCTTAATTTTTCAGCCCTCGAGTTTGCCACTTGGTTTGAACCCAGTGAGAATTAATTTTAAACAACCCAAGAAGCAACAGGAGAGGTATTGGTACAGACCAAGCTTTTCCAGAATAGTTATTTATAGAGATTCAATATAGCATTCAAAGACATAAGTAAAACCAGTTATGCAGTATTACGCATGGTTATGCTTTGCAGTTACATAACTCTGAAGATTAAAGCAGTCTGACTTGAGGTTCATAAACCGTATGTAGCAGAGGAACATGCAGAGGCCAACTCGGCTTCAGACTGTCACTAAGCACAAACTGTTTCCAGTGTCTGCGAGCAGACTCCCAATGGAGCAATGCTACTCCAAAGGAGAACTTCTACCCTTCAATCCAAACCATCCTCCACCTCCAACTGTGGAGCGATGATGATGTCTGCAACACGGACCACTGGGGTTTCTAATGAGAGACTCGGCTGACTGTCAGTGTTTATAAAGCAGGCCTATTATCATTATTGCCTTTGCATATTTCCATATGCAGCTGCCCTAGCCATGACCGCTTACAAACTGATTATTACAATAAATCTATCCAGATCAGGACGCAGAGTAGTTAGCTTCTTTATGACCGGTGGTCCTCTTTCCAAGGCTGATCACCACAATGAAAAAAAAGATCAAATGTGCAGCGAGCACAAGGTCGGGACAGTTAATCTCCCTTTTTGAAAGACAGAAAAACATCAGAAGTCGATAAAACACTACAGTAATGAAGTGTAGAGTTCGTAGACTACCAGTGGAACAAACTGGCCTAGCAGTCTGTGACAAGGCCGGGTTAGGTCCACAGCATTGATGCTGGACCATGAAGCAGTGCTGGACAACTAATATACGCTTGCAGGAAGAAACACACAGTGCTGACTGGCTGCTGGAAGATGGAGTGTTGCGGGAACAAGGCTGTTGTTTTTGTGACGACAGTCTTGAAGAGAACGAAGGGTATGATCCAAACATGTGGAAACTTGCTGTTTTACTTCATTCTTCTACAGCGTCCTTTTTACATAAGCACTCAGCTTAATATAAGCTGCACATAGATCCAGGTGGAGACACCCAGTAGAGATTCCAAGATAGCAGCATTAAATCAACTGTCAGGACATACATAGGCACGTGGTGGCAAAAGTTCACGTGAGAGAAAATTTCCTTCGCACAGTTCTTCAGATGAAAAACTATCTGTATCTCATTTTTTAACATTTTCAGATTTTTTTGATCTTTACATTTATCTGACATAAATGTGAAACGCTTGGACGAAACACCTTTTTTTGGCTTAAGGCAGAGTGGAGATAACACCTGCTAGTGTATGGTAGGCAGTGGAAGGTATTAAAAAAAGATAGCAGATTTGGATTTTTGCACATGGGTTGAGTTTCATAACAATGTTTGTGCCATTTTGCATCTTAAACCATCACTTGGGTCTTTTGTGACGGTGGGTGGGAGCCAAGGCCTGGCTCTATGGTTCCATGTAGGATCTGGCTCTGTTTACCTAATACTGATGGAGTCCAGATGGGCTTCCCATAACTCTCCGCTTCTTTACAGGCTTGCTGAGTCTGGACCACGGATTTCAGCAGCCATCCAGAGCTGGGCAGATCATCTCTGGATAGGCAAGGAAGAGCACACGTGGTTCTTAATTAGGAAGCAAGAGATGGTTGATGTTCCATCATCCCACAGTTGGATATCAATTTAACTGGAACGGAAAAATGGTATCCATGGTAAGTGACAGATAAGCACTGGACTTCACTCCTCTATGGGTTGAGGTTACCTTTGTGGTAATAATGCAAAGGAAGGAGTTTTGAATGATACATAACATTCATAAAATAATCCTTCTCTGGAACTTCTTTTCACAGACCCTCAAGTGGTATTCTCTTTTAGGACTATACATAATTTCTTAAGGGCCAGGTTTCACACTCTTCATGGTTAGTCTCAAACGGAAACCAGGCCTTCCCTCCACCACGGGGAAGACAGGGGGCTTCAGGGAAAAATAAGCCCTGGGCATAACGCATAGATGGTCTCCACCCCCCTTTTTCTCTATGGAAAAGCACTCCTAAGCCCTCAGGGTAATAGCTTCCACGTGCAGAGCTCCTATACTCCAAACAAAACTGCAATATCAACATGGAAAAAGATCCATGTTATTGCAACGCATGTCATATTGTTCAAAGAATGACACTTGAGCTCGTCTTAGAGATGCACCTCTGATGATTGCTGAGGCCCTAATGTTACGTCTGTTTACATATGTCACCCAAAGCCCATCATCACTCTTCCTCAGAAAATATACATTTCCGGGACCCTGCCTTCATTGGTTTAGTGATGTATTGTTTAGTTTTTATTAATTTATTGAAATATATATTAACAAACAAGTGTGAACATACAATAAAAGTTATCGTAAATCCATTCTACAGTTTTGTAGATTGTGTAAGTACTGGAAATACAGAACAATAACAGCTCCTTGTAGAGTGGCGGTGGCGTTGACAGGTGCAGCAGTAGGTTCGCTGCAACTTGTGGGGGAAAAAAACCCCAAACCAATACATGAAAATAGTTGTGTACAGAAATATTCAGACTTTGAGTCGGACGGTCAGGGAAAGGTTCTATACGCTGAAAAACCAGTATGATGTTACTAGTGATGTTAGCAAGCTACTGTTGAGTATGTCAAAACATGACATTGTGCATGTTATCCCAAACAGTGCATGTTGAAACACACTGATTTCATTCATTTATTTTTATCAAATTTATCAAATACTAGAATTAAAATTGTTTTAAAGAATTGTAGAATTTCAATGGTTTTGGCTCCGATTACCAAATCTTGTTAATATCAAAGTGAAAACAGATTTTTACCAGTACAAAGTCATGTCAATTAAAAAATATATATAAAATGTAGCGACTAACCGAATTCAACACAGGTGCAGCCAGTTGGTATATGGCACATGTGTAAATCTGACTAGAGCAAGCCATCCTTAAAAACTGAGTGAGAGAGAGACTAGTGAGGAAGGCCACCAAGACACCATGACTCCTCTGAAGGAGTTACAAGCTTGTATTCACCACCAAACTTTTGTTAATTAAATTAACAGTAATTTAATTTTGAAAAGCAATTATAGGAGAAACCTTCCAGGAATGGGTGAACAATATTTATGGGCCAACTTAATTTCTTAACTTATGTCAAAAGACTACCTGTGATTACATGCTGGCAGTTCTGTAACAGATACAAGTGTTTAATTTGTGGTAGATATGAAGGAAATTGAAAGACATCCAAATCAAATGCAAACATGCCCTGACTGCCTTTGATAGTACAAGTTTTCATGTTCAACCCAACCTATTATTTTGCCACAGGCTGTTATTGAAGCTGATGTCAACATTACTAACTCTGGATACCCAAGAAAGAAAAAAAACACACTCATGATTATATTCTAGTAGCAATTCTGTACATAGAGGAGCAGCTCTGCAAGTATGTACACACACTGAGAAATGGAGTTCACCAAGGACACGTGCACTTTATATTTTGAAATCAAACTATTCTGGGCTTGAAACCTGAGATCGCTGGTTAAGTTCAATGCACTGTCAGTAGGGAGACAAGTGCAAGGAAACACCTTCAAATATGCACATGCATGTGTGATATTTAATAGCACACACATGCAAGTGCATGTGTGCCCTATTAAATTGTACCGATTGGATTCTGCCGCTTCCTCAATGAGTGAGCCCTGAGGACATCTCTCTGTTCAGTATGATTTTTCCACATTTGAAGCAGCAGAGGAGCCTGAATTTCACCAAACCACAACAACAAGGACCATGCAGACAGTAATCCAGATTACACTGACTTGAGTCAGCTCAGTCCAAATATACACAGAGGCTTGACAGCAGGGGTCTTCACTGCTGTTCCATTTTGGTTCCTTCCTCCACTTTCACCAGCAGTTGGACATTTTGTGACACCTCTAATGCTCACAAATGCCTGATTCCTGAAGACAGATGTTGAATTTCTGGGCCTAAAATCATTTCCAGCACAGAGCTGAGAATGAAGGGTAATGATATCAGTTTGGATCTCAATCACGCAACAGAAGGCAGACAAATGATTTTACACATGTGCCACATCGCTGTTCTGACCTACTTAATAAGCATGTCATTAATTTGTGACAGGATGAGGTTCACAGAAAATATTAGCTGACATTTTCAACAATAGCCGTGACTTTGTTTGTTCTTTTAACCTCAACTGAGACCTTACATGTGGCCTCACATCCAGATCTGCATCCAAGGAGCAGTATAAAAGGGTGAACACTGTTGAACCAAGAGTAAGACATGGAATGAGATGAGGGCATGATGGAGGCAATGTACAGATGGTTTATTAATCTGATTGGTCCCATTATAATGAAAGACACTTTATGGTTGTTGTCACTTTATTTTCCTGAACAGATGATGTCAGAGTGTAAGATTGGAGGCCCACTGTTCAGCCAAATCCACATCTGTGACAGAAGAAGGGATCCAGTTCCAATATAGTTGTCTCCCTCAACGCTCCAAGCCTCTGTTCCCAAAAAACCCTGTTCTCATCAGCCGCCTCCCTCGCCAGTCGTAGAGTCAAAGTGATTGACAGCCTTAGCACAAGTCATGCCCCAGACTGAAGGAAAGAACAAAAAAATGAATAACTGAGAGTGAAACGGCATTTCAACTTAACTGCATACATGGACATTTATATGCATCAGCATTTAAGCCAGCTGGAGACGGGAGGCAAGCAATGCTTAGTTAAATGACATTTTCCATTCCTTCATTACTTAACACCCGTGTGCGGGGACATTTACCCAAAAACTCACCAGACTGGACTGCAGCAGAGACTTGAGCGGCTGCCCAAGTGTTGCATGAGGAAATGGATAAGCGCTCTAAATGTGAAATAGCTACTCAAGAAAACACATACGAACGTCCCCGTTGAATTCTTCTTTCATCTGTGTCGGTCCCTTCTTTCCATTTCTCTGCTTCATGTAAAAAAGCTCATCTGGCATGAAAGCGCTCCAAATATTTTGCTTGAGTGAAATCTTTCACTATTCCACATTCTGACAGATGACAAACATACTGCACTCACTCACCCACCCAACCTCAGCGAAATGGCATGAATATTTTCGCACTGGCAGATATTGATCCCTCGAGGCTACCTCTGCGCCTTACGTAACCCACTGTCACATTGCTCCAGGAATATTCGTTAAAAATGTGGCAAGGCGCTCGGCTGCTGTGGCTGTGGAATGAGTTTGCTCTCGTCCAGGTGCACGCAGTCCCCCTTCTGTCTTCGAGGACAACTACATCACTGTTGGTCTTCTAGATAACAATGGAATGATTGGATCTTCCTGAGCCACCAACCTGACTCCAAATTCCATCTGTAGGAGAATAGAGACGGTATTGTTCCTTTACCGCTCCAAAACAAACACAGCAGGCGATGTGCACTTTCAAATATGTCCAGTATGTTGTCTGCAGATGGCCAATGATCAACCAATGGCTATTGATTAATTTTGACAAGAGGAAGTAGGTCACTTTCCCTGCTCTTGACTTCTCTGTCCATCTCTTTCTTTTGCCCTTTAAACTCTGCTTCACTCCTTCATATCTCCTCTTCATTTTTTTCTCGCAAATGACATCAGCCCTGAGTGCTTTAACACACCCAAGGTCAAGGTCAACCAACACCCAGCATTCACTGCTGACCTTCACAGCTGCTGCAAGTGCGAGCACTTTAACAAACGTGGTCAGGGTCGGAGGTGTGCTGACTGTTTAACCCCAGCGAGGTTAAAGAAAAATGCACATATACACATGCTTGTGTATGCAAATAGACACGCAGAGTCATCTGTGTTGATCCAGCAGTGACAGGCAAACAATAGATAGTCACAGACAGATGAGCGCGGCAAAGCCTCCATCTCTGAAAATATACACTCCACTACTCCTCGTTTCTGACAGGTAGTAAGGGCTAGATGACAGCACAGATGTAAATGGGGAAAAAAAGGATTGTTTTTGTACCTAAGTGAGATCATGTTATAAAAGCAGCTTATAATGGGGACCATGAACGGAAAACCTGAGTGAATTAGGAATGGCACCCGTCCAGGCCTTCTGATGTGTGAATCAGTGGAGCTTGAATCTGAAAATGGAGTTCAGCAGGTTCAGACACAAATGAAGACGGATTAGGCTGACAGAGATAATGCAAACTCAGACATGTGCGATACGCCGCTATGTGTCTTTCGTCAACGGTAATGACATTTTTCTTCATGGATATGAAATCACCAAATCTAGTGGCCTAGTAGCAGAAATTCCACAATCTGTTTTTGAAAGCAAGCACAAGCCTCGAGTGATTCATATGAAACTTGATAAAATGATGTCATGAGCGAAAAGTCAAAGCAGGTCATCTCTTCTCCAAGTGACACTGAATAGTAGAGAGGAAAATAGACACTTAGGAAATATCAATTTCGGTTGTATTGATGCAGAGCCTTGATGGAAAATAAAAATTCTTTTTTTTTATTTATCTTGAGCTAAAAGCTGTTATATCTAGGTTTTGTCTGCCTGTCTCCTTGGTCACTGATTTTAAGAGATTAAACAGGCAACTATGACATCCTGCAAGAATCGTCCTTAGTTTGAACTCAGAGTCCAACATACTGCCAGTACAATCCTGCCAACACAAGCTTTAATCCTGCCAATACAAGCCAACAAATTTCCCTTGAGAGTCTCAGCTGGAACGTGCCACAATGGACTGACAGTAGGGGGACAATAGAAGAACTGTGGTTTGAGAAACAATAGGAAAAAAATGCTTTGGGATCACACACAATGCAGAGATATAACTGCGGCAGTGTGGTGGAGGAACAACTACTGGCATGAAGAAGGAGAGCGAGGCAGCACAGTGCTTTTAAATATGTTGGACGAGTGCGAGGATCAGGCTGAGAAAGAATGAAGGGTCTCATAAATCTGCAGTTGCATCCAGAAAACATAAGAAAGCCCCGGTGTCCCTTTGCACCTGCACAATGCACACACAGAGGACGTCTTACTCAACGCTGACCTGACTGTCAGTAGATCATGCAAAATTCTTAAAGTGACATATATTTCACATGTCAGGGCGTGTGAACCTCGGTAGTTTCTTGGAACATGTACCATCACACTAATGTGAAAACAGTGAGATAATGTGGGCAAGATAATCCAAGATTTTTCAACATCTAGTGTGTCCAAAGTGTATACATAAGGCTCATTAAATCATTTCTGCTGTGTTTGTGTGCATGCATGCGTGTGTGTGTTTGTGTTTGTGTGTGTGTGTGTGTGTGTGTGTGTGTGTGTGTGTGTGTGTGTGTCTGGGTGTTACCATGGCTCCCATCGAAAGGGACATTAAACACAAACTGATTAGAAGCCTTGAGATGCTGGCAACACACAGTCATAAATATTTCTGCAAAATCACACAAAATATTCCCCGCTGTTCAGACTCTGTCATATACTAAAGATGTTTACTTCACATTTTTTACCACTATTTCCCAATATGTCCACCCAGCTTGGGTGCACATATTGGCATGACCAACAGAAGTTTTTAATTAACAAAAAATTTGAACATATTTTCTTCCTCTCCAGGGATGACGAAGGTCGCGATGACTGATAAAGATGTTTATGCACACATGAACAAAATGAATCACGTAAAGAAATAAATAAGAGATTTGAGAGTCATAAATGTTGCTCTCAAGATGTGCAGCAATGTGAAATACCAAATTTCAGCTGTCATGTAGTGTATTTGGCAGAGGGGAGCTGCAAGCTGTTGCTGATCTCCTTTATCTCCTTATCTATCCTGAGACATTTGTCACTCTCCTATTTTTTTTTATGAATATATAATCAGAAGCACAGCCTGCATGCCTGTGACTTGGGTTTCGGAGGTGGAACTACTGTGAAAGCGACGAAAGATAACATGGTGCTGATGGGGTAATAACCAGGTCCTTACAGGTAATGAGTGGATCCTCTTGAGTTTCAAGTCCTTCCTGTCACACTGTGTTGAGCTGAAGTACAGTTTGGAGTTTTGTGGAGGTATGAATGTGCACCTGACTGTTAAGGAGTTAACTGTGAGTGCTTACACATGAGTGGAATCAAAACACAACCTAAAGACCCAGTCAGCTTAAACACAGTCAGACAGGATTTAGTGCATCCCTGGTCACTTGCTGAAACTGATCCAAAGCTGCGACAGTAAAGAAAGCACCATATGTGCCGAATGTCTACCCCCTTGTGGACAAAATATGTATTGCTCTTTCTTGTACAGGCGAAACTTTCAGTCTATTGCTGGACAATGAAATAAAGGCTACGATCCACAATGATGTTAAAACAAATACAAACTGGCATAAATTTAGAAGTCCACTTGGTTTAGTGTAGATATTAATGTGAAAATATGTAAATGCCCCAGTTCCTACTTGTGGCCTCACTGTTCTTGTCATTACAACTGTCAGGTTAATCTCCATTAACATAAGACAAACTCGCTGTTTTGCCAAGCAACAGCAAAAAGTCGAAGAAGCTGACAACTCTAAGCCCTACAGGCCCGATTGAAGGCAACACAGCAATGTGCAATTAACCTGCCAAACCTCAGCTGAGGAAAAAAAATCACACAAATATCTCTGTCACCTCGGTGTGCTAACTTAAGACCACTATTCCAAATATAGCAGAGGTGCCCCCCTTCTCTCTTTCTTTCACACACTGTTTTCCTCATTCAACTCTCACTTCCTTTTCCCATCAGTCTAGCTGAGAGTGAGGTTGGCACACAAAGCACAAGGAAAAAAGAATACAGGAAAGGAGATTTTTCTGAAACTGATCCTGAACTTTGATAGGTGTTTGCACACCGACTAGGAAAGATTTGGTTTCTTAGAAGCATGACTGCACAGAGACATACTGTAGGCAGTTTACATCCTAAAGCTGTAGATGTTTGCAAAACAGAGCTGGATGCCATCAGCGATGTGGTTAAGTCCTGATAAAGATCTTAGAGCTATTGCTTACACAGTGACTCACTGTGGTACAGTCATGGCATTGTGTTGGCGATTAATCAAAGAGTTCTCCTGGTACACTCACACTGTCTCAGGATGTGTTTAATCTGCTTATTAATTCTTTAAAACTAATGGACTTTTTTCCCCATCAACACACAATAGAAAGGTTGCACACTCATGCACACCCAAAAGTAAATATAAGTTGTTGTAACCCGTTTTCATTTTATTTCAATAGCTGACACAGGGAGCAAGTTTGAGTATTCGACAGATGTAGTGGTGCACACAGATAATACAAAACAGACACCACATTGCAAAGAACCATCTTGTGTGTCAGCATCTTGCTTTAATCAGACGCAGACAGATTCCATTCAGTGGCAATTAAAACCCTCTCTTTTAGGACGGATATGCAAGTGGTGCCATTTATCACACAGACAGGGCAAATCATACTGTAGTTCCCTCTCTTGTGCATGCAAAAATCCTATTTGTGACTCATAATAATGCCAAATTTATCTGTATGCAATAATAAAAACAAATGCATAACAGTCTGAATATGTTTCATGTGAGACAAAAAAAACCCCCAAAAGAATACACAAGCAAACAAAAAATACGGCCTGGCGTTAAGATTAAAGATCATTCCAGTGATAATTATTAGCAAATATAGAGCCAAAATTAAAATGTGAGTGTAGGTTGAACGTGTCTGTGTTTGTACATATGCTGAATAAAGACAGTATGGATGTGTGTTATCCAGTGCCAGTGCTGTGAAGAGGTTTCGATGGTGCCGCATGGGAAAGAGATCCCAGAGTACACAGCAATCCCAACAGCAAAAACACATAAATAACAACACAAATAATTAAGGTCACCATCCCCAGTTTGAAGCAAATTGAAAGAGCAACCACACCAAGCACAGCGAGGGAGACATAGGATCTTAGAGCAAATCAAATCCAACATTCTCTTTCCTCAGAATGTCCCAGGGCCTTTGTTGTGTGCCTTGAAACAAGTATGATTCATCAGCTATATTATGGATGTTATTGTTGGCTGTGGGAAAGGTACTTCTCATAACCCAGAAGTACAGCAGAGATAAATGCCTTCTATATATCACTCTATCACCATTCACTTGACATTTATGAGCAGTATTTGTGTTGATCTTTTCATAACAGCTTGTGCAGGTGGAGCCCTTTTATTCTCCTTACTAAAGGTGCTTTATGTCCCAAACCCATAAAGTGATGAAGCCACTGCTTTCAGATCATACGCCCCGCCAAACACACACAAAGAATGCCACTGGCTGTCAATCATTTTAACTGACCCAACCTCTCACATCCCACAAACCCAATCATCAGTGATTGCCAGCCAGCAGGTCTATAAAGCCTGGTGTTTACCCCGTCTAGACAGACTGGGGGACTGGCAGCCATGGGCATCTGTAGTAGTATATTGCACCCTGTTTAACTACAGATGAGTTCTCCACTGTCATTTAACAACATAAATCAACCGCTCGCATATAAACAGCCTATAAGTGTTGGGAGGAGTAATCTGAAAACAATGTTTCATGCCATAGAGAGCCTCAGTGAAGGAATTCCCTTTTGATTAAACACATTAGCACACTTGATTCTGGAGGCTAAACTGTGTGGTACAATAAATCATCAAGAAGCTTGAAGCTCCCATATAGTTTCTGCTGGTTCCCATACAATGTGTGTTGCACGTGTCGGGTTTGTTTTTCCAGCTCCACGGATGAAGTGAGACAAAGCAGAATTGTGTTTGAACTGAAGGTGAACTGAAGTGCTGTTTAAAACCTGCAACGCTCCACGCCCAGCACACATTTGCACGAAGGTGAGCTGATCTAAATTTTCACTCTAGTTATCTGGGCAAATAAGAATAGTTCTGGCTGTGGGCAAAGCATTCCTCTCCCTCCAAAAAACAAATATTATTTCCCCTCTTTAACTGGCCAAGGACTGACAGAGACATACTGTACCAGGCCTCTCCTCAGTGTTTCCAGCTGAAACCTCACTCAGACCTCAATTTAACATGGCTTGCAGTAATGCCTGGAAAAAATTATACCGCCACACATATTATCATATTAATTACCACAGTGTATTTTTGCTCACCAGGAGGAGAAAGAATTGCAAAATAAAGAATCGCAAAAACGAAAATGCTCTCTAACCAGAGGAATTTGTTATGCAGAATGAAAGAGGTAAGAAAAAGCAGAGAAACAGTCTTGAACAGATTTTTCCAAAACACCACATTTATGCAAGAGCAGCTTCGGAGAAAAAAAGCTAATTGCAACACTGACCTTGCACGTCTGATAGAAGAAGGCGGATTAACGCACTGAGTTATGTTGGTGCTTTTCAAGAACACCAGACTTCTAACACTAAATACAGGGCTGTGAGTGTAGATTTATGATTCTGCAAAGATAGAATACACATTTATACGTGCCTTGTATAATAAACATGCTTTAATTCACTCAAAGCCATTAACACACAGAGCTATGTTGGTGCTTTTCAAGAACCACCAGACTTCTAACACTAAATACAGGCCTGTGACTGTATATTTGGGATTCTGCAAATGCAGAGAGCGGGAATAACCTTCTGCACAGCTGTGACAAGTCCACTAAACAGTGAGGCTGCTGCTGCTGTGATGTGGACTGATAATGTCTATCCCTTGTACAGCCCCCACTGCCATATCACTGGAAGGAAGTGGACCTGTTATTGTTATGACCTCAAAGGCTTTGGGTGGTCCACATACAGACACACACAAGGAGAACCAGGGAGAGAGAACACACACACACACACACACACACACACACACACACACACACACACTATAGAATTATTCTTTGAAACAAGCTTTTCAAACACCTCATTGCACAGAACTGTAAGGCCATGCAGAGCATTCACCCACACTTTCATACACAAAATTTATCTCTGGAATGCATTTTTGCAAGTGACCAATACAAACTGTTTACAATGATGACTCACGTTGCCACAAACATTATATACACCTAATATATCTGCAAACACATGCATCCGCACACAGAGACATATGCATCCATCACAGACTAATATAGTTTCCAAAGTAGTCTGCCAGTGACTGAGAGCTGATGCTTTATCATGACGAGAGTACAAAACCGACCTGTCCAAACAACATCTTCAGCCTCGCCCAAGATTAACAGGATAGAGCTAATCTCCACACAAAAGACACAATGCGAAACGCATTAGCACGACAAATCTGAGAAAGCACCAAGGTGCTGCACTTAGCAGTTTACTCACCCATTGGTTACTTTTCCCTTTAAGACTTCAGATCTAAAAATCAAGTCCATTGGTAGCCTACAGTAAGGTAAAGTGTGTGTTGGCATTTCAGCGATGCATTCAAAGCTATTTGGATTTAGAGGTCACACTGCTCTGTTTAAAATGCAATCCATCAGCACCCAGCAGAGTGAAACATTACTGTATCCCGTTACCGGAGGGTGAAACTCAAGACCGAGCTGGGCACAGGTCTCACACATGCAGGCAGGAAAACAATCAGCCACCCTTAGACAGCCTGAAAGAGACATGCTCATATTGGCTTTAACAAACATTTACAGCAGTCCTGCTCCCATATTGTCATACACACACACACACACACACACACACACACACAGGCGTGCAACACCGATTACACGCAGACAAATAGAGGCAATCAGTGGGTGGATGACAGCCCCCAGACAGGAACTGCTTCCAGCATTTGTAACGCAGCTCATAAATCACTGCACACATTGGGGTAATGATCCATTGAAAAAGAGAGGTGAAACTCACCTCTAAAATACAGTGGCCCTTTCAGAGACCACACCGCAGCTTTCAAAGCTGTGCCTCCTGTCTGGCAGTGCCATCATTACCATGATTATCACCGTGCACAGCTTTGACAAAACCAAAACATGCAAAAAATATGCCGCACTGGACAAAGGTTGTAATATTTGCTGGGCTGCTTTGATGCTCACTGCTGCACATTTGTTATCTATTATTCAAATGTGAACTTTTAATACCGGAGCTCCAATTGCATAAATTAGCGAATCTTTGTTACCCAGCCCCAACACTTGTGAGTATTGCAAGGAAACTTCTCAAAAAAAAAAAAAAAAAAAAAACAGCATAAGGAACACTTCTGTAGTTTAGGTTAATTAAATCTTAATTGCAATCCAAACCAATATTGTTGTTGGCATTTGCAGTGCCGTTATTAAAACGCTGACTGAACGGTCCAGTTTTTCCTCCCTTGTCTCTGATTTCAGGGGATAAACTTGTGCTAATTACTAGGAAGTACAGTCTAACTGTCCAACAAATATCTGTGGAGTATTTCTCATCTCAGAACTTAATTTCATTCTGTTCTTTAGCAGAAAAGCCTCGCCTGAGACAATGGACCACTGAAGGAACTATAAGTGCTTCTGACATTTCTACAGTGAATTACAGACTTTGAGAAATTCCTTAATTCACTGTTGGGAAAAACTGAACAATATTTCCCGAGGACACGACTTTGCACACTTCTTGTTTTGTAAAGGAAATCTTGATAACTAGAGAGGAAAATATTTTCTTAAGATGCTTTATATTCAGCGGGGCACTGTTGTTAATAATGTGCTCTGAGACCTTGAGGCCTGGAAGAAGCAGAAACTGATCTGAAACCAGGTGTTCCTATTCTGAGGATTTCCTCCATGTTAATTTCATCAATTATGTATTTACCTGCAATCTGCAGACTATCTGTTTTTCACAGTAGAAGAGGGTCACATCCTACCTGGTAGCAATTAAGAGATTCAGATTGTTTATGCTGATTAAATTGATTGGACTATTCATAAAATCGGATTCAAAAGGTAAAGTTTAACAAGAGATTGGTTACCCATGACCAAATATCGATGCTTCCTTCCAAACATTTGTAAAATGGAGCAAAACAGTCTCAACAAGTCATGTGTAGCGGCTAAAACTATACATTACCTATAAATTGACAGTCTAAATGTATTTATACAAAGTCAGGACATAGCATCACTACTATGCCGTTGCCTCCTAGTGGCCAGAACTGGCATCACAGACCACCACTGTTGAGAATACTTTGCGGGAGCAGCAGTGTTCTACAGTTTCTACTCAGGAGAGCTGAGGGGCAGTGCTGACTGTGTGTGTGTGAAACTGCCTGCAGGTAAAATCCAACCAGAGACTCACAAGAATCCCTGAGGCACACTCTGAGCAACATGACTTTGCAAGTGGAAGAACAACAAGGACAAGAGCACAGCCAAAAAACTCAACCACGTGACCTCTCTCCTCTGCTTTTTGCATAAAATGTATAAATAAAGCACACTGACCAATTGAACAGTGATGTAATTTCCTGTTCGCTGATGCCTCTGAGGTTGAATATCAGTGAACTTTAAATATAGTACAACCCCAGCTTAATGAAATGCATGTAATTCTAGCTGTTTAACCATAATCTAATACAGGTGACCCTATAATGGAGGTTTTAGGGTGCATAAGCGCAAATGTGGTCAAGCAGTGAGTCCCTGTTTCCCCAAATTTCCTGTCTTTCTACATTGCTCTAGCTAAAAAAAACCTTTAAAAACATAATCTAATACCATTTATATTTGAAACACATTGAAACTCAGCATAAACCGACATTATGCACTATAGTGAAGCAGTTGATTCTGGCCTAATACCCTCCATTCACAAATGTATGTTGCATTTTTAAGCTAGAGACGAAGTTCAACATTTCTTTGTTCACAACTGGACTTTCACAAATCATGTTGCAAGTGCACTCACTGTTCTTACAGTGCATCAACAGTAAAACAGAAATAGGTCATTGGAATTACTGTGAATCCAAGATGTTGACAACAGCAGCCAACCTCCACAAAAGAGAAATTTGTCTGGTAGAAAGAAGCTTTTTTCTCTCTTACTATCAAATTGCAACTGAGGAAACAGAATAAAATTCCTTTCCTGGTACCTGGCTCAAGACATTTTGTAGTTTGGTACTTTAATATGGTTAGCACTGTAACCTCACAGCTCACAGGTTCAAAACTGCTGATCAGCTGAGGCCTTTCTGTGTGGAATTTGCATGTTCTCCCTGTGCCTGCGAGGGTTTTCTGCAGGTGCTCCGCAGTCCTCAAACAGTCCAAAAACACACACGGTAGGTTAAGTGGTGAAAGTAAATTGGCCGTAAGAATGAGTGTGAGCATGCATGGTTGTTTGTCTCTGTGTGTGGCCCTGTGATGGACTCCAGGGTGCACTCTGCCCAAGGTAAATCAGAATACTCTTCAGCCCCCTGCAACCCTCTACAGTAATGGATGGCAGGATGGATGTCTCAAGACACACATTGATTTACGTGAACAGGAATCCTTGACAATAGCTCAACTATTCAGGATTGAGGCACCTTTAAACTCCAGACTGTGTAATACTTAACCTTCATTCAAGTGCACTGCATTTATTTGCAAAGCTGTTCGACATCAGTTAAATTTGGATCTTATTTCTTGAAAAAAATCAATAACTGTTATTCTACAAGGTCCCTCTACAAGGATACCAAGTTATCCCCAAAAAAGTGGAGCTAGCCACATATTTATTGGAAAACTAGACAATTATGTGTCCAGGTGTTGATTTTGAATCAAGATTTTGTAAGTCTAATGTATTAATGTTGCTCGGCTAGCAGGTGTCTGTTTATACTTCAGAGCTAATCAACAGTAAAAGTGTTTGGTTATTGCCAGATGTAATATGTTTTACTGGCATTGCAGAAAAAAAAATCATGACATGCAGGAAGAAAATCAGCTGTGGCAGATGGTGAGCTCAAGAAAATAGTGTCAAACTGCTGATGCACCCCTCTACACAGAGTGCCAGAGCCCCGTAGAAACCTAGAGAAAACCCCAGAACATTTAAATGTGATAATAGTTTATTTGTAAATATTTTTGTTTTTATACCATTGAGCATATCTAATAGGTTCTGTGCCTTCTTTCTACATCAGCTCACACACATAACATATAACACTAAGGATGCATACAGTAGGTACACCCGTGCATATTAAACTAAATAATACATGCATAAATAATTCTGCACTTACTGTTTGCGCAGTATTGCTTGCAGCAACTCTTCTATGCTGTTGGGTCACACCCTCCTATCTGGGGGAGACAAGAGTAGACAAAGTAGTCATTAGTAGTCAAGAATATCACATCACTGGCTCTAAGTTTGACATGTGACTAAGACAGTCACCCAGCTGTGTAGAAGAACAATAGTACACACATATATCTTAATAAAAGACAAATACGCACGACTGGAGGGCACCCAGGAAATTATCAATAAATAACAGCCTAAAGGATCCAAATAAAAATGACTCTTCAGAATCCTGAAATCCTTTTCCCACTCCATGAAAAAGCCAACCACAAAACAGTGCGATTGCTTCAGTACAAGGGCCTCTTGGATACACTTCAATGATTAAATAAAAATATCTCTGGCGAGATAAACAATGCTTAACGCTACTAATCAATCACAAAAAATGACAACAGAACAGCCCAGCCCGGCCATTGTAGCGGTAAGGAACTGCATGCCAAACACTGGGATCGCATCATTTTTCTGTCAAGACAAAAACAAAAGGTTCACATGTGCCTAATGCACAACGACAACTAATTAAATGAAGATAATTTCCATGTTCAGCAACAACCATAAAAGCAAAAGATAAGAATGCATTGAAATGGCGCATGAAGCAATGACAACAATACTGTGTCAATCAAAGCCGAGAGCTCCACAAAGTGCAAGAGAGCCAGTGAAAACACGGTGGTTTGAACTAATGACTCTCAGCGTTTCCTCTGAATCTGTGCCCACTCTAAATTGGGGAGGGACATGTGTTCTTAAAGAGGGCTCCAATCACTGTTTTCATTTATTCACAGATTTACTCCAGGACAATAACATATCAAGCAGAGCAATAAAAAAGCAATATGACAACCGATACCAGCACTTTACAACCCGTTAAAAACAACAAAATATTTGGTAAAAGGCAGCAGGATTCTAAGATTTAGAGACTTGCAGGGACAGCAAAGGCACAGTTACTTGTGAGAGCATGCAAAGTCCTTTGAATCAGCTTAGGGTTGAGGAACATAAAAAAGGTTGCTCTCCTCTTAGCCTCCAGCATAGAGTGATATATTAGTGGAAATGCTGACAATGAGTCATTTTAAAAGAACAGCTAGGCACCAAGTCTTAATTCCAGCTGAACTCAACCCAGCTGGATGGTGACAATCCGTGATTTATATCTGGTTGAGTTTGACGGGAAAAAAAGATACAAACAAGAAGAAAATGAAATCGTACAAAGTAAAAAACAAATGGATTTTCAGTGGTAGATCTGAACCTCATTTGCCGGTAGCTTGTGGAGTTTTAATTAGTACAATCTTCTTTTTAATGGTAGGACTGAATTCGTTTCAACATGCAACATCTGCGTGAGTTTTAGTCAATAAAACCTGGCAAAGTTTAAGGCTGAAAAGTCAAGGACGGCACTGGAAAAGTCTATAGAGCACAAACTGTGCCACCGACTGAGAACAGCAACACATATCGCTTCTTCTTGAAGGATATCATCTGCCAGCTTTCCAGGAGATGGATCCCCTCTGTGGAAGGAGCCCATTTAGCAATATTTGAGCAAAGAAAACGAGGACGCTACCCAGTCATCATGATGCTCATTTTCACAGGGGGAGTCAGGGGAGCATCTCGGTTTCTCAAGCCGACAATCTTGAAGGAGAACGCTACAATGGTAGAACACAAGAGCCACATATGGAAGACATTGTGGGCAATTACAGTACAGTAGTTGAGACACTTATACCAGCTATGCAATATGTACACAGGAAAAGCCACAGCGTGCATCTACTTCTAATAGAAGAGGGGTTGAGTATGAAAGCTCGGTTCAGGCAAAACGTGCTTCTCTGTGCCAATGACTTGATTCGCCTGAGACACGTGAGATACATAAAACAGATCACTAACAGGTGAAGAAGAGGAAACAACAACAGCCAAAATAAACAGCTGTTTTTGCAGGAGTTTTTTAGTAGTTTACAGACCTTTCAAACCAGTTCCTAAGGACTATAAGGTTGATAATGACCTTGAGCACGGTGGATAGAAAGTTTCAAAGGTCAGGAGGTTAATTTCTTATGGGAACACTCAAGTATGGTCTGTAACCGACTGCCTACAACATGCATTAAAACAAACGGGCCCTGTTTGTTTCTAACCGCTGCGGTCTTGCAGTCTAAATATTCACAGAGGCAAATGAGTCCCCTTCCACAAAATAAGAGCCTTCCACTCAGACCCCTCAAGCCACACCGATAGAATCTAAATTCATAATGACAAGACAACTGTACCACCACAGTGCAAACACTCTTCTTCATAAACTGCCCTGAAAAAAAACATTATCCTGTTTCGTGCACATGGTTTGAATCAAGGTGGACTGGCCGAGCTCAGCATGTTGTATTGGAAAAATTGTTTTCAAAGGCCCACGTGCCGTCTTCTTTTTAGGGCATGTGTACAACGTAATGTTACTTTCACCGGCCAAACATAAGGATGTATCTCTGGAACAGGCAGAAAAGACTGGGATAAACACTGGCTGCACACGAGGATGTAATTTGTTCTTATCAAATCGCTGTGAATGTCATTCTCAAGTTACTAAGCACTGTACAGGCAGACAGATATGGAACTCAAACTTCTTCGTTTTTTTCATGCTTAAGACATCAAACATCTTTAGCTTCCTTCTGACAGTTGTGTTCGCATGCTTGTCTCAGGTGACTGAACGGCTGCTGAGCGTTGCTATCTTAGAATAAAGCTGTTCTCTTAGCAACTTCTTCAGGCCCCCAGTCAAAAATATAAGATATTCCCAGGATTAACTATGCAACCCAACAAAATAGTAACAGAGGAAACAATACAGCTGCGCCAACAAATGTTCTGAATTATGTGAGTAACAAATGGCTGCAACAAAGAAAAGCACTGATTGTGGGTTATGATTTACAGTGTTTCTTTGCACCTCTGTGACACCACGTTGTGTAGCACTAAATGATAAAAAAGAAAATGTCAAATTGGCTCAGGGCCCCGCTCAAAACAATCAACAACACGTTTGGGGGAAAAATGAGTCACCTCTCTGAAGGATGCCACAAATCAAAATATAGCGATTCAAAATCATCTCCCGAGGCCTCGTCTTCTCCTTCAGCTCTAAAGTTTGGGATCTCCTTCACCGCTGACGCCTCTGGCTTCCCACCACCACCAGTTCAGCCGGCCAGAAAGACGAGCTGAGTAAATTGCCAAACTGTTTGTCTGTCATTTGATCATACTGCAGGCCGTTTGCAGTGGAAAATGGTGGTGAGGCTGTTTTCGTGTGTTCACGAACACCCACAGCTGTTTTCCCCATTTCTCCTGTGCTTTTCACAGATCATTTAGGCAGATGGACACTCCACCTGGGGTAGAACCGACAACCAAAGCTCCCCTGTGTTTATTATGGATTTGAAACATATCCTGTCTTTAAGAGCTGTCAACCAAATGGCTTTTCTGAACAACATCGTGCAATCGAATAAATCGTGATTGCCGGGTAATCCACTTTTTCCATAGGCTCAACACAAATATATGTACTGTTAACGGGAAACAAATATACCCACATTACCTCTAGTGTGCAAGTAGTAGATGTTTACATGGACATGTGCTACTCGAGAAGGAAATGTCTTATCTATACACATAAAATCAAACTTTCCTTCCAAGTACCAAACAAACGCATGGATGTGTCTACCAGAATCCCCTTGTTTCCTCAGTGTGGTTAGAATACCCCTCTATCCTCCCACAACAGTCCTCACATTATCCCACCCACCCGCCTCTTCATCAGCAGGCTTCTGTGTCCCCACCACTCATCTATCCAGGGGGACTCCATGACTATACGCCCATTATAGGGGCTCCTGAGCCCCCCACACAACCCCAGATGCTCCAGCCCTGTGTGGGCCTGTGCAGCCTGGGGCCAGACATGTGGAAGCAATCACAGCAGACAGAGATGAAATGATATATAGAACTAATACATAGATGGATCAGTAATGACCAAGATCTGATGTCTAACCAAAATACATTCACTCAACACAAGCAGTGACTTCATGTGTGTAGCTGAAGGTCTCAGAGTGGAGGTCCTGGTCAGTAAGGACCTGGATCAGATGTCTTATCATAATACATAGAAGAGTTCCTCCATTACACTGGAAATATTAGGCAAAACTACTGTTCACATAGAAACTCAACACTAAAATGAGGCAATATGGTGACTTCAATTCAAAATCTAAATCATCTGAAGTGGATTAAATCTAAATAACTGAATATGTTGACTAAATTTGAAATGTTCCCTTTTGGAAGCCAATAAACCATTCCTATTACATGAGCTGCTCCCAGTTAAATCACAAAAGTGTATAGGAACAGGACCAACAGACCAGATCTGGCACACTGTTTAGAATGACTCTTCGGTTCAGCATTTGCTTCAAATGCTCAAATTACACATCGTTATACAGAGGTACACAGAATTGGGTTGTGGTGGTTGGCTTCATATCTGACTGTCAGTTTAATCTGTGTCAGTAACTGTGATCCTTTCATCTGAAAAATAGTTTTTCTATACTCCGCCAAAAAATAAGTCGATAAAATGTCTAATAAAATGTATGCATGTACTTCCAAAAAATGTTTCTTCATAGAATAATAAATCGTAAAAAGCAAAAAACGTCACAAATCCATAAGCCCATAGTGTTCAAAGCAGGAATAGATACGTATTAAAACACACAAAATTTGGTTGTACTTCAGATAATCCTTTATAATTATCAATAAACATCATCCTTCTGGTCAAGAACCTACTCTTAAAGCAATTATCTTCCTAGAATAAAAAATAAATGCTATTTATATATAATCAAATCTTCTACTTTAGTTATTTCTTACATTTCCAGACTGGCAAAGCTCAGAATGTGCTTGAACTTTTCATTTTCAGTATTGATATGTGAGATTTAGCAGCAGTTGGACTAAAAACAGTGGGAGACAAGTTTTGAGGACACAATGCAATGATGTCTATAGAGGATACTGCTGAGAGAGAAATTAATCGGTTCCTTGTCTCACAGCATGAACGTTATATACTGACCTAAAGTGATCTACGCTGAGAGAAGACGAATGAATTAAAAGGTAAATGTTAGTGTGCATCCTCGTTCGAACAATAGGATAATTTAGATAAGATAAATAAACAGGAAAAAGCCAAGGCATTAAACCACCCATAACAGACTGGAGAACAGAATCACAAAACAGGCACTACATAACACACACACACACACACACACACACACATATAGAGAGAGAGACACACAGAGAGAGAGAGAGAGAGAGAGAGAGAGAGAGAGAACCAAATTTTTGCAATGCTTGCAACATATATGCAAATTTATCTTTTTTTGTTTTTAATTTATTCAATTTATTCAATAGATTAAATTCAAGTTTGATAGGGATAAATGCATTCTTAAAATTAATACAGTTAGTGGCAACTAATAGGAAGATAAGTATTAGTTCTCTAATTTTACATAAGTTTGTTAAACAAAGCTTCATGCATGGTTCATTTTATTAAACATTAAAGAGCCACAAAATACACATAATCCTAATCTTGATGTTAGAACATGTATGTTATGTTTTATGAGATGGTTATTTTCCCTGATTTTACAGTAGTTTTTAAATGACACCCCAGCTGCTGGAATATTATTGGTTTTACAGTTGTTTATTCAGTGTAAGATTTTAATTAGCATTTAACCTCAACAGTATTTGATTTTTTACACAGAACTGCCAGAGAGTATGCCAAATAAACATACCATGTAAAAATGTACAAATGTTTTTTCTGTTAAATCACACTGTCTGCATAGTGAGTATCAATATACTCACAAGAAATATTGCCCTGGTTTGAATAATAATTTGTTGGAAATGCATTGTCCATAAAAAAAAAGTTAAGTTACTTCTTTAGATATCCTTAAAATTACAACTACACCTTCTTCTTTATTGAAAAATCTAGCATTTCTGAGTATGCAAACATTTTACTGCTGTAAGCCACTGAATGTAGGATCTTTTCCTGCATCTCAGCAAGTCCATTCTCAGTGTGTCAATCAACGCAGGCTTCACAGTTCCAAATCACGGGTCCAAATTTCCAATAGAGGTGTAAAGTAGCAGGAGATATTTGGGCCTGCTTGGTTCGCAAAGTAAAGTCCCATTTGATTTTTCCCAAAGAAAATGTGTGAAAATATGACTCACAGTTGGAGAACATCAACAGCTTGGATTGGAATGAAACACACCTGTTTAAGTTCAAAGGATTAACTTTTACCTTACAAAATATCTGGTTCTTTAAAAAAATCAAAAGTACAAAAGCTTGTGTACATGAAATCTTTAGAGGACAAGCTAACTACGACTCCCATAACATATCCAATCACTGAACTTCATTTTCTGCCATGTGATCCACTGATGGTGGGTGAAAGATATAGATGTGGCGCCATGCTTTGTTAGCAGCACCAAAGCACTTTACATTTCCTACTGTTCTGATTTGTGCCTGTGACAAGGCACAAATCAGTATTGGGATCCTTCAGAATAATGAAGAAAACATGATTTCTCAGATACAAAACTTGCATAATTAAATTTGGTAAATCATCCGCCCATATGGAGAGTTCAACAAAAATAAAGATAGAACTGGTTAAAGATATCAACATGGGAATACAGAACTGGTATATAAAAAAAAAAATAATAATTTAAAAAAAACACTTCCAAAACCAGCAGTCCCTTCTATTTTACAACTGTGCTGGACTAGAATTGGCTTCAGGACTAGCACACATATTAAACTCATATTTTTATTAAGAACAGAAAAACTTTCCATTCCAACAGAACGTAAAAAGAGACTTGTGAGAAGCATCATTATTTAGCAACAGCGACCTGTCAAGCTCTGGATTTTGCCACATGCGGAGTTAGTGCAACACAAAGACTTTAGTGTTTGCTGTCTTTCTGAAACTTAAAAAAAAGGGAGAGAAAAATGTGGGAAATGGATACGAGTGCTGTTTATCTGTGTTGGGAAGCACTAGTTCTCTCTCAGACTACATGCAAGTCCTTCTGCACAGAAACAAGATGTACAATAATCACATTCTTTTGCTTTGTTTTACTTTGTTTTACAATTCAAGCAGGTTGATTTGTTTGATTAAAACAAACAACATAATAAAAAGAGACAAAGTCATAAAAGTCATCACCTGGTCTCCTGTTGTCTTTCTTGTGGGAGCCACCTTGTGCTGCACCTTCAAAAGGAGGCCGGCCCACAGAGCCACTCTATTAGATGAGTAGGTGGGGTGTCACATTTGATTGGACAATAGATGTGTGGAGCAGTTAAACATAATTAAGATAAATACTGTAGGAAGCATAAATGTTTTGTACATTTTGAATTGCAGTGTTGATGACTGATAGTATATCTATGAAGTGAGGTGGTGTTGTTGAAAGAATCTTAAGAAAATCATATGTATTTGCTCCACTCTAGAGCTCTGACCTGATTGGCCAGTTTTGACTTGGAAGGCAACCCCACCTACTCCATATACACTGATCAGTCACAACAATATGACCACTGACAGGTGAAGTGAATAACATTGATCATATTGGTACTATGTGCTGCTCTGCTGGAAAACCTTGGATTTTGACATCCGTATTGATGAGACTTAGACACCAAAATAAACATTGTCCTACAACAAACACACTCCCTCATGCAAATGGAAATCCCAAATGTCACTGGTCTACCCCCTGCAGGAAAATGCACCCCATCACATGGAAAAAACATCAAACAATCAGGAACATGTTGAGGAACATGACAATGACCCAACATGTTGATTTGACCTCCAAACTTCCTACACCCCATTGTGATCAAGCATCAACAGGATGCAGTGGAACAAGTTTGATTGACAGAGACCCCACTGCACAAGTCAGAGTACCCAAAGGATCCACTGCCAACATCTTGGTTCCAGACCCCATAGGACACCCTGAGAGGTCCTCTTGTCCATGCCCATGGTTCAGAGCATTTCTGATGACATAAGGGGACCAACACAATATTAGGCAGGCGGTCATAATGTTATGCCTAATCGGTATATATGTGGGTCTACTGGAGGGAGAAAGCAATTTACATAGAATTCAAATGATGGGACTTATAGTGACATTTCTATGGGTAATGTCACACATTGTAATCAGAGGAAATTAAACGGCAGGCAGGATGTCAAAGGAGGCCACAAAAAGTACTCACAATGACTTGAAAGTCACCATCAGCAGGACAGAAAAATCAAAAGCATCACCAAATAGAAGCTGAATGAAAGTTGGCAAAAACAAAGGGAGGAAGAGAAGAAAGTATGCTGGAATTACAGAGTTCAGAGGAAAGTGGGAGAAAAGAAATGTGTAAGATAGAACATGAGAGACAGCTGCCCTCACAATATATGTACTGTAGTATGCATATAATTGGGACATACCACTTCATGATAATATTGCGCCCTAAACTTTGACTGTTGCAGTCTGCAGTGTGAAATGAGCTGTCTCCCTTCGGCTCTAGCTTATTTATTAGCAGGACATCCTGGTATTTTTGGCATACTACATTTGAAACACTATGTACTGGGACATACTAAATCCTGTTCTGGCGTACTATGCAGTATGGCCGTATGGATATTGGAACGCAGCCTGAGATTTGGACACACAGGATTAAACAGGACACAGTTCAAAATACTAAAAAACATAATACTGGCAGATGTGACCTCTGTTGGGAAGGAAGAGGCAATAGAGCATGATATTATATACTGTCAGAAATATGAGACGGAACGAAGACAACTGATCCAAAACCTCAAAAAGAAAAGAGTAAAATCTGATATTCGAAATTCTAAGAAACAACTGAAGAAATGAGTGTTACCAAATCATATTTTAGTATCTTAGATGAAACGTTTTAATAGAGAGGATATGAATTTCTTATTTTTGTATCTTTTTTTATGGTAGTTGTAAATATGAGTTCTGATCCACACTCTTTACAGACTGGTGGAGGTAATGTACCAATTTGTTGTTTGCCAACCACCAATAAATCTCACACAAGAAGAAGAAGAAGAAGAAGGAGAAGAAGAAGAAGAAGAAGAAGAAGAAGAAGAAGAAGAAGAAGAAGAAGAAGAAGAAGAAGAAGAAGAAGAAGAAGAAGAAGAAGAAGAAGAAGAAAATCTCCAGACTTCATCACACTTGTAGACTCGCGGACTTTGCGGGTGCTGAGGGCTGTCCAAATCCACAGTTCATCCAGTCCACAAGGGGCCTCAAGCAGACTTTCTGCAAACTTCCAGAGAGTCTGCTTGGAGTGCAGACTTCACTAGTTTGATTACCCACAATTCATTGCAATACAGATGTGACGTTTTAATTTTTCCATTTTATTATTGCAGCCTAGCTATAAAAGCTGTACAGTCTGAAGCCAAAGTCATGGGATAGGGAAAAAATGGCTGAAAAAAGACAAAAGCAAGTCTTCCATCAAAAGCAATCACCACATTAAATTAAACGTAAATAAACATCTGGTTTTGAATTTGTATAGCCTATGTGTATGAATGTTGATATGTTAAATAAGATTTATATCTTGTTATTTGCAGGGGCAGATGAACAAACCCTTCAGCTCATATGACCACCTTTTCACAGGTGTAAGACATTCCTCAGCTGAGGGCTTTATGTGAGTGTGGTGATGATAGTTAATGCTAAACTGACGTAGTGGCACATGCTTCTCTACAGATATCAGAAGAAATTAAAAAGCTATTTTTGTAGACTTGCATTTTTTTTTTATTGTATCCGGTGTATTGCAAGGAGTAGAATGATCAGGTAGGCAAGTGCCGTGGTGATTACCGTCTCCATGATAGTCTCTCAAATGTTCTCACAGAAATGAGTGAAACAGACTCCAAGCCTGTCTATTAGCCCCAGTCATAATGCTGCAGACTCCCGATTTGGATTCAGCCAAAGAAGAAGAAGAGGAAGAAGAAGCAAAAGAAAAGAGAACAGGGTGGCCGTATCCACTGTTCCACACTCCAGCTAGGTGGTTTGCCAACTGCTAATCAAATCAACAGAAGGAAAAACAATGGATTTGTTATTGTTTTTTCGGTCTGTTGGGAAGCTGCTGTGTGTTTTCAATAATAAGTGGATTTTTATTTTTCCATGTTACTTTTGTAAGTGTAATGTTTTGTCTTACACCTTTCCTTGCAACAATCAGCTTTTGGATTAATTGCAAGTGTAAGCGTATCAGTTAAACTAGCTTTTGACAGTAACCTACCATTATGACCAGAACCAAGTGGCACAGCATTAGCGACTTACTTTATGCTATGAGGTTAAATGTATTGTCCATATATCAGAGTTTAGAGTAACATTCGTGGCTTTATACAACTTTAGCATGGGGAAGTTGACCCTTGCATTCCAAGAAATCATAATGTTAGCCAAACACAGTCATCATCTTCAAAGCCCTTTCTCTTGTAAGAGTAAAAAATGTGTTTACAAAAAATAAAGTATTGATCTAACATTCAAATTTAACAACGTTATGTTTTCATCTCTATTGCAACACAAAGGCAGTGCCTCACCTTATTTACATGTTTTATAGAGCTCATCAGCTGGCACCATGATGATTTCCTTGGTCAGGTTCTTTCAGCATGATGGATAGATAGACAGATAGACAGATAGAAAGATAGATAGATAGACAGACAGACAGACAGACAGACAGACAGACAGACAGATAGATAGATAGATAGATAGATAGATATAACCATCACATGACATTTAAGATCCTTTGACAGTTCTCTCATTTTCAAACCAGTTTATTGTTTCTCTCTGCTATCTTTTTATCTCTCTCCTTACCCACATCCCAACCAGTTGAGGCAGACGGCTGCCCTCCCTGAGCCTGGTTCTGCCAAATGCCTCCTCCTCCTATAAGGAAGTGATATAAATTAATCTAAATAGAATTTAATTGTTAGAGAAATTGTTAGAGTCTGTTAGACAGAATGTTTTAACCAATTTTGGTTGCTTAGCTAATTAGCTAATTAGATAACGCTTGTTAATCTCAACTGACATAATGTCTACGCAACATGTTGTCAATTCAGTAGTTTTGCATAACCAGGCCATTCTCTAGTCCAAACACAGCTCTGTGTAGAATGGTCTGGCTGTACCTCATCATCATTCTACAATTTTAAAAAAAGCGCTGCCAAGTTAGAATTTCTTTAAACCAACAACAATTGTCTCGGGTGGGGTTGAGAACAGGATGGTGCTCAATTAAAATAGTGACAGGGGAATTGTTTTGGTGGAACAGCTGTACAAATGGAAACAAGCACAGCCAATTAAATGGTCACGTGAAATGCACAGGCAATGGCAGGCTTATGCTGGCAATCTGCAGCCTGTGAGTCAGACTATCAATTCAGCTACCAAAATTGATGGTCTGTGCCCAGAAATGTGAGTTCTCCTTTTGTGTGAAATAAGGGAACCATTGTTTTAAAATTACTAGGCTATACTCGGAAATACACAGTTAATTTCTGTTTTAAAATTCCTCTGTTACAACAGCCACTTACAAGACCATCTCATAAGCGGCTCAAAGGACCATTTTCCCATGTTAAGGCCTCAGGCACAAGGCAACTATCCTTTTCTTTCTCTCTAAAAAATGCAACACTTTGATAATAAAATAAGACATTATGTACAATAGTAGAGAAAAGCAATACAGACAGGTAACATCTCCAACACATCACACACACACACACACACACACACACACACATTCTCAGGAATCCAGTGTCATGTTTCTGTCGATATATCTTCAGGTAGCACTCGCTGCATTGTAAACTAGGAATGTTTCTGAGCCAAAGGACGGAGAGAAGGAGCCAGCTCGGTAATCTTCACTTCTCATTCATCTCCAGCACACATACATTATCGGTTCTTTGACAGCAATTGATCCGTACACCACATCAATAACATCTTTGTGACCTAAATTTTGATAAATGAGTCCAACAATTACAACCTGAAAAGAATAATTTACTACCTTCTAATTCCACCTAGGGATATATCTATCATAACTTTAATTTCAGGCTGTTAATCACTGAGTTTTTTGTGCATACAATGTATGGAGCATTGTTAGGGAGCAGAGAAGAAGAGGACTGAGTGAGTCATTAAAGATAGATCAGGCTCCATGTGGTACCACGGTTTATGGGTTAATAAATATACTCAACTCATATGTAGTTCAACTGAGTGGATGTAAATTAATTTAATACGACTAAGTCTTCTACTAAGTGGGTTGGAAGGAATATTGTTGAATTTTTTTTGGTGTGATTAACAAAACATGTGTTGCTGTGAGGTGTGATTAAATTCTATGCACTTTAAACCAGCTTTTAATGACATACCACAAAAAAACAAGAATGGTAGTGAAAAATGTACAGAGGGCATATTTTAGAGATTTGTCAACGAAGAAAGGAGAAAAAGCTTTAACCAATTATTCTTAAAAAAAAAGATCTAACCAAGAAAATAGGTTTGCTCTTAAGCTTGGTCAGAACATAACACAAAACAGTAAATCTCGAACGTGACCTTTCAGAATGTGTATACTTGTATTACTCATAAATCTCTTCACACAGTCGCACTGTGAGGGCTCGCCTCCCTTTTGGGGATGAAAAGCAAGTCCTCAGAACCATTAAATCTCAGTATGAAGACTTGGTTTAAGGTTAGGTTTAGGTTAGGCAACTAGTGGTTATGGTTGTGGTTAGGTAAAGCTGCCAGGAAATGAATAGAAGTCAATGTAATGTCCTGTGAAGTGATGGAAACACAACTCTGCATGTGTGTGAACTGTAACTAAACTCCTTTAGCCACTGATCATGTGATCACGAAGAGCTGAACCAGATGGTGGACAATTTGTTTCAAAAATGAATGTTCACTCTCGGCCCTCCCAAACACACTCGCACACATATAAGAAAAACAACAACAACAACAAACAAACACCTATGGTATTCATTAAGCCATGTACTGCTCAGATTTAACACGGCAACACGTTTATCATTGACAAACAACACTATATTGTCTGCATACTTCACAAATTAGCAATACAATGAAATGCACTCTCACCAGAGATGCAGATATACACAACTGATCTATGATCTAATCCATCATTATTTTGGCTGGACCTCATGCAAGTATGACATCCTAACTTCTGCCCTTACAGCAAACTTTCTGACTGTCACATTGTGCTGTGAGTTCACTCAGTGCAGAACTCTGGAGGTTTGTTAATCCTTCAAGTTTACATGTGATTTCTCCCTGGGCCTTCAGAGGGTCACTGCCAGCCACACTCACTTCATCACGTTGCTCAGCAGTGACAACGCAGCCTTTGGGTGTTTCCTGATCTTGTCTCTCAGTCTCTAATTGCACGAAACTGTTGCTAAGCCAAGACCCAGCTGGGTACAGCAACATTCACCTTTTTTTCCTGAGCTGAGTACGCCTGAGCTGAGTGGTGCGGGCAGGGCGCGTTTTTGAAATGAAAAGGTTCTTGTTCAGCACTGATTGCAAACATAATTATCAGAGCTGGAAGGCAATGGAGCACCCTGCCTTTCCTCTGCTCCCCTCCTCAACTCTGCTCTCCACTTCCATCATAATCATACACAACCCCGAACCAGTGTCCGTCTTAGGGCACAGGATCCCGATTGGACCTGAACACCGGCAGTTTAGCCAAAAGACAGCTTGAACTGAGAGGTTCACATCACATCCTCCTCCCTGTATTTCCTGTGTTTTCCAGATAAAACACTGCATGTGATTTATTTGACTGTTAGAGATTTAATGAGGATCTGCTTCTAGTTTTCTCCTTCTTTTTTCAGCTTTGCCACACACTTTTCTGGAGGTTTTGACGGGAAACTAAGCGAATGACGTGACGTGACGAGCAGCAAAAGAGGCATGACGGTGTTGAGAAATGGAACTGACTGGTAGTTTAAAGCCATCATCCTAAACAATGTCATATGGATGAAACCTCCATTTTGCCACAGAGTGACAAATTAAATGAGCTGGAATGTGACATTTGGTTCCTAAAAGCACAAAATGCTGTAGGTCTTGTGGGTGTGGAAAAGTCACCACAACTGGGCTAACCAAAACCATCAACAGAAAGTCCAAGAAAAAATGTTATAGCTCATGTTAAATGTGAAATGATCTCTTTCAAGAGTTAGCCAAAGCTGGTGGTATTTCTTGAAGACTTGCTTAAAACATCAGGATTTTGAATCTTAAACAGGTACAATATTTCCATTAGAATGGTTCTCGATACCTAAATTAGTCCATCTTCTACATCTATCCAGAATCACTAAGGGATGTAAAAAGCACAGCAGTTGTCATATAATCATCCTCCAAACAGTTTCTCCTTTAAAGTGATTAGACAACAGGTCACCCCACCATGCAGTTGTTCTTCATTTTGAACTTTTTTCACTACATCCAGTCCTACTATCAACCACTACAGGTTGCAAACAGCAAACTCTCAGCAGCATGACACAATCAATACAGCATGTTTAGCTATTCTTATTATCAACACAGTTTAAACCCAGATTCCATTAACCAGACTTCAAAGCTGTTCTTCCTCCGTGCAGATTTTTTTTAAAACTGATGTTTGTGATGGTTGTTTGAAATCAACTGCATTCCAATGAGGTGAACGAGGACACATGATGACCATCGTTAACGAAATGAGTTTCACCTGCTTTTCCTTCTGGGACAAGTCAAAATATCTGCCATTAAAAAGGGGTCCATTGAGCAGGTTGTGTTCTGGGACTGCACTTTTAGATTGATTCCTCACGAGGTTTCTTGATTTGTAGGTCAGATCCTGGAAATTCGGATGCCATTTTCGCTCTCTTTGATAATGGCTTGCTAAATATGAGAAACAAAGGAAAAAACACATTCACAAAAAGTGTGTGATATAACTGAAAATGTATCATGTATGTATCATGATGAAATGTTTATTTTTAGTCCATTTTCATAAAACCCTAACCCTAACCCACTATAACATACACGAATGAATACATTTACACACATTTCCTTATTTAATAAAACTAAATAAGGACAAAGGAGTAATCTAACAATGATGCACACTAACTAAACACAGCAAGTAAAACCCAGAGGTGCACAGAGACACACAGAGACAAAGCTGCTGCACCATACTCAGGTTTGTGAGTGGCTGGCCTAGACTGGGTGTTACTGTGCGAGGACCCTGTACTAGCCTTTTCACGCACCCAACGTCAAATCTGTCAGCTCCCAGAAAAGGCCTCAAGGAGTGCGTCACCTAGGTGGAGGTGGTGGTTTCACAAGGTCCTAGGTGTGTTAAAACTGTGAAGCCCATCTCGCAAGGCAGTTACCGCATCCTGCCAGCTGTAGCCTCTAACAGAAGAGGTCTGCAGGGATGGATGAGTGCAGTGAGAGGCCCAGGTGGAAACAGACTAGCATGCCTCGGAAGACCTGCACAGAAGCCAATTGGGAGAACAATGGAGGGCAAAGGGGTTTCATTATCAAGGGGTGTGACAGGCTGATAATGGGCTCAAGGGAGCTTGCTTAGGGTTCGAACTTTGCATTTCCTTAACATGCCTTTATGGCAGTTTAAAGCTAATGCACTGAAGTGAAACTATCAAACATTCTATCAAACTTAAAACTATTGATGAAGTGTCCATCAGCGCTATTGTTCATCACCCAGGTCAAAACAAAAGCAGGTGGATTTATTTGCACTGGAAATTTCACTTCAAATGTCTTTTAGGCTAATCATTTTCCAAAATGGTTACTTTACTGATAGTCTGACTCACCAGATATCAATTATTATAAGACTACTGCTTCTTGGCCATGCACTTCAAGTGACTTTCTCCTCTCCTCCCACTATCTAAGTGTTACCAAAATCCCCCTCACTACAAAAACAATAGCAACCTCCAAGTAGCAACCTACCACATTGAAAATTTGTGGTCTTGATGAAGGTTTGGATGATGCAATAAGGCAGTGTCACTGTTCTTGCAGCAAATTATCCATTTTAATTACAGTGCTCGACTTCCTACTTGCAAATGTTCCACCATAACAATTTCCCATCACTATTCTGAGGGGACACCATTGCTTTGCATTATTATTGTGACTGAATTCAAAGAAACCAGAGTATTTTCTTTTCCTGTAGCAGAATGATAATGAGGTGCATCCAGACCATTCCACACAGCACTGCGTTTGCACTAGAGAACTGTCAGGCTATGCTAGACTACTACACTAAAGACTCTGTATGACCTTTTTCTGCATGAAAGAAACAGCCATTCTTTCACAAAGCTATTTCCTCTGTGGCACCAAGTCACATAATTCGAGCCTGCAAATAATTGTCTTTCTGTACATTGTGCTGATCAAAAGATACCGGTGACTATCTTGGAGACAGAAACTTGCTAGCATAGAAACATATATGAACAAGCTATACTGCAACAAGAAACAGGATCAGTCTGTAACACAAGAGCCATGCCTCCCAGCATTTACAGAGAACATCTGCTGCCTTGACAGGTGAGGTTTTACTCTTTACGACATTATTTCCAGAAAGACACATTGTATTAAACCAATCCAGTATACGAAAAACATGCCCACTTTTATCTGTTGGTCCCACTCTGTCTCATCGCTCTTCTCAATTTCCACTTTATACTTGTGTCTTTGATAAATCAAGGAAAATGAAATTCCTCTCAATGGATGTATAAATGACTTTCCAGCTTGTATGTCTGTGCTAAACATCTGTCAACTGTTAAGTAAACATCTGCCATTACAAGTAAACACACAGGTTTTGTGATGGTTGGTGGGTCTTAGATTACTCTTTAGGCCAACTGGAAAGCATTTTACAGTTTAGCTGTCCTCCTCCTTCTCTTCCCTATCTCCATGTGTAATTCTTTCACACTATTAAAATCTGTCCTAATCTTTTTTCCCGTCCAAGATCCCCTTGATCCCTCCGCAACCCTCTCCAGTGTGAGAAAAGGATCCTTACCTCCTCCTAGCACTTGAGTCATACGTGCTGAATCAGACCAGTGCCGCTGATCACTCCCTATCTTGGTTTTCTGTGGATGTGAAACCTCATTATACCTCTGTGCTCTGTCTCGCCTGAGACATGTTCAAAGACCGAATAAAGCTTTGCCGTCTCTTATCCTCTGGTGACTTTGGTGGCTGGCCGTCTAGTGCAGTCTGGGATTAGGCAAGAGAGTGAAAGACTTGGCCTGAGAGTCTGTGCTTACAGTACAGGGCATGTCCTCAGAATCACAGAAGGAGATTTTCTGCTCCATGTTAATACACCTTTATGAAATCTCATAAACAGTCAGAAAAACATTCCTCCCACATGCACACACAAACACACTGTAAATTAATGTGAGCCAGTCACACACACACACACACACACACACACACACACACACACACACACACACACACACACACACACACACAGTGACACTCTGGGAATGTTGATAGGTTAATGTGTGAATAAAAGCAGAGATGGTGGGATGCAGTGTCAGACACTAGTCTTCAACAGCTCTACAAACCTCCAAGTCCTTGTTTTCCTGGGCTGACCTCCTGGTGCATTTGGACCGGGGGAAAACACGCTCGGAGATATCAACCATTTATGGCTCCAGACAAAGTCATGTACTGCATGCCTCATCTGGCATAATCATATTTTCAACCATAACAAAGATAAGAGGAGGTAAATCAAACGCAGCCTCTTTCACAGCGCTTAGACTTGTGCTCATTGCAAAGCATATTTCTGGACTTTCCTTTCATCACACGCAAGCTTTCTGGTGTTAACAAACAGGCAGTCGTTCTCCCATGGAATCAGATCTGGCCTCGGTCCACACCAGACGACCCCTCTCTGTCCCTAATGTCTCTGGAAACAAAGGGCCATTCTGGCATGTTAAAACTCACAAAGTGTGAACAAAAATACACTGTGAGATGCAAAAATTCTCACCTCTGATTGACACTGTAACAATTGCAGCCACTCAAAGTGAAATTATTGTTACCCAGATGCATGTTTACACAGGGATATGGATTTTTCAGTGTCGCTGTCAGGTACTGTGCTCCACTGGTTGAAAAATACAGCATATTATCTATTATCAGTCCATAAAAATATTGTACAGTATGAAAAGTCTTCCAGTGACAGATGCAGGGTTGATCTCCTCAAGCCTCTTGCAGCTTACAGTAAACAGTAAACGTAATGAACTTCTCTTATAATTGCATTCGATGCTAATAAAATGTGTTACAGCCACTGGCTCAAACAGACCACAGAGCTCATTGAATAAATGCCTCTGGTTCAGACGCTTAATATCTGCGAGGAAGATTAGATCTTTATGGCAGCGTGGCTCATAAAAAGGGGAAGGCCTCCTTGTCATCTCAGACATGATTCCTTGTAACCCACCCCCATCAACATCACAATACACATCCCAAACGCTTCTAATATCTCCTGCAGATAAATCACATCATGTCTGATTTGTAAGTTATAAGAGATGAAAGGTTTGCCTGGAAAAGTTGTGCACAGGTAAAGGAGGGTTCACCTTCACTGGGGTTGCAGGAGGTATCCAACAAAAAAAACTGATTTGGTTTCACTGATATGTCATGTACAGTGTAATGCAGCTGGTTGATACACTTTTTAAAACCTTCAAATGCTTGTTTTGCTTCTTTTTTGCGTGGTTTGGGGTCTTTGGCAGTGTGCACCTGCTTCATCCTGCGCGTTCACACGTTTGGTGACTGTCACCTCAAGCGCAGTGCGCGTCACAGCACCAGAAAAGAAGCCTCATCATTTAGACCGACTGCTTTTGAGTTAATGCCAGCAACCAAATAGAAAAAAAACAGCATGAAGAGAAAACCAGACAAGCAAAACAGAAATCATCTGTCCAAAGCAGTTTCCCTCCTCACGTCATGACGTCCCGAGTTCACCTCCAGGACACCGACGTAACATTTTTGACGCATTTTAATTAACAACACACACTTTCGAGGAAATTCCAACTTACCTCTCACGCTACTAGACGCGTTCAGTCGAAGGTCCGGGCTGTCAGGTTAAACAGTGAAAGTTTTCAGGAAACTCGTTGACCAGGAAGCATTTTGCAGCCGCTGTCTTGGATGAGTTCGTCCCCCTCCTCTCGCACACATCTGGTCCCCAAACTGCAGGAGAACCTCCCATCCAGGCAGCCTCAGCTGGGCTCTGCGCGCCCACCTCTCATTGGTTTTACGGCTTTTTCACGAGTCAAGGAGCTTCCTCCGCTGTCTGATTGAATTATCATCCGTATCTTTGAAGCTCCAGATAAAACAAACTAGCTGTAAGATTCTCTTTCAAACTGCTGTTCCCATGTGACCGTCAACAACCGGTGGAGGAGTCAGACTGGTTTCATAAGGGTGGCCAGGCTGAGACCACTGCTCGCACTGGGGTGGCACAGTGTTTTCTTAATTTGTTAAGGTTTTTTTTTGTCACTTATTATTTGTTGATGCAGGAAACACTGCTATGTAGACGTACACAAAAACTCAGAGTATATTAGGCTTTATATGTAACCATGAATAGACAAAAAATCCGGAACAACTTTTAATTCATGTCTTTTTTTTAATTGTTGGAAAGGTCTCAAGATAGTTACAGTTGAAATTACAAAAGATAAGTGCACATGAGGCAAACATATCAGTGCGAGGCTTATTAGACACCATAAGATGCTCATCCAGCTTTTTGTTTCTTTCGTTTTAGATGCAGGTTCTTGGTCAATGTTGCATTTTTCAGCAGTAGCACCACTTGTTTCCAGAGTTCTTCAGTAGTCTTTTGGGGTCTATGCAAGAGCTTCAACTAAATCTAGAACTAAACCTAAATCTCTCACACTTTAACTTGAAAAAACATGCACAAACCAGTTATTTAATTTTGTCTATATACTTTTCAGAGATAATAACACAAAACATTTGAACTGCTGCAAAATCAGTGTCAACAGTTTCTGTTTTGTCAGAACTATTGGTTGTATAGCACATTACCAATGTACACCTGAAGGCCTGATCAATAAGCCCTTATAGTCTCAATTGACGTCACAGATGCAGTGCTCAATAGTTTATACGACTTAAAATACTACAGAAAAGGAGGAACAGTACACACTATCATGATGCTGCTTGGAAGCAACACGTCATCTTTTAAAAATGTGAATTTGGACTTCCATTCACAGTATGATTTGCTGCTCAGTTGATCCATCCTTGTTTGTCATTTTAAAGTGTTTACACATTTTAGCAAACTAATATAAAACAGGAAAGCCATGAACATCTGTAAAAATCAATGCTGACATTTTGAAAGTACAAACTTCTCCACAAATGCGCAATAAATAATGACAGCAGTGGATGCTGTCACTTACGGATAAACTTCCTAATGGATTTCTTCCTAACACCGTTCATGCTGAGTTTGTGTACATCTGGTGGGGGGCAAGTCAACCATGTTTATACGTCACTGATTTCACAATGAACTATGAGCAAGTCCATCAGGAAAGTCTGCAGATATGCAGCATTTCTATTGACCTTTTGACACTGTCAATAAAGCTTTGACTTGTGCTGTATGCATCTCTACCATCGTAGTCGCTAAAGCTTGTAACTCCTTCAGGGAAGTCATAGGTGTCTTGATGGCCTCCCTCAGTCGTCTCTTCCTTGCTCAGCCATTCCATTTTTAAGGATAGCCTAGTCTAGGCAGAAATTAATGCATGTGTCATATTCATTCTATGTTTGATTTAATTGCACTCCAATGGATATTCAGTGATTTGGAATTGTTTATCTTTTTTCGTCTTCATGGTGCAGTTACAGCCAGGACTACTGATTCACCAGTGACTGGACCTTCCAGATACAGGTGACTTTGTACAATCACTTGAGACACATTCACTGCACTCACATGATCTCAGTTTTCACTAATTCTGTGACTTCAAGCACCAACAGGCTGCACCTGTGTTGAGTCAATTCATTTATGCATGACTAGTTTTATGGTTTTATATTTTGACATAATTGTCATTACTTTCTAAAAATGTGTTTTCATTTTGGCAAATTCTTGACAAAAAAAAGCCAAATTAAATTGACCATGCTTCAGCGTTGAAAAGCAATAAAGTAGAAAAACCTCCAAGGGGGTTAAATACTTTTTATAGGTACTGTAGTTATTGGATGTAACTCCAGTTCTATGAGTACATGTGTAGCCCTCTAACAGGCCTCACGATTGGTTGTGTGGAGCAGCCAGACTTTTGTCCCAGATCACCCTTTGGCTCCATCGCCAACATTCAGCCCTTGCGTTTCTCATTATAAGAGTCCTGGTCAAGGTTACGAGAAATAATGAGAACCAATACACCAGTAAATTTATACAAATATATATCAATCACTGCATGATACACATAACGTTTTGGAGAATTCAGACCACAGCACAAAAAAAGTAATAATGTAACCTTTAAACCAAACTATCTAATGTGTTCAGTAACAAGTTGTGATAACCAGTGGTGGAAAGTAGCTACATGCAACAAACACTGCTTTTAGCTTGTTTGAGTGGCCTGTTATCATTTAGCAACACTTCTGCTCCATTACAGTATCTGTGTGCTGTGGACAAATCACAATCAAAAACAGTTGTGAGGTGAGCGCCATAAAAGTCACAACATCAAAGTTTTATGATAAAAAATTGCGTAAGAATAATAAATCCGTCTTTAGGATGGAAATTTCAATCGTAAAATCCTGACAGATGCATTTAGTTTTTAGGTTAGCGGAGGTCTTCCTCCTTCATGTATTTACAGAAAAGAAAACATCTAATTTCCATGTGGAGCACCGTTGTTTGCCTTCTATTATACTGTGTGTCCTGTGGTCAGTTACTGCACTGTAAAAACTACATTTATGCATCGACACCCATAAACTTTGAGTGCTCTGGGACGGGAACTCAGCAGAGTGATATATCAAATATTATGCAATGCCAAACAGAAATGGGTGTGCGATCAAGACAGATCTTTTGTGCAACCTGTCATCTTTTGCTAAACAATCAAAACGGCTGGATATAGCTACAGTTTTTTGACATCCCAAAAACTGAGGTTGAGCAACACATCCGATTTTATGATGCATGTAACAACAGCCATGTTGCTAAGCCCCTGAATCTGCTCCAAGACTGCCGCCTTAAAATATTATAACGCAGCCACACATACAGTAATAATACCAAATACTGAATCCCATAAATCCGGATATTAATGTGCAAAAGGAAACACAATCAAAGGACCAGGATGTTTCTTAAAGCAATGTTTGCCCTCCTCATGAACTTTTGGAATTATAGCGCAAGTGAGAGAGATGTGTGTATGTAGTTCACTGCAACGCTATTGACCTGAAACAGATGCATACAGGCCACAGAGAGATTTGTTTCCTCAAGATAAACAATTGCTGATTTATGATCCTTGAGACACATTGTGTTTGGATGTTACTGCTCCAACAAATATGTTCGCTCATCTTTGCACATCCTGAGGTTACTCCTCCAGCCTTGTTAAAAAGTTTGAGCAGGAGACGGCATGCATATGAAGTCAGCGCCAGGTGAGCAACAGAGGTTGGTACTTGCACGTAGCGTCAGATGCCAGCAGAGCTGCTGAGAAGGAAGGAAAAGATACACCGCCTGGTGTCTGTCTATCACTCCTCTCCTTCTCTCCAAACATGCGTTCTGCTTCCAAACAATCTCATTTCTCCATCCATCATTCATTTCTGTTTTCATCAGGTTATCTTAGAGGCAGCCTGTGAGAGGGCCTGTTGCCACGGTAACCACTCCAGCTCCTGGATGCCGCCCAGGGTTGTAAAAGTGAAGAGCAGTATCTAATCCGTTCCAAGTCCAAAGATTTAATAGGGGGTTGGGGGAATCCAACATCTGAACTCAGCTACGGCAAGAGATGGACCCACCAGACTATCCTATGAAATTTTAGAACAACTTAGTGTGTAATTTTAAAGGGGAGTGAATGAACTTTACCATGGCTTCCAAAGGAGAAAGAGGAAAAACATGAGGGGGAGAAGAAAAATATGTAGGAGAGGCAGTGAGGGGAATGGACAAGATGGAGAGGCAGAGACAGCGACTGCAGACTGAAAGGAAACAAGACAAAGCAGCCAAAACCATGGATGTTGTTTTATCAAGTTCATTTTGTCGCCTCGTTCTCATCCACACTCCAAAGTACACTATTACATCATACTGTGCATGGGAAAGTAACCCAAACCAACACAGTCTCAGGGTGTCTTGCTCTTTTCTTTCTGGCTGCAAAGATATCATTAGTGGAGCATCACTCTAAGTACAGACAATCTCGTCTTTGCTTAAACAGCTCCACACAGCTCACACAGCATGGGTTTTGAAGGAATGACAGTTCATAAGCTATAATGAGGTCAAGATATTAATTCCAATCTTAAGAATCACTAAAAGCGTATTGTTGCTGCCTGTTTTGTCAGGATTGTTAACAATACAGTAGCCTAATCCAGTGGCAATTGAAGTTGACATGATACATATTTGCTTCAAAGATGGTCAATAAATTAGCTCAACATGAAACGAGACCTCAAACCCAAAGTATCATTTTGGATTCTCTTCAGTTGTCTATTTGTACGGGATGAAAGCAAAGTCGTGTCTTGGAAAAATGTGAAGCCATTTTAAATACCATGGCTGATGGAAAAAAAGGACAAAATATAGAAAAAAAGACAACAAAATAAAAGCACACTTTCATGGCCACCACAAATATTCTTTTATTCACATGAATGTATCAGTAACAGAGACAAAACAGGGGGAAATAAACAACTTCAAAGTTTCTCTGGCAGTCTACAAGTCACTTGTACTGTCTACCACTGGCACCATGTCTTCTATTTTATGGTCTTCTACCTCCAAAATTAAAGTTCCCCCAAAATTTCAGCATGTTACAATTAGATAAATCAAACAAGCAAACAAAGCGGTGCGGCTGAAGCAATATGAAAACAAGCTGAACAAAGTAAGGTGGGGCTTATAGCCGGGAGACATAGTATGGATTGAATCATGGCAAGTGACAGGAAATCAAATTAATCACAACCAAGAGTAGCTGTCCTCAGCTAAATGCACTTTCCACTGCAGTCCACTGTGACAAAAAAATGACAAGAAAAGGAGCACAGTGCTGGTTGTTTGAGGTGGGATTCTGGGGTTTTGCGAACCCTCTCGGGGGTTTTGGGGTTAGCCAAGTAGCTTTTGTCCAAATAACTCCACTATTTTCCAGAGCTGATGTAAACAGGCATTGGTGCTGATGAAGTGGCAGGGCGATGGCCTGCATAAGCAGCTCCCTCCCTCGACAGACAATAATCCCACTGTGTACTTTGCGGTGGGCCAGGTCTTTCTGGTGATGAAAACACCAGAAGGACCACAGCTGATTTTGGAGTATCATGCTCTTTTCAAGTTCTCTGTGAACATATCCACACTGCAGCATCTGTTTGGACATGAATTGAGCAGTTTGCAAAGAAAAACAGGAAAAAAAACTTCTTTCCTTTTTCATCTGTGACCTTCAGTATTTGTTAAAAGACGTCTAGCTTGTTTGCTTGTCAGACTGTACGCATTTCTTGACCTCTGATGTTCGACTGAGTCTTGTCAAGCCGTGCTGTAAAGCAGAGTTCTGGTCTGGTCTGAACCAGACGGGCTCTCAGGTGGCCACAGAGGTGACAATCTGGACAACCTCACCATTGTCTCCATGGATGGCACCCTGGATGGCCTCTTTCACCTCCATGTCAGCTTGCAGGGCTGGAGCCAGCTCAGCAGCCTGAGACACATGAAAGAGAGGAGAGGGAAGAGGTGATGAATGGGACGACAAAGAAATCTTACATGTGAAACATTTTGTGAATTTTGTGGCATCCTGCCTGAGCTCACCAGTAGGGACGGCTACCAAGTTTTAAAATGTTACCAGTACCAAATTGGTCAGAACAATCATACAGATAAGCTCAAATAGCATCAATATTTATGCCAAACCCTCCACTGGACATGACAGCTATCAACATGGCACCAATGTGTCTGCCGAATTGTCTGTAACGTCAACTCGGGTTCTAAGTTCCTGTTGCAACAAGCACTTTTTAACATTCAAGTTTCTGTTAAGACATTGACAAGGCCGAATATGAAAAAATATTGAAAATAACACTGAGACCATTATGTTTAATTGTTTGTGAATAACGTTTTCGACAGTTCCTTCATATTTGATAAACAGATCAGCTCAAGAAAGTTTATTCATGCCTTTGTTGCCACTCTGCTAGACTATTGTAATTCTTCATACATTGGTGTAGAGCAGCCATCTCTCCAGCATCTGCAGCTGATACGAAATGCAGCTGCTCGTCCTCTAACAGGAAAACAAAAGCGTGACAACATAACACCAGCACTGGCCTTCCTCCACTGGTTTCCTGCCTGTTTCAGGAATTATTTTAAGATTTAATGTTTGTTTTCAGGTTTTAAACATGTTGACACCAACGTATTTATACAGAACACTTGTATCATCATACCCTGATTACAGCACTGGGGTCAACCAACCAGATGCTCCAAAATCTAGGAACATTAGAGACTTAAGTCACTGATGACAAGAATGCTTGACACTCTGGCTTCATCTGTTATTGTGCTGGAATTTTTTAATCTTGTTGTTCTATTGTTTTCTTTTATTCACATTTGTTTTTTAATCATTCTGTTTTATTGTGTTCTACGGCCTGCTATTTTAACTGTGCAGCACTTTAATTCAGCTATTGATTTTAATTGTGCTTTAAAAATAGATTTGACTTTGTCTATGTTAACGTTCTTTGGACTGTAGCATTGCTGGATAACTTAAAAAGCCAAGAGAACAAGCTAAAAGTACCCCACGGCTACAATGCTACATGAACAGCTGTGTGTGATGATGAAAAAACTGGAAAACTAATGGAACAAGATGCCATATATTTAGTCAGTCCCTCCAGGAATTCGCGATGTTGCGATCGCAACAATTAACGCAAATTCAACCAATCTCCATGAATTCTGCCCGACCTTGCAATTTTTTTCCAATCACCGCAACGTTTCCGCAATTTTGGCCAACCTCCCGTGAGTGCCAGCAATCATAGCAGTGCCCAGTAATGCACGTACGTCACCGAATTCACTTCCTTGTTTATGGTTTGAAGATACAGATACGTATGCAACAAAAACTACTGCAAAACAATTCCCTGATGTTCTTCACGAGAGTGGAGGTAAACTGTTTTGCACCCCGTGCAATATTGAGGTGGAACACAAACGAAATTCATTGATTGACAAACATTGTTCTACCGCGAGACATATTAGGAGAATGGGTGAAATGGGCGGACCACAGACCAGACAAATCACTGTGATGGAAGCTGTTGCATCTTGATCTGTGGCCAGCACTGAAAGAATGAAGGTAAGTTAGATTAATTAATTGACGTGACAAGCTGTGAGCGTGTGTGAATACGTGTGTGCCAGGATTTGAAATTAACTTTTTAAACTTTTAAAATTTTTAATGAATTATACAAAACAAAGAGAAAAAAAATGCAACTTTTGGACAATTTTTTACTGTCTCCCGCAATTTTATCGCAACAAATACGCTTAAAACATTTCAACTTTCATCGCAATTTTTTAAAAAAGCTCCCGCGAATTCAGGCATTTTAAGCCGCAACAATCTTGAAAAACGCCCGCAAAATCATGGAGGGACTGTTTAGTGTTTTGATCTGAATTTTCTTGATAAAGTAACTTGTTTGTCCAGTCGCTCTGCAACCAGGCCACTCCCCCAAGTTCGAACTATTGATATAGCCAGTCGACTCTCGTCAAGGTAACACTTACTCCAGATGCAACAGATCCACAGTTATTGACTTTGCACCAGCTTAAGTTGGAGCACTATTAACTTTGGCACAGATGATTTTGGTGGTTCCGTCATCCCTCTGTTGTCAACATTCAGCAGCTCCCTGCTGGTGTGTCATGTGTTCCATGTTTTGAAGCATCTAAACTAATTGTATGCCAATATTGCCTCGCTGCTTTTAACATGAGCCTCCGTCTGGACCAGAGGTTGTTTTGCCTCCACTAACTGTGTGTAAGCTACAGCCAGATATTTCATTAGCTCGCACACACTAAATAAGTCAACAACCATAAACCTGCACCCTTTAAATCCCTCTCCCACCCAGTGAAAAATAACAACAGGAAGCTGCAATTACTATAAAACACACAGACAAAGGGCATCATGAGCACTGGGAAGTTAGGTTGTAGAATGTAATCATATTAAAATATGGGAAATAACAGTACTGACATTCGGACACAAAGAGATATGGGTATTGATAAAATTCTAAAAATACCCATCCCTATTCATCAGAGTCATTTTGAAAGTGTTGCAACAATGGTGAAGAGTGTTTCCTGTGAACTAATCAATAGAGCTAAGGCATAGTTTAGCCCCTGCCCCAATGTCAGAGTGGGAGACAACCACAGTGAATGGACCAAAGACGGAGGGAGCAGAGGAATGACGAGACAGATTAGAGAAGAGATATATCAGAGAAGAAAGAGGAAGACAGTTGGTGAAAGGAATTAGAAAAGAAGCAGAGTGACAGGTGGAGAGTGACTTGACAAGAGATGAGCTATTTGTATTTTAATGCTCTCTGACTGTCTCTATGGTCAATGTCAGACAGAGCGAGGTATTGTGCGGGTAAAAACCCCTTAAAAGATGAGAGGTTCATGACTCAGTCCTGGATGATGACCATGAAGAGTGACTCACTCCTTCCTCGAACGCACGCCAAAGGTTCATTCAAACCCACCTGCAGCATTTAATCCTCCCTTCAGCCCAGCATGCTGTCACTAGACAACAGCGTTGACTGGAGCACAGCTGCACTATGGCAGTACACACAATGCAAAAACACATGAGCCTGAAACGCTGTAAGCACTGGTGGCTGAGAGGCCAAGTAAAACTTGCATGAATCAATGTTTTTCCACTAAGAATTGAAACACTAAACAAGTAAATTTCACAGCATTGACTAAAGCTCTTTAGTTGTATATACACAGTTAATAACTTGATAATGGATCAAGTTGTTTTAATCGATGCATCAGTAACTTCTGTTAGTCACCATTTTTTAAACAGTTTTTGTAAGAAATGTGCTTAAACTGAACTGTTGGTGGTCTGTAGCCCTGATTTTAGAGTCCAGCTGGAGATAAACTATGTCATGTCAGAAATTAGCCAGAGATTAACACCAACTTGCAGAAATGCTGCTTGGAATGCAAAAATGTCATTTTGTGTTTCCCCTTACTTCAGCTGTGTAATGGAAACTATTAAATAAAAAGAGAGGAATATGCAGAGAAAAATAAATACAAGAGCCTATGTAATTTTTCACTAAGTTGTTTAAATGCAACCATATGTCTGGAAACAGATGAGAGCCAGTCTCTAGATTCAACACTTTTCAGAAAGGGGGAGAAGAACAGAGCTAACCCTTCTCTGAACTTTGAACTGAGAGGCAGCACTGTTTACACTTTAGGACATCAAAACCCCACTGTGACAATAACCCACTCTGTACCAGGCAGGCAAAACCATGTATCTTTGTAACTGGTCAGTGCTGTGCTCTCTCTTTAGCTCCCTGTGTTTTGCTTTTTTGTAAGTTCTTTAAGGTAAGCTTGTAAAAAATAAGAACTTGAGCATACAGAATGTATTATAGAACCCCTTTTCCATTATTTTGGGACTGATTTCTCCAAGGTTAAATATTTTTTGGTCAGTAGACACCGCACCGTCAACGACCAGGTTCATGTTGTCCCTGAGAACATCCATATGCCCTTACTGAACCCCAGTGCCACTGAACAGCACACTGATGACTGATCAGACCGGTGTCTACTTTGTTGTTTTCTGTCAAGATCTGTGCACAATCAAACATTAGGAAAAAATGAGGTCTTTTTAGACCAAAAATCCATTCAAACAAATCAGTTGAGTAAACAAATAGTTTGATTGCTCACTGCGCCAAGCAACATTGAGCACAGATCTTGGAATACAGTACACAGGGTGGCAATCATTGTGTATGCTCATGAATACATAAATAAATAGTTTTCCAGGGTCATCAGCTTGTGTATGATCCACACCCAAAAATGTGGTCAATATAAGCTTTAACTATCTCCACACTCACAGAGGAAAGGAACCAATTACCTAGACAACTATGGACAACAAAAGGACAACAAGACAGGATCTTACTGCGAGGGCAAAGTCTTAACTATAAAATTCCAAAACCTGCTGTGTGGCTGGTCAGCACATTTGCTCTCTGCATGTCTTAAAGGGAAGTGAATACGATCAGTCACACTACAAAAGCTGCAAGAAGATTCACATCAGGATTGGAATGGCATTTTACGCAGCCGTAAATCATCTGAAGTTATCCCTTGTTTACATTACAACAGAACAAAGACTTGACTCACGTCAGAATTAGAGGGTACCTATTTTAGCAAAGGACTTCAGGGAAAAAAGCAGTAAGGAGAAAATGTGATATTCAACATATTTTGGGAAAACAAAACCAGGCAGAACAATTGAAAAGTGCTGTTCTTTCATATTCCTCGCAAAGTTAAAGTGACCACTTCAAAGGCTACTTTGCCGTGTGCCTGCACACCATCCTGATTCCACATGTGGCTGTTGCTCAAACAATCTCAGTCATCAAGGGATTTTAGGCATATCTACTAATTACTACTCTTCTGCTTGTAGCGCTCCATCCACTCCACTTCATTATGTTTAATTACTGTTTGTCCAAACACCTACCATAATGATTGAAAGCTACAACTGTTTTATTTAAGCAATAGCATGACAAAAGGGGAAAGCAGACTCATTGTACCTTTAAGTAGTTAGGCTAAGTAGCTTAAATTATACTCTATTTCAACATTACAGTAATTACAACTGAAGTATTACAGGATATACAACGATCAGCGACAACATGAAAGCCACCTGCTGCATATCATGTAGGTCCTCCGACATGTCACCAAAACAGGTCTAACCCATCAAGGCATGGCAGGAACTTCACCTGACATCTGAAGGTGTCCCGTGCTATTAGGCACCAAGACGTTAGCAGCAGGTCCTTGTTAAGTCCTGTATGTTGTGAGGTGCTGCCTCCATAGATCTGACTTGTTTTTTTTCCAGTACATCCAGTAGATGCTTGATCTGATTGAAATCTGCGGTATTAGATGGCCAAATCAACACCTTTAACTTTTTGTCACGCTCCTCTACTCATTCCTGAACTATTTTTACAGTGTACCAGAATATTTGTCATACTGAAAGAGACCACTGCCATCAGAGATTGTAGGTGGTCTGCAACAATGTTTAGGTAGGTGGTACATGTCAAATTAGCACCCACGTGAATGTCAGGATCCAAGGTTTCCAAGCAGAACATTGGCCAAAGCATCACATAGCCTCTGCTGACTTGCTTTCTTCCCATAGTGCATCCTGATACATTCTCTTCCTCTGGTAAATGACATACACACACCTGGCTGTCCATATGATATAAAAGAAAGCTTGATTCCAGGATACTGTTATTGCAAAATAACAGTATCATCAGTAACTGATGCTCACCTGTCCATTGAGGCACTTTCAGTGGGGGACAGGGAAACTCTGACCAGTCTGTGGCTAGCAGCCCCATAGACAACAAGCTGTGATGTCCTGACATTCTTCTGTCATAGCCAGCATAAAGGTTTTCAGAAGTTTATGCCACAATAATTCTTCCAGGAAGACTGAACCACAGTCGATGAGCCTGAGGGACTCATGACCCTGTTACTGGTTCACCTTCTGTCCTTCCATGGACAACTTTTTGGACATTTTTACTAACCACTGCATACCAGAAACATCCCACAAGACCTGCTGTTTTGGGGATGCTCTGACCCAGTCGTCTAGTCATTACAGTTTTGTAATTGTCAAAGTGGCTCAGATCCTCCATTTTTTGGGCTTCCAACACATCGACTTCAATAACCTTTTGTTCACCAGATGACGAATAAATCCCACACTTTCACCAGTCCCACCGTAACGAGAAATTCAGTTTTATTCAATGTCAGTGGTTTTAAATTTGTGGCTGATCCGTGTATACTTTCTCATTATGAAACTGATCAAAACTTTAAGGTATAAAATAACCAGCAACCAGAAACTTTGGCATCTGTTCAGTACCTAATTTCTAAGTATAAAAAACTAAAAGAAAAAAATACAAAATACACATTAAAAAAAAGGAATAGATTCCTTAAATTGCATATCGTGAAAAACAGAAATGATGAGTTCTGTTTAAGTTTTAGGTGTTGCAGCTGAGTTATTTCGTATGAACACAATTCGCTATTGGCCATTCCTTTAAAGTGCATGGGTTTCTCAACTGTAAAGAAAATTCCTTTTTTCTTCGGGTAACATTTTTCAGATTACAAAAACTGTATCTTGAGGGCACACAAGCAAAACAAATTACTGTACAAATTGAAAGACTGTATAGTGTTGGGAAATAGGCAGACGGGTAATGTAAGGTGAATAGCTGTTCAAGCATGTTCACTTGGATAGGCATGGAATTCCTCTTCAGTACAATAACAGACCAACTGTGATGGAAATACTCTAGTTAATGAAATCATCATATTATTATATAATGAAATAATTAATCAAATATAAAGGGCTGTGTACATCCTTTCAGGCCTAAAGTGCATTGTAAGACAGTTCCAGCAAGTTGAATCAAATCCCATTTGGAATTTGAATCCATTTTTTTGTGAGTTGAGGTGAATTGGTGCCAGACTGCCAAACTAGCTGCAAATATAATTCTGAAGCTGTGCTTCTATAGTATAGTGAAATTATGGATGATAAGTCCATATTTGAAAAAAAGAAAGTTACTTTTAGAAGTAATTTTTTTTTTTTATATACATTTTTTTGGGGAGTTTTTTCCTTTTTATTGATAGCGGAAAAGACAGGGTGAAAGGGGGTACAGAGGAGAGAGAAAGACATGCAGCAAAGGGTCGTGAGCTGGACTCGAACTCGCGACCGGCTGCTGGCGACCTGCGCCCATGTGGCAGCGCCTTAACTCAGTGAGCTATACAGCAGGCCAGAGTAAATTTTTAAATTTACTTCTAAAAGGGTAAATTTAAAGAAAAAGATAGAAATACAGTACACTGCACAAATTACTGGCATCACTGATTACTGACTTGATTACTAATGGACTGGCACAAAGCAAGCACATTGAGTGCTTCTGCTGAGGGTCTGTTTCATCTTAAGCACTTGGAAAGCTACCCAGTAGCAAACAATCTGTTTGCATGTGTACAAGACAATACACATGCAAACACACATGGGATAGTTTGTTTTATTAGGTTGTTTTACCTGTACTGCAGTTGTGTGATCTGCCACGGGGGCTAATTGGACGTATTGCACTTGGATGTCAGGGGGGAGAGTGGAGCCTTCCACTGCCGTTGCTCCCCCATCAGCTGACGCAACAGCTATAAGCTGAGCTCCACGCAGCACCTAGGACAGACAAAGAGGGAAAGAACAGCAGAATGGTCAAGCACCACTGACATTTTCAGTCCATCATCAGTATTATCATCAGTCAGTTACTCTGCTCACACTTACACAAGTGTAACACATCTGAATGAGAGACCATCAATAAGCTTCATGTAGCCCAGTTTGAAAACCAACAATCTAACAAACTCTGCAGAGATTTACAGCACACACCAAAAGAAACAAGGACCAAATAAAAACAACCAACAAAATACCTCATTTATGTCTTATCTGATGTGTTTATGTTATTTTATTTATTACAGCCATCACTGAGTACAAGCACGATGACAACAAACACACCAAGTAACTCAAGGGAAGGAAAGAGTCTTGCGGTGGTATCTCAGTGATATAAATAAACATTTCATCCCCCGTTCTCACTCCCCCACATCCCACCCTTTGTTTATACACTGAGTAGGAGCAAAACTTTATGGCCCATTCAATTCAATTAAGTTCTGCTTTCCTGGGCTCCATAACATGATATGCTCGTTAGTATTCGTTTTTATTTGGGTTCATTCCAATTTAGTCATAATCAGACAAAGAAATAAGGAGAATTGGCAGAGAATAGTTAGTGAGACACTGCAGGGGGATCCTACTCTCCCACAGTGTTGAAAGTCAGCCAGCAACATTAGAGCAATGTGGTTTTGCCGCACTAATTACAAAGCAGTACAGTGCAGCTGGAGTGTTGTTGAGTACTCCTATAGTTTGTTGAGGGTATTCATATAGATAGACTGCAACCACAAACACAAAGAATTGCATGTGCATGTATACACTTACACATGGTCTCACACGCGTGTGCACACCCACACTCCGGGATTAGCAGAGCCCTGCTGTTAATTTGGATAGTATAACTCCTATGTGACAACAGACATACCAGTTAACATACAATCATCCTGTCAACACAAACACACAGTAAGACAGATGGAGGGAAATATTCACTCAGCTTTGTTGCTTGTCCCTGTTAGTTTCAGACAGAGGTCACAGACCACTACCACGACTGCTCTCCAGTGTGGCCAAATGCTTTCCAACAATTCATTCTCAGAGGAGGGGACTATTTGTTTGAAGTAAGGCATTCCTACATGAGCTGACAGCACGGTTTTATTTCCACTCTTTCCCAGTTTCATGGCCTTGGACTAGTGTCTCCTGTCTGGCAGGTTTCATATGTATGTTGTTATGTGACGTCTCTGTCTCCAGCTCAGTCTTGTTCCAGCTGCTCTTGGTGCTGAGACTGGCTAGGACATGCTTAACAGACAGCAAAAATTTAGGGGGGAATATGCAACCCTGCAGAAAAAACCCAAACCTCACAAACCTCAACTGCAGATGATGTTTGTTGCCCCCTAACCTTTCCAATCCCTGAGTCCCACACTGCCTCTCAACCCTCAGTCCGACCATTGCTTTGACGTTTTGAGTTGGTGACGAGCCCCAAAGGTTGCGTTAACCCCCCTCCAGTTGACCCGCCAGGAAGTCACTTCGCCGATTTCACCACAAAATCTGCTGCTTCATCACCGTAATGTGCCAGGCCCATTTAGACTTATGGAAGCAATTAGCCTGAGTAGTCGGCCTGACTCACCCGATTAGACAACCAAGACACTTCAAAACAGACCGTAATAAAGTACAAGACTGTCAGAACTGGGTCAAATGAATCACAGCATTTGATGACCCATAAAACATTCCTGATCACTTAGAGCATTTGCCTGGAGCGTTGTTGTAAACAGCAGTCAGACAGTCAAAGCAATTGATCAACATGTTGACAAAAATGTTTTCTTGCAAAGAGTTAGAAGAAAACATCAACCAGCAGTGTGCAAGCTGAGCATTCAGACAGAAATAGCTGGACAGAGTCGGCAACGTTTCCAGTCCTTATGCTAAGCTTAAAGTTCAGCCTGCTGTCTTTTGGCTTTGGCTATGTACACTGTAGTGGTATTGATCTCTCCCAGCAAAAAGGTATAATCCTGAAATATCAACTTCATCATCTAAGGAAGGGATACATTCGTGAAAGAGACATCATCCCTTTGAGACCATGTAAACAACGCTCAGTCAGACAGCTCATTGAGAATGTGAGAAGAACAAAATGTACAACCAGCTGCTCAAGTTTGTCTTTCATAGCAGACATCCAAAGAGATCCTGATCTTTACTCTGTCACATTATATTTTATTAGGCATTAATCATGGCTCCTGCTTAGTGCTTTTCCATCTGCAATCACAGTATATGTTCCTATACGTATGTATGTAAACTCCTGCATGATGACGTGTCAGTACTGCCGACTAGTGCATTTAAGTGTACAATTACAGGGGTTTAAGGGATGCTATGGTCGACATTTGAGATTCTAAACACTTGTCTCACTCAATTAGAGTCTCAACCTCCATTTGAGAGCAGTTTGCATTCTCAGCTGTGAGGAGCAGCACACAGAGGCTCACAAAAGCATTTACAGAGTTGGAACAGCGTGTGAGATCTCTGCTGCGATTACACAGGAACTTCTCGGGTCCACATCCTGTCCCACGACTTCTCTTTGTCAGAACAACTCGCCTCCACTATTTGGGTGTAATACTGTCAGGCTTGGCTTTTAAAGTATGAGTCAGTTGAAAGCAACCCGAAACCAAATGTACGCTCAAGAGATGCACATCCAGTTCACGGGACATGCGAAGAAAGTGTGGTGTAATACTGGTGTAATACTGTGGTCTAATAATTTCCATACTAGCAAAAAATATTGATTTGCTGTCTCTAATTACCTCAAGGTTGGAAGTTCATCTGAAGAATTATTGAGCACTGTTAAGCAATTGTATGAGTACTAATGATAATTACTCTCCTTTAGCTAACAGGACACAATCATCATTAGGCTGATTGGCAATGATGCAAAAACAAAACTAATTACAATATTGTATCAACAAAAGGTTTTATAAGGTAAGAAATGATTGTATTTGTAGATCGGGTTGACTCAAACACAAACAGATTGCAAGCAGAAACAAATGTATTACACAGCAAGGGTGAGAAATGCTTGAGGGGGTTTTCTTGAAGAACACAAAGTTCCTGACACTGGGAAACTTTACAGTCTCGCCTTGATTGCATAACAGCATGAGTTTTCAACTAAGATCTGGAATGACTGACTCAAAATGCAGCCAGATATATTAGATTTGATGTTGTGGGCTCAATTTGTCAGAAACAGGGTCCACTGGCGGATCTTAAGTGCATTAGTTACTGTTGACCTCAAGGTTTTAGGGACTGGGACCCTTAAATAATCAGCGCTGTCTGGCTGGCCACCCCCATGCTCAAAACCCAAAGAGCAGAGCACACGCACACACACAAGATTAAAGGGCTATGATACCCCACCACACTGCTGGAGAGAAGATCACCAAACAATCAAGAGCATCTTAAATTCTCTACAAGCACTGTTAGCTGCCATGGCCTTGAGAGAAAAGGAAAAGAAAAAATAAATCTTTTGCTGATGTTGTAATGCTTTCAGTAACCGATCCAAGACACTAAAGAAATACAGCAATGGGAGAGGAAAGACACAAAAATTTAACAACAACAGCAGCTTAATGCAAAAAACATTCACGATCCTAAGACTGAAGAAAAAACAACTGAACAGATAAACACGGCTTTTTAACCGGTCTTCATCTTTGCTTGTCTGAGAGTTTTAAAATGTACTTTTGCTCCTTCATTTCATATGGAGCTAGTAAACTTGAATAACGAGGTATTTAAGAAAGCACAGCATGTTCAGAAATAAAACAATGCCTCTGAATTCCCATCCTTGTCCTTAGTCACAGTCTCATTGTAACACAATAGTCAGAAAATAACTATTCCACAACACACAAACTTGTGCAAGCTGGCACCAATTCCCAGGCTTTCAGGAGGTCCCAGTTAAACTCAGCTGTGCATCAGATGATGAGATGAGTCACCACTTAGTATACATGTGTGCATTTCGTGTCTGAGTAGGTTATGAAAGATTTCGCTTTATTTGCTAGAAGTACACAAGATTCCAACATAGCACCAGATTCTCGATTTATACGAAACAAAAACCAATATACACCCTTTCTGTTTTGAAAGAAAAAAGACCCACACAAATCTGGTTTCTATCACTCCCAAAGGAATACCGCCTCTTCTTTCAGATCTAAAAAAGAAAAAAAGGAAAAAACTAAACCAAAACAGGGAAATGAGAAAAGAAACATTTGGACTTTGGAGTGCCTGGAACTTCCTCTCAGCTTAACAGCCGTCAACAACATCTGCAACTGCCAACCCTGGACAGATGTCCAAGCAGAAACACTAGCTCCGGGTGGGTAGGTGGGGTCAAAGTGGAGGAGTGGGGTTGACTAAGGCCAGGCTGCAACTTGGCTGTGAAGATGCCCATAGGCTAAGCAGTGCTTTTAGTGTTTGTTTTAGTTTTTTGTGAACTGGGAAAATGAACACACTGGCCTAAATATGTCTCACTGCAGTCATTAACTCTCTCTTAGTTACATATGCCTTTTATTTTACCTTTGAGTCTGAGGGCTATTCTGATTTCAGCTGTGCCTCAGCTCATAATATGACTGATTAGAAAACAGTGAGCTTATGAAGCAAATCCAACCACCTTGTGGTTTTATGCCGCTGCCAACCAATCAGGTTGCAGTTTACATTCACGTCTGTCCAGACTCAAAGGGATTTAATAAAAGGTATCAAGTGTATTTTCGGCTAAATGAAAGTTATTAGTATACTGGCATGTACAATTCCAGTGAATCATACATGTTAATGTATGTGTAAGGGAATAAAAACAAATGCACAGAGACATAAAAAAGTCAGAAGTTAAAAAAATAGCCAGAGAAACATGCTTTGTTGTTCTACTAAGTGTGAATTATTTTACTTGTTTGGAGATAAATGTTAAAATATGCATCATTGCTACACATTACGGATACAACAGTTTCCTATTTACACACTATTCTTTGAAATACATACTTGTTATAAATGACCTTGCGACCTGACCCATAGCTTCCCATCGCCACCCACACCATGACACTGTTTATACACCAGAGCTCAACACCTGCATCGAATCAAACTCTCTCTTGCATCCTTTGCTTTGCAACTCCTACTAGCAGCCTGGGAGACAGATTCAGGCAGAGCTCGGAGAGGTTTACGACAAAACCAGCTTGACGTGAGTTCTGATCCAGAGCAGCAAATCAAAAGGGGATGATGACAAAAATAACAGCCGTAATTAAGAAGCAGGCCCTTTAAAAATTAAAAGTAAGAAAATTCCACTGAAGGTTCTCTCTGTTCTCGAGTGCAAATCCAAACTTTGCCTGCTTAATTGACATAGGCATTTTTACACTGTCAGTGCATTTCATGATTTAAGATGATGACTTTATTGTGTTTCCAATTATCATGTTTAAGTCAATGGAGCCAGAGAAGATGATATACACAGGTTGTAAAACTCAACTAACAAAATATTACACTGCACAAAATACCCATCATAACAAGTAATTTAATCTAGCATTGCATCAGAGTTTGCAACCGTACACCGATGGAGGCCAAGACTTTTCTTAAATCAAATCTCATTTTCCTGACATAATTTAAGAGATGCATTTAATTCTGTTTTTGCTTTTGGCCCATGCCTTTAAATATCTATAAACAAATGAAAATGCACTGGAAACTAGATCTCGAGGCTAAACATGTCCAAATGACCTAAGAACACTCAAACCTCCACACAACTGCTCTTGAAGAGAACTCAAACACACTCAGCACCTTTGACACACAGCAGCCAAGAATCGAACAGTTCTACTTCAAAAACCAGATCTGCTGTAAAAGACATCTGTCATCTTGCATCAGTATGCAGCTCACTCGAGTATTGAACTCATTGAAACATCACATCTATCAAATACAACCTCTTTCGCTACTGCCAATAAACTTTCCAGCATTATAAAGTAAGTTTTGGTAAACTTCCATCTCAATTTGTCTGACCTTTCCCTGTAATAATTATTTAACAAACATATGTATGTCCAGAAACAAGAGTGGTGTGACTATGATATTTTGCTGATATTTAAAAACTTTTTGCATTGGTGATTTATTCTTTGTTGGCACTTTAAACATTTTTCATTGACAAATTCTACACAGCACATTTTAGTTGCATAGTTAGTTATGAAGAACAATCCTATTTCTTACTGTAGTGTGCAGAAAAAGACAAAGATACATAAATCAGACTTTGCTGCACATATGCCAAGAGTAATTGAAAGGTGATTATTGGAGTTCTGTACTTCAAGGCATGTTTTTTCTCAGATTATAACTCAAAAATGTGGTAAATTCTGTAACTGAAATGTTTACATGACAATGGTTCTACCTTGACCTGCTTGCAATCAAGACTCCATGTATACTCACTGCATTGAGGCTGATGATGTAGCACTGTATGCCTGTAACTGGTGAGGCAGGGCCTGTTTTGAGTCACACTGAAATGCATCTAAAACATCTGTTACTTCTTACTCAGACAGCCAGCGACCCTGATTTTGCCCACAAAGACAAAAGAAAACACCACTGGGGGTGTCCTCCTCTGCACTGCTCTAAAATGCTGACTTACAAATACACACACCCACACACACATTCAGAACTAAGGATTCCCCAGTCTGTAGCCCTTTATCTCCAGGCCACTAGGACACAAAGCAGACCACTACTCCTTTGAAACGTGATCCACCACTCGGCCTCCAAATCCTTGAATGCTTACGTACATGCCACTTATACTAAACATTGGTCATAAAATATCTTGTTTGTGTCTTTTCATCTCATTTTCATCCTCCCTTAACTCTGTGAATCATAAGAATTTCAACACAAGAAACAACAATCTTAAGCAGGGAGAGAAAGAGGACAACTGAGCAACTCAGGCTGCGAGCCAGAAGTTTGATTCCAGGACATCTCACACCCTGATTCTGTGACGTTAAGCCTACATATTGTTCAAACATCTGTTTTATTTGTAGAAATGACAAATCGGAACATACTGTCCATACGTGCTAGACCTGTACCGAACTTAACTGACAACAGGCTTCAAACGAGCTGATGTCTCTGGTTGCTGTCACACTAACACACATGAGAACATCAACACTTGCAGTACAATATGAGTGCATATGAGATGAGATCAAACATAGTATTTCTTTTTTCTCTTGAAACCTACACTCTTTCTTTACTTTTTCTACTCTCTTTCTCGCATTCTCTCCTTCGTCAGCTCATCGACTAGTTCTTATAGTTCCCCAAACTATCACTCTAGTACAATACGTATTATACTGTTCCTGGTTCTGTGTTTACAAGTCCTGGCAACAGGGCCAGAGGGAACAGTGCTGAGCTGGACTCTCTTCTGTGACCTAGTTCCCACACTGACCATGAACAATGTCACTTGGGACGGTCCAACAGATGCACCAAAACATGTGCTGACAGAAAAGGATGGCAGAGGTTCAACTAGAGGGAGGAAATGAGGTGAGGGGAATGTGTTCAGACTCTAGACAAAGCCGTCTGAATGCATTGCTAAGAAATAACTAAAGCCACCGATGGGCGGCAATAAGGTCCTCGGGTTGTACCCGACTCAATATTTTGTCAGTTTTACTTGATCTGGCTGTTCATTATGAAGATTCAGTGATGCATTCCTTTTATCTTCATTATGGTTATCTGGATTTCAGATAAATACATTTTCTACAGTTTCTATGATGTTTTCAACTACATTAATATATTCAAATGCGACAGAGTCACTGGACATGTGCTTGAGCATTTAGAAACTAAGAACAGCTGCATGTGATGCACGATTTGGATTGAAGCCTATTTGATTTGCCAGCATATAATCTCATGCTACCATATGGATTTGTTGGAATAATGAGACAGGCAGCAGACACACATATCTCCTCTGGATTTTTTCATTTCACTTTAAACATTAAACACTATGTTCAAATTAATAAACAAGTGAAGCAGTTTAAAATCAATTCATGGCATTGCCCACTATAAAATAACTGACACAAACGTACACATTTCAAGTGGTTTACTATGCTCTGCAGTTAGCAACAGTGATATTATAAGACATGGTAATAGCTAACTGAGCCACTACTCCACCTCAGGTTTCAACTTCTCTCATCAGTTAACCAGCTCATGTTGTCATATGGACATTTTTTTCCATTTTTAACCTTTCAGCGAGACAATTATACATGATGGAAAGCCAAGACAATGTCTGAGTGTCCTTGAAAAATGAGATAAACTGCCCAAATCCCAGGGTGCACATTTTGAAATAAGTGAAGGCTTATTTCAAAATATGCTGCAAAGAGTATAGAATTGGGTTAATGAACGTAGAATGTCAACTTCATCCATTTGAAATTAAAGCTACAATAAAAACTACGCAAAAAGAGAGGAGGGTGGCTAAGTTTCTCAATTCACACTATTTACAAAGCACAGTGACAGCAAAGATGGGTAAAACAAAAAAGAGGTCATCTGAGGCCATTGTGAGTACATTACTTTGTCTGAGCCAGGCATTGCTCCAGCAGAGGGCATACTCCCCTTTTTTGCACTCATGTGGCACCTAACGCCATGCATTTGGACTATGGAGTGTGTTTTTGTCTGATTCACAGCTCAGCTGGTGTCAGTTTTTAATCAGCGGGACAGAACATGTCTTCCAGATAGCTTTTTTTTTTTTTTTTGCTTTCCTCTTCTCTGTATTTTTTCCTTCTCCCCTCCTCCTCATCAGTTGGCCCTTTCATCTCTCAATCCTCCATTTGGTCTGCATCAGTGCAGGGTAAGATCACAGCACAGACAGAGAACAGCTCAAGATAAGAGGCTATGACAGACAGGGAGTGCAGTAAAAGAGTAGTTATTTTATAGTTTCATGGGTCTGCTTTCTCTTCCGTCTGCATGAGAGGGTTTTTATTAGACCAGCAGGGAACTTAGGATCCCTTTGGACAAGTTTTGTTCAGACTTTCAGCTGGCACGGTTGCACTAAGTTCAGGGCTCAGTTGGCACAGACTGACAGGGAAGCGGATGCACAAGCATCTGCACCAGTACTACATGACTTCAATGTGTATATGAGCCATGAGACACACACTCAAAGTGAAAAGTTAGACGTGTGTTGTGCACTGTTTTACTTGTTGCATGCAGACAGTCTCCAGTGGACAGAGGATGATAGATGGAAATGAAGGTAGACAGAAGGGTCAGTCTGCAGCACTCACGACATTTTAAAACAGCCTGTCTCCTTAACTACACAGATATCTCGACTTTATCAGTAAAGATGGAACTGGGGTTTGGCCCCCACCCCTTTTACAATTCCCCAAACCCACTCACTTATCTCTTCAGAAAAATCTTGCTCAGTACTAGCTTACGTACTTTACAGTATGATTTACTTTAACGCTGACACACAACTAACAAAGTCTGAGAAAACAAATGACGGTTTAATTTTTTTCTTCATTAAGTAATTGTAAATGTAGTAATCTCGTAATCAAATAATTGATAATATGTGGAGAAAATTTATTTCAAAGGCAGCCTTGCCCCTGCAAAATGAAAATACATGATAACACATAAACACCTATTAACTTCCATTATGATTCAGTCTTAATCTTAAATGTGAATAAAAATTGGGAATAAACACAACTAATTGTATTCTAAAGTCATAAATGTGAATTATGAGAAAATAATACACCTCTGACGACAGAAAAAGTGAATCACAAAGACAGTTTGGAATTGGAATGCAGAACATCAGAGCATTAAGCTTGAATAATGGCCTCATAAACAAAGGCAAAACTCAACTAGCAATAACAAAAGAATGGAATACCAATGAGTATTCTCCATGATCATTTTTCTCCAGGAAAATTAACATTTTAACATATTCTAGGAATAGTCAGTATTGTCAGTTAAGAATATAATGATAGCTTTAAGGGGAACTCACAATGTGTGATGTTTATTCAAAAATAGTCCAAAAGACTGATTTGGCAACAGCGCAGGTAATTAAACGTTCCATTACCTCTACCTGGGGAAGAGACACAGATGAAATCGGCAGAGGGGGATTACTAAATTGCTTTCATGATGAAGCTTCCAAAGGCAGATTTAGACTCATCTTCTCAATGAAGCGTGACACCTCAATTTGAAATCTATAAGTGATGCCACAACATTCAGACCGTGTCCAGATATGACATCCACATACAAAACTGAGATCTGACAGAATAATGAAAGCCTGGCCACCTCAAAATGTGAATTCTGATACTGAATCTCAGTGGAACAAACACTGACAGATACAAAATAAGCAAGGTGCACGAGGAAAATGTGTATTAATTAAAGAGACCCTGAAGGAGCTCTGTAGATCAAAAACATCTGTGTGAAGCTGTTAAAACTCCAAGGCTGGGAATGTGCAACTTCTTTTCAATTTAAGTAATGAATCTAAATGTAGCCAAGATTTGGCCAGAGAGTGTAAACATATGACAATTACTGTAACCTGGAGCGACTGGAAGTGGCAGGTGGTCTTTTACAGACAGGTGTAACCGCAACTACACAACACAGGAAAAATAAAATCAGGAGGAGGAAACATCGCCAAAGAAAGAAAGAGAAGAGAGATTGCTTTAGTGTGATAAATAGCATAGGCTAAGTTACACTAACATAGCTTCACAATTCTCCCAGATTACAAAAACAGTGACATCACACAAAGTCTATTTTATGTAAGCCTATCTGTAAACTGATAAATTTGACATTTATGAAAGCACCCTTCAGAATCAAGCCTGATCTTTATTGTCTGAGATTCTTAACAAATTCAGCTCCAAGATATACTACAGCAATTGGGATAAAGACATAATATATCATTTGTATGCAACCAAATCTAATCAAAGTGATTTATCTTCTTGAATAAGTGCTAGCACTACTATCATACTTGCTGAAGCCCTGTTTTATTTGAGCATAGTCTACGGTCTTACTAGGTTTTATCAGATTTGAAAGTTGACCTACAATGTGCTTGCCCTTTTGTGCATGAAAATATGAAGTGAAGAGATGCTGCCTTTGTTATGTACCACTGCATGTGTGTGAACAACTCGACCTGCAACATGAGGTTGAAAGAATAAGCCTATCTGTGTTTGTTTTGGCACTATACTCATATCATTTTACAGACCTAATCAAAGTATGAAATTAAAAAAAGGGAAAATATGGAACTTCTTATTGGACTAAGTTCTGCCTATGGAATAGAGGCCTTTGTTCAGTTTTAGTTCTTATGTCCTAGGATGCTTTAGTGTCCTTATAAGAACTAAAGCCTACATACATCAGAAAATACAGCTTCAAACTGTGAATCTGTTAATGCATGTTGTGCATGTTATGGCAAATATCATTACGAAAAGCAACACCTAAACATAGAGTCATGTAAATCTGCAAGAACAGTTCATGTACTCTGTGAACTGATCTGAATAACTGCTGGAAATGCGTGTTATGACGCAAAATCTAAACCAAACTCTGGCCTAAACTTGTTCCAAGATCCTAGAGAGAGACACAGAGGAATGCTGCTGTCAGGCTCAGCGAAGAGGTCATCCCAGTACACGAGCATGCGTGTGTGTTTGAGTGTGTGAGAGAGAACGAGCATGAGGATGTGTGGTGACTAGCTCAATCAATTGAAAACACACACAGAGCTTAACAGCCAATAAAACAATACAAACAACAAAAAAGCTCATATAAAGCAGATGCATCCACACATCACAAATGTGTGCACATACAGTTAGCCAATGACATCTTGAACCTATGAAAAAACTGAATGATTGACTTCATAATCAGGCAATAAAATGAAGAACTGGTCAGCTGAAATCACATGGCTACAGTCTGTGACTGACTTGTAAGTCTTTCTCCACCCAGGATTCTTACATATTGTATAGGAGTAATGACTGTCTTAGTTTTCAAGGGCAGTATTGGAGGTCCACAAATTCCTTAAAAAGGAACTCTGTTGTAATGATCACATTACTACTTACTGCACTAGAACAAAGCATTAATTTATTGACCATATAAATACATCTTGAGCCTCATATGTAAGTCTCCCTACTGGCATAGTAAGTACTATTATTATTATGAGCAGACTTTATACAACTGAGCCAACAAAATGGCAAATACAACTCAGAGAGTCTGAATTTAATGCTGTAGATAATTTGTGAATATAGTTTGAGTTTCACTAAAAACTTCGGAACTAGGCAGCAATGTGGTCTTACGGTGCCTTAAACACAAGAGGCTGTGTTTGTGGGGGCGTTTTGGACAATGTACTGCTGAGACACTGAATTATATTCAAATAAGGCTGGTCTCAGTAATAACTTTACAACTCTGGAAATTTACCATGTTGTCATTTTAAGCTTTGTTTGCAACAACTGCTGTATAAAAGTAAAACTATGCTGTTTGTGTTACAGAGTAACTTATCAAAAATGTACATTTGCACAGATAAGTTTCTGACTGGTAGCATTTGACAGTGCCATGCCTCATCTGCAGGTGATGTTGCCTTGTGTGAGAGCAAAAGTTGAGCAAGGATCCAAATTCTACCATTGATTGCACACTTTTATGCCAGAGCTGGCTGTGTTGGCAACCACACTGAGCCAACGTGGCAGCCGTATGGCACCCGATGCAGCATCATCCCTTAAAAGGGGTTGGTGGCCATTACCCCAATTTCCCTTAAGGAATCACATTGAATTCTTTGACTTTAAATATAAATAACTACATATTATTTTCTAGTAATGACCCCAACAGAGAATCTGTATAGCCTCCATTCAGGAAGAAATTACCCTCCACTGCTGTTACATAAAAACACCTGTTGTAACAAAATAACACAAAACTGTTTAACCAGACAGGCAGCATGAGAAAGAACTTCCTTTCCTAAAGCCTAGCTTCTAGACAAACATGATGAAATCATGAATGTGAAATTATGGTTGTCTTCAGGCATCCATATGTGGCTTGCAATGTTCATACACAGGCCGACTCTGTTTTGATCGAGACTCACTTGGAAATCAGAGGAAAGAAAAGAGAAACAGGAAGGGCCCTCAGTCCAAAGACACAAATGGAGGAGGGGAGAGAGATGAACAAAGACATAGACATCAGGAGAACACGAAAAAACATCTAAGTGTGTGTGTGTGTGTGTGTGTGTGTATTTGTGGGCGCTGCATGTAGGTTTACAATAAGTATATCATGGTTTTCAACTGAATGGTAGAGTGTGGTGAAAAACTGAAATGCTTGAAAAAGCAGTTTCCCATTTGACAACATAAAAGAAGACTAACTTCACCAGTTTAGTGAATTTACATTACCTGATTCATTAATTTGATTTAGATTACATATTAATGATGTACCAAGGTGAAGCATATTCTCAAGCATCACTTGATGCTCCATCATCTTGCTTCTATTTGAAAAAGTTACAGCTTGCAGCTGTAATACTTACAAGCAGTGCAAATGGTTGGTTCCAGCTAATGTTTGCAACACATGTGCACTTAAATCACAAAAATATGAAATGATGCTGATATCTATTTTATCACCGACAGCATGCATTAATTAGTGTTTTATAACTTCTGTTTAGTTGACTGTAAATGCGTTCTTACCTGTCCATCCTGTCCAACATGCACCTGATGAATCTGGAGATTTCCCTGAAATGGAGAAATGGCATGTCAAACGAAAACCTTGTGCATAGTATATACATGTTTAATTAACTACTTCAACTAGCAAATAAAGCCATTTAAAAAGGCACACCCTGCCCACTTTTTTGCCCTATTTGCTTCAACTTTAACCTGCATGGCAGGTTAGGATCATGTTTTTGCAAGGTATTTTAAGTAGTAAACAATGCTAAGTTGATATTATTACCATTATTCAACATAATAGTGTCAACATCTGACAGGTGTCAAAACTTTTGGTTTCTGCCAACCCCTGCTACTGAGAAACATTGGCAGACCAGTGTTTGCAATTATCAGAAGTGAATGCTATGTCCGTCAACAGCTGTATCATTTCTGGCTACATCGAGGCTCCTGTAAACAAAAACAAGAACCCATTTGCACTGGCATAAGTTTATCACAGTCTCGTTAAGATGCAATGACCACCATAAAATCTCTGAACACCCACGGTGATATTAACAAGACCATTTGAAAGAGGAGATTATACAAGCCATATTTAGCCGACCTCAAGGCTCAGCTATTTTCTCTCTTGCTAATTGTATTTCATGTATATATGCAATGCTGTCTGTGCTGCCATATGGCCAGAGAGCAGTGTAATCTCTCAAACAGCTCATTTCCTTTTCAAGCACGCTAAAACCAATGTGTTTGATGAAAGGGGCCCGTTCCTAATGAAAACATATTCTGTGAGTGGCAGTTGGGAGAAGAGGGACTTTGTTGCTAAGCTTTGAACTCCAAAAAACAAACAATATCATGGAATAGGAAGGAGAGAGGAGAAAAAAATCTGGGCTCAGCCACAAAGAGCAGGAAAGGCTTTAGAGCTTTTCTGCCTCCAATTTGCTCTGTCTCTCTCACTCAATTGTGCATTTCTTCCTCAGAGTGTCCTTTAGCACTAGGAAATGAGAAAAACACTTGGTTAAAGGTGTCGGTTGCTTTGCACAAATGTCAAGCTGACATGCATGTGTGGCATGTATCATGTACAGTATGTGATTACAAGTATATGTGTGTACACAGACTGGCGCCTTGAAATAAATCTCTTTTCCACATCCTTGAAAAATCATTAAGGATGATGCTGATGCGGAAATTCCTCTTTAGCAGTCGTTGTGGTTTGGAGTTAGATTTTGATTTCAACTGGCAGGCTGTGTGTACATGCAAAGATGTCTGGTGGAGGAAATGAGACACCTGGGCATTATGTGGAAAAAAAGTCATAACCTTATGCATGAGCTAGCAGACATGTAAACAATATGGTGCTCTCTTTAAAAACTTTGTTTTGCTAAAATTGACTAATGTCTGGTATTGCTTGGGTGCACTATGCTGGGAAAGTGGTTTGTGAGGGCAAACAAAAATATACAGAGCTCAAAAGGCATATAAATATTAATGATTATACCAAACTAATCTGACAGATGAAGAGCAACAATTTGCTCTATTAAATTCCTTTTCTTTATTTTAGAAGGAAATCAGCTTAGAGTCCACAAAATGTGAGTTGTGCAAACACAATTTCAATGATCACAAAGAAACGGGCATTACTAAATAATTACAACAATTTGTCTTCCACACACCCGTGCATCATCATTGAATTTGGTAGCTTTGTAGGGTAATATGCTGATCAGCAGTTCCCACTGTGCTGTAGTCTAAATAACATGTGAGAAGCTTGTCTGTTAGCTTCTGTAGAATTGTACTGCATTTGAAAGGTGCAATGTGATGCAAAATTTTACATCTTCAGGCATCCCTTTGTTTGTAGTTGTTGTGGGTGGAACACCAATCAACCAAAGGATTAATTAATATTTTAATTCAATTAATTAAAATCTATTTATTTTACCACAGAGTAGCTAATTAAGAAGTTTTTTCTACTGTACAATTAAAGCATGAATCTACAAGCTCACACAAAGACTATGGATAATTTCAAATAGTCACTCAGTCACTGTCTAGCCAGAAGTAAATCAAATTACAAACCACAGGCACAACACACTGTTATTCCCACGCTAATGTAGACAACAATAAATTCTTCATAGCAAACCTCTCCTTTCTCAAGAATAACTTAACTGCACAGTTAACAGTTATATCCGGAGTGGGAGAAAAAATTCTCCAGTGTGAGGCATTTGCTGAGAAAATTACTATACCAAGAAGAATGATTCAAGAAAGGGAGTGGCTGATTGTTTCTTTCTCTCTCATGCACACATAAACACACTTGCCTCACTGTCCTGTGTGATCTGCACCTCCTCTCCTTGTGGCACCTGGGCAATGTGCAACTGTCCCTGTGGAATCTAAGACACACAGATGAAGAATGGCAGACAGCTGAAGCTGAAACAAGTACGCGAATATGATCAATAAAACCATAAATCTAAAAAGGTGCATTTGTGAAATTTACATACAATTATAAAACATTAATACATTGTGGTTAGAAAGCCTTTTTTGTACAAAATTCCCTCTTTGGGTTGTCCCCAACTTTCTTTGTTAAGCTGCTGTGGAAATGGTCAGTATGAACAGGAATGCAAAGATAGAGCAAACAAAAACTTTGAAATATTCATATGGACATGTAAGCATCATCAAGACAGACTTGGAAAAATTTTGACTTTAAGCTTAGTTGAGACAAATAATGTAAATAAAAGTAATTGACAAAAGTAAGTAATTGACTAAACTTTTATTACTGAATTATTACTGAATAAAAATTGTATTCACCAATTATGGAATGATGGCTGCAATGCTGAAGTAAACTTGATTTCCTCTACTGCATTAGCAGTCCTCATAAATTTTAGGCTCAGCTGCAGCCTGTAATACTCAGGTGTGTGCCTGTCGGGAGGGTAATAACTGCACAGTCGACTCCTGACAAGCGTTCTCTCCCACATTCTCCCTAAGTTCTCTTCCTGCCTGTCCGCCCTCTATCTTTTATGCCTATTCGGTCCTTTCTCAGGAAAGTCACCTATCATCAGTGCCGCCAAACCCATGCATCATGTAGCGACGCATTAACAGGAGAAAGACTCAATGCAGTAAATTATGTGATAGCTGTGAAGCACTGTCATTACATGTGGGGAGTGCACCAATGAGAGTGAAAATTATTTCTCTGTTGTTCCCATAGCATTGTCAAGCACGTGTTATAGCTATAATTACTTTTTCTCTCCAATGCTAACACTGACTTTGCAATTCAGACATGTGCACATGTAACACTAGGCAAAGAAAATCTACTTCACTTTTCTTATGAATAACCCCTCATAACAAACATTGTCTAATAGCTTCAGTGTGGCTGTCACTGGCTCTTTGAATACACAGTTAGAATGACCATAATCTCAACAATAATCCTTCAACTAAAACCTTTAATTCCACAGGTACGACATAACTTCAAAATTCAGATATCTTTCTCTCAACAGGCCTCTCGTCTCTTAAATTAGCTAGTCTTGGTGATTTCACGGCACAGGGAACGACAAAGTCGAGTCATTTCCTCTTTATCAGCCCACTCATAATACTGCAGTGGGCCTGAATGCGACCTTTAACCATAGCATCTGTACATGACCAGCCCATCACTGACAATGAGTCACTCCTTCGTTGACATATGTTGCATTACAATGCTGTATGTGTCACAATAGTGGGTGGTGTGATCTGTCCCAGTACACTATTAACCCTGCTCTACGAGTCTCATATAGGACAGCAGTGGAAAAAAAGAACACAAAAGATTTAAATATACATATATATATATATATATATATATATATATCAGAAAAAAATAAGACACTCACCACCTGAACTTGTCCATCTTCGCCAATACGGTGGAACTGGACCTGCTGATTGGCCAGCGTGTAGTGCAAGGTCTGCTGGGTGGCAGTCTCTATGTGGGCTGTTTCTTCTGTGATTCCTTCCTCTGGAAAGGAGGACAAGCAGTATGGTCATTAGCGAGCTCATGTGTACAGTGGAAGTAGGTCATAAATACAGGGCAAGTGATTCCAGCACACATAAGAAATAAGGATGAGGTAACTAAAACCCAGACACAGACACATACACAAACACGATCATGCAAGCAAACTCATTTTGAAAAAAAACCTGGCTAATTCCCAGGCCATCTGCTGGATAATGCCGTGTTTATACTTCATCAAACGCCTAAATACACAACAAGGACTCTCCAGATATCCATCCAAACACACAGTCTAGCAGACAACCACAAACTCCAGGGTTCAGTCGCAACACCCGCTAACACAACAGCAGTCTGAAACCCCTGTGTGGACCTTCCATCACCCCACACAGATTCACGCCAACCCAAAGAAGTCAAGCCGCCATATCAGCAGTCAAAACCAGCAGCGCCCTTAGCGAAAGCGGAGTCTACACAACAGGCCACAAAACAAACAAAATCACATCTCCTCTTGTTAGATGTCATAATGTGTAGCAACAAACAGGCTATTTAGAAGAAATGAAGTTAACATTACTCAGTACTCAATACAGTTTGCCTGTTTTTGAAGCATGAAAGAAAACATAATGTAGGTTTCACTGACAATAAACCTAAATTACACATTATATACATATTACAGGATCTGTTAGCGATACGCTGCTTTGTAAAGTAAGGCTGTTTCCCATCTTTAGTTATTATGACTACATACTGTATTCTTTAAATAATTCTCAGGACTTTCATTTGCCAGGTGGCGGGTGGAACCAAAGGTTTTGATTTGAGCTTACGTGCTGGTTCACTAATAAATAATGGTTTTAAAAACACAAAAATTGCCTCTTTCCTGTCCATTAATCAGATTAGAGCAGAATGACTGTTTGTGTGTCCCTTCCATGTTGGTGGATGCACCATCTGAACTAGCATTTGTGTTGTATGCTCTGGGGTGTGTGTGGCCTGAGAAGGCAGAGCCTGACAGTCCACCCCTAGTGTGAGCTCACAGGATATTTGGGTTTCCCCTGCAGTCTTTCTTTTCCCTGGTCAGAGGTGAGAGGTGATGGCTCACAGGGAGAGAAGGACAGCAGCCATTGTGTGCAGATTGCAACCATCTGCAGCAAAACACCCTGTATCCTGAAATAGTTTTCATATAGCTGATGAAATGAGACCTTAGTTTACTGAGTGTGAGTGTAGTTGTTCAGTATTTGCAAGCTGTCCTGTTCTTGTATAAAAATAATTGGTATTAAAATAGAGAAAGGGCATTTTGTTTAGTTTACTTTTTGGTGCAAATTAATTGGAGAAAGTTACTAGTAAATTGTGAAACCTGATAGCTCAGTGATCATGCCAAAATTGACCAACTGAGAATTTGTACCAAATGTATTTGCCTGTATAATACCAATGAAAAGCCTCCAGGTGGAAAACCCAGTGAACTTCATTAGAAATGACAAATAACTGGCGGCTATTCTTATTGAACTTTGGTCATAACCATAAAAAAGCTTTAGCTCTTATGAAGATAAAGTTGAAAGGCCGATATGACTTAGCTGAAGCTTCCTCCAAGTTTGAAGAAGGAAAAAACATCATGTTGATATTGAGTTTCATACTGATTCAGCACTAGCTCAAAGTTTAACAATTCAAATTATATTTTGCTGACAGCACAAGATTAATAAGTTTCAGAACTATGAGTCAACTACGGTCACATTCTGCTACACTGAAACCAATGAAAGCTTCAAACCAGTGGTGGTGTAACCAGCATGTACGCAAAAGAATTAGCAGCAGATGTCTCTTTCTGGTGGGGTCTGTGGCTGATTTTCACAACTATGCACCTTGTTTGATTATAAAACAACAGCAGAAATGTTGCAACGTTCATCACCTGATTGAGACATGAGTTTGGAGACATGTAGGTATTAGTTTTACAGATCGTATAGATATATGTGCTCACTCCCACAGTAATTTACAAGAAATATGTCAGATGAGTCCCAAGTACTTTGGTTTCTAAAACACAGAGATTCACAAACTCAAAAAGTTGATGTAATTTTAGAAAACATTGGAGTTCACTGCAGTCACAGATGCAGTCCACATGTACATCATTTTATGTCATATAAGTTTGTAATTTTGCATTATGTGTTTTGCCATGCCTTCTGGCTCTTGTTGGCTTGTTCTGTGTTACATTTCTATCAGATATGCTGGTGATATTACAGCAAATATTCTGGAATAAAAGTACAGCTATTTTTTTTAAGCAAGTACCTTTGAAAAAGCTTGGACTTCTTAGATTTCACAACTACACATTCATTTTCCTGTGGATTCTCTTATGGATTCCTTTTCTCTACCTCTCTGACAGCCTCTCTCTATTTCTTTCTCTGGCTGTCACATAACCTGTAGGTGGCAATAATATAAAGTCTGAATCTTAAAGCATATACAGTAGTTTAAAGTAAAGTTGGAAGTATGCATACTCATACAGTGAAATTCACTACTGACTAATTCCAACCCTCAATCACTTCAAGCATATGTAGGGTGTAAATATGGTGCTGCTATTATGTATTTTTGTCATTACTGTACAAATACACCAGTATACACACAAACAAGATGACACCATAGATACCATGAGCCGTGGTCTTGAGAAGCACAAAGTTACAATGGTTTATATCCCCATGATAATAATCTGTACTTTACCTGCAACTGTATTGCGAGGCGTGCGTTTGGAGAAGCTCTTGACAGCCAGACTCTGGCCACGCTGCTTGCGTCTCCAGGCAGTACGACACTTGGAGTCAATGCTTTGCTTGATGCGATACCAGTCTGATTCCGAGATGCCAAATTTGTGGAACAAGTGACCTGTGGAGGCATGTAGAGGCCAAAGGTTATTACATGTGGTATATATCATCAAAAACTGTTGGCTTAGTCATCATACCTCTAAACTGACCTTTCCCAAGACTTTTTTTAAAATTTAGTTTTCTGACATGTCCTCTTGACTAAGAAATGCTTCCCCCTTTTATTTTCCTCCTCTCTGTTTCAGTATTGCAAGACATGAAACCTAAACCCTACCTAAACTGTATCACAAGAAGCAAGACAAAACGTAGCATGTAGAATAATTCACTAATCCCAACATTAAAAGGAAATTTAAGGTGCACAGTTTCTAGGTGAAATATCAGCTTATAATTAAATTAAAACATAAAAATACTGTGTAGTGTAGTGATTGTGTTGTACAGTGTAACAATCAACCCTTTACAGTGTCAGGACAGACCTACAGTTCACAATAATAATAAATTACAATAATGCTTGCAAGATACAAAACTTAGTTTGAGTTTTGCAAACTATACAAAAACTATATGTACATGAGAAGATAGAGGCTATACAAAATTAAACTGTCTAAGTGCTAACTGGACAGGCTGTTCTCAACTGGGCCGCTTCATCTGTAACCAATGTATACTTTTCTATGAAAAGTGAAGGAAACAACTGTTCTGATTTTGTTTACTTCTGCTCCACACCTTTTCACAAGTTAACACAGGTCTGTGACTGTCCTTCACCCACTCCCTCAGTGGAGATATGTGCAGGTGAGACTGGATGCAGCTGTATTTAGTGGCTGCGTTATAAATTGTTTAAAGGGGGTGAGCCACTTGACAGCCCATTTCTACATTGGTCAACAACACGGCTACAACCTGAGGATAGAAAATGAGACAGAGTGGGAGGTGAGGGATATCTGTGGATAGAGGGATGACAGCATACGGCAGCCCTTTCGCACCTGATGGGTCCTGTACAGGCAGGCAAGGCAGGTGCTTCATTCCTTCCTGCTATTTTTTTTTTTTAAGACAAGCAGAATGAGTCACCCAAAAGTCACCTGGCCCTGCTCCAGCTTCTACATACCTTTGTGTCAGAGCAAATCTGCATGGAACACACACCCACATTGCTTAGAGGAAATATAGGTAACCAAGTACACAACCCTGTGTTTATAGTTCTAATGGCCACACTCGAAGGCAGGGAAAAGCCATTATATTGTGTATGTATATGTGTGTTGCAGGGATTTTTTTTTTTAAAAAAGGCATTCATTTTCACACAATCTCTCCATGCAGACATTTATGGTATTGCACTTGGTTGTTCACAGTGAAAGTGTCACAGAGAGTTGTGTAACAAAAGTAAAAAGGAGAGCGAGAGAAAAAAGTACAACACCTGACTCTTTTCTCACCTCTGCATAGTTGGCTAATCATGGTTAGAGTGTGAGTGAAAGCCGGATCTTTTTCTTTCACAAACTTAGAGCAAATGGTCAACACAGACCAATGGTATGAAGGTGTGGAAGTAAGGAATTTCCAAAAGCTATTCAACCATTTGACAAGCACTTTAGACAGAGCATTATTCCTACTTTGTGCCTACATATGCTACGGGGGGATTGATTAAACTCTGTAGGATAGCTTACCGCTAAGGATGCTCTGGCCCAAAATAAACATTGATGGGCAGATAACACCTGACAGGATAGAAGGTTTGTTTGAAACTGTTACTTTAAAATATATATGGCATGTTTTACCTCAAAACTGAAGAAGTTTTTCTGTTTTGTCCAGTCAGTGTGTACCTTTAAAATGAATTGTATTGCATGTCTGCACCTGCCAGCACACCATCACAATATTAGTAGGCATAATAACATGGTAATACCACTACATGAGAAAGTTAATGTGCTCTGCAATTAGGTGGATAAAATGTGTGCATATGTCAGCATCTGCAATCTGCTAAAATGAGTTGGAAAATATCTGAAAAAATCCAAACATCTTTGTTATAGCTGACAGCTCCTCTTAACACTGCAATATGAACAATGTAAATATAGTATATAGCCATGGGACTTTCATAAATATCCATCTGTCTACCATTGTAATTCTGACTCTGCTTAATCTAGAATCAAAGAGTTCACTGAATTGAGAGTGACTCCATTAAGATCTTTCTTGCAGACATGTGCTTGTCATTTAGAGTCTGGTATGTTATAAAATGTGTTGCACATTAATGCGTGTGTGCAATGATGAATGCGTGTTGTTGTAACCCGCCTTGGGAATACAGACTGCAGTCTATTTCTGTGTTCTATTCAGTGCTGCTTTGTAATGAAATGGGGATGAAATGTGGGAAGGTCTCAGAGAGTTCATTTATTGCTATAAGGGGGCAAGGCTTTAAACCCGGCAGAGTGAAATTTATTAGTATAATTCTTACCAGGGTTTCCGCCAGTGTATTGCAGGCCCGGCAACCCGCCGGACCTAAGTTGACCCCCTGAGGTTTTTTAAAACTACAGCTACAGTGAAGTGGCTGGGTTGGATGCAGATATAATGGTTGGGAAGCTCACCAACGACATCTGTTGGTTAAAAAGTGAACACACTACAAGAAAACAGCTGGTCTGAGATCAGCATTGTTTACTCTCATTTTACAGTGACTTTCAACACTTGGCACATCCAACTATCACAAGCTGATGTTACCTAACAACCTTAGCTAGCTAGCCAAGTAGTCAGTAGCTTAGACAGTTCCAGTTTGTGACATCGAGGAATAATGTTAAAGACAAAATGTAGAAGTCAAAAAGCCCGAGACAACTGGTGATGGCAATGGGGAAGAGACTGCTAACATGTGGCTGCAATGGTGTATTGGCCATCGGACATACAGGACAAATCCCAGTGGACCATCAACCCCACCCTGACTACCCAGCACAACATGGCAGCTACTATGCAGAAACCATATAATAATTATGAGATAAACAGTGGTTACCAAAGTCTGCCTTGGCACTTGCTACAGGGTTATTTTGGTGATTCAGTCTTTACAAACTGGAAGTTCTTGGAAACACTTGCCAAGGATGTAAATGTCAGTTCCAAAGAATATTTACAAGGACATATTTTTTCTGGACCTCTGAGCTTTGAGGAAGTCTGTCTGTGCCAGCAGCAGTGTATAAAAGAACATTGCTTTTGTAACTAATTTGTCAGAGAATAGTGTTTACCACAAGGTCAACCTCCACTTTGTCAAAAATGAAGCGAAGCAAAAACTTGTCAGTAGTAGAGGGTAATGGTTTTAGGACTCACAGCGAATGCCGTAGATCATGAGTGGGTCCAGCTGCTTCTTTCCATGTTTGCCCTGCCCAGACAGATTTGACATGGCTTGGACCTCCCGATGGAACAGATAGTCCAACAGCGTCAGTGCCATTTTCTCTGCTGTACGGCAATTTGTGCTGATATGAAGCATGTCAGCTGGAGACACCGCACAACGAACTCGCATCTCTGGGTTGTTCTCATCTCCCAACCAGGTGCCGGTTGGATAATCGTCTAAGGAACAGAGAATGAATAGTTCTTCAGCTACAGAGCACAGCTACAGAGCAGTCTTTCATCAAATCTGTAGTCTGTTAATACTAAAATGTGGGGCAGTATGCCAAATCTACCTAGCTTTCTTTCACTGAAAAAAGCAAAATATATCGATTCTATAAAAAGGTGTGGAGGCACAGGCTGACAAATACTACACTGGTATAGAGACACTGAGATAACCCATGAAATGCAACAGCACACTCATGTGGCGGTAAAAAGGAAGTGAGCAATTTGTGGGAAAAAACTGTTAGTAAATGTATTGAAAGGGAGAGTATGTGGTTTGGCTGTTTGTTCACAGCGTATGCTAGACACATGAACCATCTAGCGAAAGCTGACTCACACAGTTTTATCATAGTAACCCAGAGTTGCAAATAAATGAATAGTTGTTTGTCTTTGAAGATAACCAAGAACTTCCCATCCACTTAAAAATGACCCAACCAACAACCACAGCAAATATAACAACAATATGGATTCCATTTAGGTTTGCACAGTTAAAATGAACTATTTTCTTTAGAGTTCAGCCAGAACCACTAAGTAAAGCTACTGAAAACATGAAAGACCAATTAGAGCAAGTATCCATACAGGCTGAGGTAAAAAAAAAGAAAAGACAAGAACATCAAACTTGGCACATGAGCACAGTTTGCTTTGTAGTCAATTCAGAGATCAGCTGAAAGTGTCACATAAGCCACAATAACTAAGTGCAATCCTAGCTAAACATCACAATTCTGCTATTAGTGAGATGGGTGACATGTCCCTGTTTGTGTGAGAAACCACCAAAGAATTAGAAGTCATCTGGATACAGCAAAGAATGACTTGTTAATGTTAAGTTACATGTTTACGTTGAATGTTGTGTTTCCTTTTTTCTTAATTGGGAAATTCTGCTCCAAATATTATTTTTTAAATATAATTTGAAAGATAATATTCTGAAACCTGTAGCTTTTCATACAGCTATTCAACCAGGGATGGTTCTGCTTAAGACTGGTGACAATGGCTGTCACCTGGCTTTCAAGTGAATGCAAAAACTACTGACAACTAGAGTTCACACATGTAAAGAAGGTTTGAAAGCAGGTAGACAGTCAGTATGACACATGTGAGTGTGTGTCAGAAGTCATACCTTCTGAATTGAGTGTGATGAGTGTAACATTTTGTCCGTTTTGTGCACTGCTTGACTGACCACCATTGGAAACAGAGTCACTAGCCTCTGAGCCACTCTCCTGTTCCTCCTGACTCTCCTCAGGGCCCGGCACCTTTACTAGGATTGTGTTTTGTCGTCTCCTGGTCACCGCGCTGCAAAGAAGCACAACATACTCATTCCATCGCTTGAACTGAAAACTTGGATAAGACACTAAGTAAAGTATATTTTAACTAGAAAAGCACTCGGAGAGCGCAGACCTCCGACTATCCCTGCCAAAGAAACCTTCAAAGAATTCCTGGATCCAGATGGTAATCCAGAACATCACCAAAATTTCATTAAAATCCGTTCATAACTTTTTGAGTTATTTTGCTAACAGACAAGCGGAAAGACAAACACCAGCAAAAACATTACCTCCTGTCGGAGGCGGTGGTAATTACATTGCTTTCCAACATTGTTTATGAGGCAGTTTGTTAGGACAGATTTCTGACAAACAGTATACTGTCAATGTGAGCCACTCACTTGCTGAGCAGGTTCTCCAGTGGAGTGTCTTCTGGGCTTGAGCCTTTTGGCTGTTCACTGCTCACTATTACATTTGTTTGAGGGACAACACTGAGAGAGAAGGGCAAAAAAAAATCCCATTTATGCATGCTTCATACAATAGACTTAAACATAAGTTTAATTATATATGGTTCTGCTAGGACTTACAGTATATTCAAAACAGATCTTTTAAAAATTGCTAAAAGGATAATTTATCTGCATATTAACAGACTACATGTACATTGGTATTTTAATCTATTTGACTGACTGGTGGAAACTGTGCCAATAGACAAATATTTGGAGCTTACCATCGCACTTTGTTCCAAGTTTGAGTAGCCCCTTGAGGTGATCCAGCAACCATAGGAACCTGGATAGGACTCTTGGCACATGGTACCATGCTGTCTAGTTTGCGTCCAAGGGCTTTGCATGTAGCATCCAGAGACTGTAGCTTTGATTCAATTCCCTCCAGTCGCTGGCTGATTGATCCAGTGAATGAAACCAACAGGTTCTGAGAACAGGAATAAGACATGGTAATTTATCCATGAGTTAAAAGAAAAATATTCCTATCCACTAATTAGAAACATATAAACAATATATGAGCTTTAGACTTCACCTATGATACAAACCTTAATAAAAGCTATATCTTGATTACTGTTGTTGTTTTCCTGGGTGTTGCTTAGTTTCTTCCTTTTCTTCTGAGGTCTGTCTTCATCGTCTTCGTGATTGTCCAACATGTCTGGCATGAATCAAATATAGAGACACCCTCAAAACAACACAAGATTGCCTTCTCATCTGAATTTACTTTTGGATGTCCAGACTGAAGGTCTACTGACTACTGAGTATCTGCTCAGCCCCAATTCCACATACTGTGTGTAATGCACAGATTTGAAATAGTAGGTTTTTACAGAACACACTTGGCCTAAAGTACGTTAGCATCAGTACTTCAGTTACATGAAAACACTGCTTAAGAATCTATGTTTCACAGTGCTGCACTCACCTAATAGAAAAACCTAACCTCATCTGGTCAAAAATGGAAGAGAATATATCAAATATCCAGCAATTTACTCTACACTGATTAAAATATGTGGAATAACAATACATATGTTGTCAGATTTCTTCATATAAATCTTACCTGTACGGTCGTCCTGGTTAAAGTCCTCCACTGTTATTTGCACAATATCATCCAGTTCTTGTTCAGACATCCTTCACAGCTGAAGCAAGATAACAGGATATTTACTAATATGTTCCTATACGGCAGAACATGTCTGTTGCTGCCTCATCATTACTGAAGATAAAGCACCTTCAATTTAGCTTGTTAGAAAAACAGCTGAAGGCATCTCAAACTCCATTCTGCAATTCATTTGTTTTACAATTCACAGATGTTTAAAACAGTTCTTACAAAGAAAAGCTACTTCATAAATAACATTTTGTGTCAGCATTTATTTTTCCCTTTTCTGCACAGAATGCATTTCAGCACATTTAAATTGTTCTTTGCAAGTGTATCTGACTGAACAGACAACTTCTATTTTAATCAGTCTAGCTGTCTGTGGGATTTTACTCACATTTTTCACACATAACCACAATCCTAGGCACCTTTTTAGGCTTCAAGTCTATTTTCTTCTGTTTTACACAGTGATTGTGTATTGGACTCTGAGCCCAGCCAACATGTAGGTGACCACAAAGCTGTACTGTGGCTGAAGACAATGATAGAGGACTGAAGCTGCAGTTGCTGGCACACTGCTTTCACTGTACAGCCTGTCATAGAGTGTGAGAAACTGCTTAATTACAGAAGCAGTAAAACTGTAGAATGACATGTAAAACCATCCTCAAGACTACTACGGTAGTGGTGGTGCAAACAAACTTTAAAAGTGTAAAAAATGTAATTAGGTAATAGGAACACATTAATAATAGTCATATTCTTTTACTCTGAATGGGTGAGTTTGTATTGGCTACTAAGGAGCCATCATCCATTGCAATGCAGAACATCAACAATCCTTAGCAGCTGGGAAGATAATTTCTGTTGTGTGCATGCCAAGGTTTAGTTATATAAGGAAGTTTTACTGTTTGGTGTGCAGTTCCAGCGTGGGGATCGATCTCCTGTTTCCTTGTCCCCTGTGTGTATCTTTGAAGGAATTAATATTTTATGAACAGTATATAAATTCCATATTTTTCCTGGAGAGATGGTATTTCAGTTCAACTGGTTTACACCATTTTTGTGTCCTTTTCTAGACCTCACACACATAGACTCACATCCCATATTATTAAACCCTTTACTATTCTGGGCAGTACGACTATACATATATTTTATTTGACTTGTAACACAATCACATCCTAGTACTTCCTATCTACTGACTAACAATTTTTTTTTAATGTTTTTATCCTTCTTTAGCAATGTTATAGTGTTTCCAGTAATGCACTAAAACACCACGTCAAATTCCTTGTATGTTTAAACCTACTTGCAATAAAACTGATTCTGTTCTTGACGGGGATCCTGAAAGAAACACCTGACTCTCATGATCAACCCACAGAGACAACCCTAATAAAGGGAAAAAACAGGGGGCTCCTCAGTAGGACATTAAAAGCTGTAGGGATAGAAGAAAACTAACAAAAAAAATGACAGTCCAGCTTCTTTTTAATGGAAGTCAACATTCCAAGGAGTAACCAAAGCACTTTGATTTTAAATATGTACATCCTTTATTAATACAAGGTTAAAAAAAAACATATTTATACACCTCTTAACAAAAATGTTTATGCATTTCTTTTTATATTAAAATCAGAGTGCCTTGAATAATCACTGGACTGCAAACCAATACTAAAGACTTACATTAATAAAATGTAGGAAAGTCATTATTTTTTCATCTTTACCCCACAGAGACTGTTGCACCCCCCAGACCAGTTATCAATACACACTTACTTTACAGAGTCTTGGGTAAAACACTGAACTATCACTACCATCACATTTTGTTTACATATAATAATAACTTGTTCCATCCATACGAGGTAGAATTTATGAACAAAGCCTAGTAAACAAAAAAATGGTAATAAGAATTGACTGGATCAAATCAATAACCGCTCCTTTTCCATTCAGCCTTTTCTTTCCTAGCAAATCATGGCAGCAGTACACTTTTGCCTTCCCTAAGACCTAGCATTTTAGCATTTATTATTACACATACCTCTCTGCCAACACAATGCAAGGCAACTATTTCATCTTGCTCTGACCATCAGCGTTAATCCTATATAGATTTTGAGTTATGCAAAATAGTGGTAGGCCTCTGTGCTGTGCATGTTTCAGCTTCCATTTTTCATAGATTGCACTGCTTTGTTTGCCTGCTTTTATTTACCTTTTTAATACCATTATAATGCTGAATGTGCTGTCATGCTTTTGGTTTGTACCTTACCTATCTATAGACTGTATAAAGCAGAACTGCTACAATCAAACATCTTTTGTATCACCTGATGATATTACATTGGTCTGCTTTGAACAGTGTTAGTCCCTATTAATAAGTAAGATGGAGTTGTAATTCTGCTGTCAATGTTTTCCTTTTCATAGTTTATGGAATAGATCTAAGGATGCATTTAAACTCCATTAATCACAGATTCTGTGTGATAAGGGAATGTATTCATTATATCTTCATGGTCTATGTACGGTAGTCATAAAAAAGATACACGACCCCGACACAGGTACTGTGACAGTAATATTGTGTGCATGAGAAAGGGAATATATCCAGAGACATTGGGGCTTCTCCTGAGTCAGCTGTTCTTGCTTTTCTTCCTTGGACAAATCCGTATACATAAACGGGAGCAACTTCGTGCTGATAAAAGTATGACCCATGACAGCTGCTGAAGCTATCTTGTCACTGGCGGGTGATTTTAGCTACCGTTAGCTCTAGTAGGAGCTAGCTAGATGGAAACAGGATATTACACAACCGTTTGGGCAAAACTCATTTTTTTCTATTACTACTTCTTTGCAAATATTACAATGAAAGCATCACGTAGTGTTGATAGTCTTTCTAGCCAGGTCAACGTTACACTACAACTCCATAGATACAGCTACAGCTAGTTAACTGGGCGGGGGTCTCCTCACGATGTTAAATATGGAAGAATAAACGTCGGAAACTGCCCATCTTGGCGCGTTTACAGGCTGTGTATTATGCAATATTAGTCAGTGTAGCAGAACTAACGTTACTACTTCTCACTTTGGGCAAATCTTTCCATTTTGCATTCGCTAAGTAGCCTTGGCAGCTAGCAGCTAACATTAGCTGGCGCTACAATATCGGATTTGCGTGCTAACGTTAAAGCTAAAGCCCCGCAAAGGAGACGCTATTTAAGCTAGCGTGGCGGTTAGCATGCTAGTAGGGCCTAAAGGCCGCCGTAACATAATGCAAGAAACGTTGAATGTTGAAGAAATAGCTATTAAATATGATTTCGCTTCAGCTTCTTCATCCAACGCTCGTACACAACACATGTACTGTGTAAGATTGGGTTATATTACCGTGTGAATGATGAATTCTCGTGTTGTTTGTAGAGATTCCGATAACGGCGTCGTTCCTCGCGAGAGATGAGCCCTTGCCTTCGTGTGTTCCTTACATGGAGGGTTCCTCACTCGTTCAGGGGAGTCCAGGCTCAGTCATACAGCTGTGTGCAGCTGTTAGTCACCACTGTCAAAGTCATACACAAATTCCATTATAGCGTTAACCAACTACTGTAAATCCCCTTCACTGTAACAGGAAAAACACATTTGCCATTGTTTAGCCAATTCTTTCATATGACTTTAAAGTCATTGACTCATTATAGTGTATTAACGTTATACAACCAAATGTTTTTTTCACTACTGACGTGCACTCTGTATTTAAATTTTTATTATTATTAGTTTGGATTACTAAACGACGATGCCAATTCTAAATGTTCAAATGCACTTCCTAAACATCTGTTGGCTTTCATCACCTCACAGATTCAAGCAGTTATTATTAGTTTTTAATAAATTTCCCAGAAGTCCAAAAAGGTGTTTCTATTTTGCATGTAGTCTTATTTATCTGGTGTGTCAGAGTGAGGCCGTTTTTCATTCTAACAAATGAAAATAAGAAGTGAAAAACTGAAAAATAGACGAGCCAGCCAGGAGTCGAACCTAGAATCTTCTGATCCGTAGTCAGACGCGTTATCCATTGCGCCACTGGCCCGCACTGGAACACCACAGGAAAGATGGATCAATTTAAAGGGTCATTACGACACAGATTGCAACTTTCTTTGGTTGATTTATTCCTCGGTAACATGCTAACATTCTCAGACATTTGATACCTCTGACATCCACACTGCTGATACAACTGGTATCCCCCACCCGAAAAACTACAGACTACATATAAAACATAAAAATTTTATGTTTGAGGTCTGTTCTTGGAGAAAAAAAAATTAGGCCCAGTAAAAGTAAGCAAGTAAAGCCATTAACCAACCAACAAGTCAATATGTGCTTACCAGTTCCGTAAGTAGTCCAGCACAGTCAAAAAGACAGTAAAACAAAATGAAACAAGTACAAAAAAGTGTTTTTTAAAGCTTCTAAATGGACAATTCGGAGTCGTTTGCAATTAGCTGACCTGGCACCCCAGCACAGACCGAGACAACAGCCGCTGCCTGTTCTGTCACCTGTCGGTAGAGCAAATCCATCGTGTGGAAGCCAATCACGTTGTCGATCAATACCAGGATTTGACCAGTCAGATGCTGACCTGCTACCGAGAAATGTGAAAACCAATAACCTTTCATTTTGGCCTACGAACATTTCGCCAATCAAAGTGAAAGAAATTACCACTATTGGTACAATAGATAATACGTTTAGTTGGGAACTCAAAAGTCCTGACAATGGCATCGTTGAAAGTAGCATTATGCTACCTTGTTTACTGTTATTAGGTTCTTCTTTCAGATTTCCACAAATTGTGTAGCTGTAAATGTCCATTCTATGTCATTACAGAGATCTGACAGTTAGCAGACTAATCAACACTGCTGGCCACTAGTTTCTGCTGCCTGTGAATCTGTGACTCACTCACTTTAACAAATTGAGGTATTTTTGGTAAACATGGGAACCAGAGAAAGGGGTCGGACAGGGGTCAACAATGGCCTGGCAAATAAATTTGCTATTTCAGGATAAGTTTCTCTTTCAGGCTATTTGTGGGACAGACAAAAGTATATATGAAAATGAAGCAATTCCCAGAAATTTTACAAATCTTTGGAAAAAAAAAAAAAAAAAAAAAAAATATATATATATATATATATATATATATATATATATAGACAATATATATATAGACCAATATATATATATATATATATATATATATATATATATATATATATAGACCAAACCCTTCAATTTATCAAAGATAAGCCCCTCATGGACCAGGCTATCCAGCCAATAGGGGAAAAACCTCTGCTGGTGCGAAGGGGAGCTGCATTCACATGCATTGTAGTCAACCAAGTGCAAGCTGCAGATGGCGAGAAGTACCATGTGATGTTTATATATATATCAGATGTGGAAAAACATACTGCACTTGTATGAGCAGCCTACACTTAGGTTCCTGGTTGTGGATTTCTGCCTATTATTTTATTTACAGCACATACTTCTGGTCATATCGTTTACATGTGCACATATTGGTTGTTATCTGGATAGATAGCCAATAAAGCTCTGCTCATAATATTTCTTTTGCATACCAGTCTAATACACAAATATCATGGCCCCACATTAAAGGGAACCAAAATCCCCAGGATCACCTAATGTCAGTTTGACATAGTAATTTAATTCATTCCAGATTTATTTCCAACCCAGAAACACTCTTTGCACTTGACATGTTGGAAGGTTGGAAATGATAGTGCATAGATGAAATGAGACCAGCAAATGGCTTTCAAGGAACTCAACACTCATCTCATTAATCTACAGCATGCTTACTGACAGTCACTCTGTCACAATGTGGATCCTTTGATTTAAAGATCATGTAACTCACTGCTTCGTTGTAATGATAATCTTATTTGTTCATGTATCCAAGGCTACAGCCCCAATTGATAAGACAAATAATAATCAGTATTCCCACACAGCACAGCAGTTGTTTTTAAATCGTGTATGTGATGACTTTGTCAGACAATATTTTGGTTGTAAACACAGTAGTTTAGAGGTGCAGAGACTGCTGGTTAACGCATAGTCTTAGTCTTGTCATTTCTGTCACTATTTCAAACTTGTTCTATTGTCTAACAACAGAATTTAAAAAAAAAATGTAAATCCAAACACCTTAATCCGGAATTTGGTTTTATTTAAAAGTAGTATATGTGAGCACAGAGAGCAGGACAGAAGCAAACAGATGAAAACACCAGCTGAGTTTAGATTAGGGTAACACACAGTATCCCACCCAGTCTTTGTTAATTGGTTTCAAATCCATCCATCCATCCATCCATCCATCCATCCATCCATTATCTTCCGCTTATCCGGGGCCGGGTTGCAGAAGCAGCAGTCTAAGCAGAGAGGCCCAGACTTCCCACCGGAAGAACTGGAGGAGGTGGTTTCAAATCAGTCGTAAAATTTCCACCATCTCTAAATGTCCCTCAGCATTGCAATTTCCACAGAGCTCTGACCCATGGGCATACAATCAAAGCTAATGCTAATATTAGCTACATTAGCCCTTCTCAACTGTTGTCGCGATGTTGCCACCAAAAAGAAAAGTAATGCTCTGGGTCTTCAGTTCCTCGGATGCTAGGAGTGCATGAGGAGTCTTGTGTTGACTCTTGCAGCAAAGCATTTGGTGCGGTTAGCAGTGGGCAGTCATGGGGCGGGGTTATACAAAGTTTGAAACACGAGGGTACTTTAGAAAGTTTCCAGCCTCACCAAAAAACAAGACCAGAAGACCAAAAAAAATTTACATGAGAAAGGATATTCTTGCATTATTTTTCAGCATAGTGTCTTTTAACTTAAATGCACTTGGTGAGCCAATGTTCAAGCTTCACTATCCCTTTCCAGAAGAAGGCCGCATCTTGAGCCTCCAGATTCTCCTTCCCAGCATGCATGACTTCATCATCATTCTGAAATAGATAGAAGCAAGTTCGAGTGAGTAACTTGCATGGGGCAACTGTTCAAAGTCTCATTTGGCTTCTTCTGCCACATTTGACTTTTTGTGGACAGTGATATAGGCCTTTACACCAAAATGGGAGTTACGCCTTGTGTTTCCGGTTGATGCCGAGAACTTTTTGAAATACCTGCATAGACGACTAGTGGTTTATTAGGTGTCATGAAGCACTCTGGTGACAGTCTTACTGGTTTGTAAAAGCTGTGAGACTTGTGGTTGGGCTTGAGGAGAGGCAGAAGTAAAGGTCTTCATAGCTAGAGAGAGAGAGAGTCATTGAACCATCCCAGAACATTCCCCCTGCCCACATTCGATAACAACTTCAAGACATGCTGCCGTCACAGAGCCAGCAACATCCTGAGAGATGAAACCCATCCCTCTCACCAGCTTTTCTCTTTGTTACCATCTGGAAGATGCTACAGAGCCATTAAGGGCTGAAAACTGCTTTTTTCAAGAGCCATCAGTAAGCTCAACTCTATTAAACACCTCCTACTGCCACAACCACTGCATTGTCATGACTGTCAATCTCTTAGGTCCAACCACTTACCTATAATATTTATAAGGGCAATCAAAACTGTGGGCATTATGTGCAATATTTTATACAGTGCCTGCTGAGGTCTTATTGTGCTGTGGATGCTCTTATTCTGTTTTTAAACTTTACTATTTATTCCATGTGGGTACAAGGGTGTTTTAGGTGTTGCACAGCAAATCTCGTTGCACTGTTTGGTACAATGACAATACACCTTTCTGACAGCTGTTAGTTTTAATTAAAGTTTATAGCAACCACATTACACAATAAAACTGTTTTTCATCACTTTGAGGAAGTTGGTTGAGAAAGACAGCAGTCTTGCACAACAACAACATGACCTACTGTACACTTCTTCAGATATGGGAGCACTGAAGACAGCAGTGACGCTCTTTACGTGCACTGCATGACGTCAGAAGAAGCGTCTCTGCCCATGCTCGCGAGGACAGGAGGAGGTGAGCCAGACTGCAGCTGATAGATGTGTTGTAGTGATGTAATGTTGCCTGTTTGGTGACTACGGATGGCTGTTTGTGCCAGGCTCTGCGGAGTGGGTCAGTCTCGGAGGTGCCGGAGACGACAGCGGAACAACCAGCAGGACCAAGGCAGCGACACGGACATGGACGAGGAGGAAGAGGAGCGGATCGTGGGCCAGCGGCTCGGCGACGCAGGTGGCTGCGGAGGCCCGGACCGCGGCGTCGACACTGCAGGGCCGAGTGACGCTGGTGAATATGGCAGCAGCGGCGGTCATGTCAACAGAGGAGGCTCTCTGGACCGCAGGAGCACCGGACCTCCACACCCCCAGTCGTTAGCGGAGTTACCGCCGGAGCTCCTGGTGGAAATATTCTCCCTGCTGCCGGGAACTGTGCTACCAAACGTCGCCCTCGTCTGCAAGAAATTCAGACAAATCCTCAACACGGAAACCATCTGGAGAAGGCGGTGCATGGAAGGTAAATATAGCGATTACTGGAGGTGATTTCACTGATAATTTCCAAATAAAGTGTGGAGTCGCGGATACGTGGAGCAGGCTGTGTTGTATTCAGGCGATGTGTTGTTTGTGTGTGTGTGGCAGCTCCGGTTTCACGGAGATGTTTCCCCCACTAAAAGCATTTCTATTGATCTGTGCGGGAAACATGGAGAGAATTAGCCAGCTGTAGTCAGTGCAGTAAAAAATAGACCGAGGCCTCTCACTGTTATTAGGCCCATGTCAGCCATTCTGTGCAGCTGATAAGTGTTGATGCAGGCCCGGACCGAGCCTCTATGGGGCCCTGAGCACTGTTGTGATCACCGCCCCCCCTTAACCAGCACAGTGTTTTAAAACGGAAAGTGCACATGACAGGGTTACATACATTATACAACATGTAATACACTTCCTTAAGTACACCATGACCCTCTAGGCTCACTGTTGGTGTTATGAAACTGAAACTTAAATAATTTCATGTCATTTAATATCATGTTATGAAACTTTAGGTTGCTGAAAACATCTGCCAGTGTGTAGAAAAATTACAGCTCTTGTAAGTTATTTTGTTACTGTATCTGTTTGGTACATTTGACCAGTGATTCAGACTAATTCATGCAAAAAATTGTGTCACTTACACAAAAATAATGACCAAAAGGAGCAATCTCAATTTATAACACGATATACATTGTGACATAATTATAGTTCTGATAATGTAAATGAGAAATTGTTAATGGACAAAAATAACAAGCAGTTCGGCTTGCTGATAGATACAGATATTAAAGAAATAGACCCCACAGTAGTAATATAATTTAATAAATTATATATGTAGCACATTTTAAAACAACCTAAGATGACCTTTGCATGTTATAAGACAGTCATCAACAAAAATATGTGTTAAAAGCAAGACAGAATAGAAGCCTGTAAAATAAATTTGTACAACAAAAGAAAATAAATTTAAAATATTAAATAATCAGCCAGAAATAAAATATTGAATTCAAAAATAAAATAAAAACAGACCACTAGTTAATTAATTAAGACTGTAAAGAGGAATCAAAAGCCACTGAAATTTGTAAGTGTGGAGATTTTTCTTTAAAATTCTCAATCTCAAATCAAAAAAATGTCAAAGAAGTAAAGGACTTTTAATTTTAAAAACTGATGTGTTTCTTATAGACATGTCAATATAGAGTGATGCAGAAAAGGACCCAATTGATTCACCCCGGTACCCCAGCGTACTGTGTGGCAACTTATCAGTACTTGTATGATGAGAATTTATTATTCCACTTCATGTCATCATCAGTTTATATATTATGCTTGAATAATTCATTGATCAAGAGATCTTTGAAGATTATTTTTTAATGTAAACAGCCCTTAGAGGCAGCTTAGGTGATGAATTTCAAAACATCACAAGCAAACGAAGGAACTGTGAACTGCGTATGAGGTAATAGCAGAAACCTGTGGAATGTTATCTAGCTAATTGTTAGCAAGGAGTCAATTTGTGTGTGGCACAGGATAACAAATAAGTTACAGTGAAGATCCTTGAAAGAAAGCGCCTTGTTATCGTTTAAGTTTTAGAAAATTCTTGAACACAAGTCCTCATTTTCAGTGGTGCAAAAAAGAAAGCAATACTACTTAAAGTAATAAGGTGCTTACCACAGAATAGCAATCATCAGCTGCAACTTATTTGCTATTGCTGCTGCTTCTACTTCCACATGCACACACAGTTACAAACATGACTATCTTTATATTAAGAACAGAAATGATGCAGCGTAATAGGGAACATTCACTCAAGAGATCTTTCTGTGTCAGTCATGCAAAAACATACATTTGTATTACTTCAACAAAAAAAACATAACAATGATTAAAAATGAGCAATCTCTAAAGACTTTGATTGCAATGTTGAGCCCTAAATAGCTGCTAAGTTCTGTTATGCCTAAGGCTGACTGTGTGCTGACGGCTGTGTCTGTTGACTAGAGTTAAACTTTGCACTGTCCGTGTCCTGCTCAATAAATTCCTTGTTCACCTTCTGTAACTTAAAGGGACCTCACCACTCACACTTAACCTGTACTTTGTAACAACACAGTTCACGTTATGAAATACATGAATATGGAGATCCTTGATAACAACAGCTCTCCAGTTTTCATTACTTCTAACATTTACAGATATTTTGCATCTATATATTATAGGAGTAATAAATACAATTTTCTGTCAATCCTTCTGTTTTCCTCATGTGTGTTTTTCCCTCTGCAGAGTTTGGCATGAAGGAGGATCTGAGGAAGATGGAAGCAGGAGGAGTGTCCAGCCAGGACCTCTATGTTAAACGTCAGTCTTGTGTCACCCATCATTAGATCCCATAAAGTATTTGATTCATTCCCACTCATTTGGGTCATTTCTCATAGTTTCTTGTGTGCATGTGTCTAGTTAAATATCAAAAATGCTGATTGTGATTTGCAGCAGATGGGATTGTAGTTTCTCTGTCCCACTTAAACAGACTGTTGATGGTTTGACTTTTTCAAACATTTCTTCATGTATTCTCCTCCATCTGTTTCACTTTTGTTTACCAGCAGAGATTTAGATCTTATGGGCTTTTTGAAATAGCAGCTGCCACAAAACATATTGGGCAAGGTGGTGGCAAGAGGCACATTTTACTGCATTGATCAGAGCGCTGGGTTGGACTGAGCCCGTCTTGGTCCGTGGCTGCTCTACACATGCCTGTGTTGTGCCTGTGCAGGTGTCAATCCACGGGTGAAGTCTGGGCGCTTTATGAAGCTCCTCCCGGACTACGAGCACATGGACTATAGAGACGTGTACACACACTGTATGTACATGGGCCTCAAAATGGATGGCTGCAGCATGAGGGGTTGAATGTGTGGGACTTTAGTTGATTTAATCTGTAAGCAAACAATTGTAGCAGTGTCATGCATCCTGTGTTAATGGTACACATGCTAATAATTCTTCCCAGCACCGTTTGCTTGCATATTAAGTATGAAATGGGAGGCCAGATCGTTTGGTGTGCTGTGTGTGTTGTTCAGAAACTTGGTTGACAGGAACAGGACAATTTACACTTTCATCTCATCGACTCCATTCTTGAGCGTGTGGGTTTTAACATCCCCTCTGGTGTTTTTAATCATGCACACTGTAGTTCATAGTAAACTCAGGGTGTAGCACTGTAGAAACTGATTAGCATGGTGTGCTGTTGTGCTCTTTTGTTGCAGTGCTTCACCCATACAGGCATATCTTGGGTCTGTGGCAGCCTGACATAGGCCCTTATGGCGGATTGCTCAATGTTGTGGTAAGTAGCATTTGTCAATCAAGGCATTTGCATAAAGATAAGAGAAGCAGCGACAGCAATTTAGAATGCGTCGATCGTCCTTTGCATGAAAAAATTACAAGAAGACACTTTTATAATCCAGTAATATTACGCTGCTAATGGTTTTATGGGCAGGTAATTTATTCAAAATATTCTCCATTCAGGTGGATGGGTTGTTCATCATCGGCTGGATGTATTTGCCACCTCATGACCCTCGTGTGGAGGATCCAATGAGAAGACGGCCGCTCTTCCGTATCCACATGTGGGAGAGCAAAAAGGCCACGGTCGAGTGTATGTATGGACACAAAGGTCCCCACAAAGGAGACATACAGGTGAGGGCTTACTGAGCTTATCTGTGCACCAAAGAAATGAGCTCCACAGAATTTGAAAGATATTTCTTGACACAGATAACTAATCCCACTTTAATTGAGGTTAGTAGCTTATTGAAGTAGGTCACCCTATAATACATGTTATATTCTCTTATTTTTAGACGGTAAAGAAAGATGAATTTTCAACAAAATGTAACCAGACTGATCATCACCGCATGCCAGGAGGCAGACAGGAGGTGGGTCAAACTGGGAACCCTGTTGATCACTTGTTTGAATTCTTGTTTTCAAAGCCCATGTGCTCTGTTATTTTTGGAATTCAAAGACTGTTATCAGCATTTTTTGATTTGTGTGTGTGTGTAGGAATTCAGGACATGGTTGGAGGAAGAATGGGGCCGTACGCTGGAAGAAATCTTCCATGAGCATATGCAGGAGCTCATCTTGATGAAGTTCATTTATACCAGTCAATATGAGTATGACTCTCTTCCTTACATGCACTTTCTCTGCGGCTCTAATCAAGTTTCAGCCAGTTAAACAAACTCGATAGCAAATAGCTTGCATGCTGAACAGTAATAAGTCTTGGCGGAGGCTCATGTAGTTCTGTGACTTTTGTATGCTTTCCTATGACAGTAACTGCTTGACATACCGGAGGATCTACCTGCCTCCATCGATGCCCTCAGACCTGCTACAGCCAGGCCTCTTCAAAGGCACCTATGGCAGTCACGGCTTGGAGATTGTCATGCTCAGTTTCCACGGGACTTCTGCGAGAGCCACCAAACTCACTGTAAGTTGGTAAAAAAAAAAATTTATATCATCAGAGGCTGTGCTTGTCTTAAATAACTCCTGTATGTTGGTCCTGCAGCTTCATGTAACTGCAGACTGTCTACAATTCTATGAGCGTGATTTTCCACAGAGAGACAGCTTTCCTGGAAATGAACTGTTGAGTCAGATTCCTGTTGAAATCAGATTTTTGACAGGCTGTCCTTCCTGGACAGTGTGTCTTTGAATGGAACATTGTCACATCTTTGACCTAGTGCATGTGAGATTAACACACAAAATTCATCTTCTCACAGTGCACTATGTAATTTTACTCCCTCCTGCAGGGGGACCCCAATGTTCCTGCTGGGCAACTCACACTGGACGTTGACCTGAGTCGGCCCGTGGTCCTCCCAGAGTTGGAGCAACAGCGCAACATTGAGGAGCTGTCTCGGCTGGTGCTTGGGGTGCACGAGGAAGTGCAGAGGGAGGTGGAACAACAGGCCAACGGCACTTCTGCCACAGCTGGACATGCAGCAGAAGGGGCCTGTGGTGGCGCCGGCGGGGCAGAAGAGGTGGAGGCCGACCATGTTGCCTGTTTAGATAGCTGCCAGTCTGCCCCCAGCGCCAGCAGCAGCAGCAATCCTCCTGAAGCCCTGCCCTTTGTCCTGCCTCTCGGGGTTATGGCTCGCAATGAGGTGTACCCTCGTACCTGCAGGAAATGGTAAGCTAAAAGAAGTCGGAAAATGCATGTAGTATAAATTCCATAGTGTATCAGTGGACTGATTGTGGCCTCTTTGCTGCAATATGTGTGTTGCATGTTGGCTGAATAATCAACTGAACATTGTGGACAACACTGAATTTGTGTTTCATAGACAAAAAAAAATGTATCACGTATATTTTAACTTCTACAATAGACAGATCTTGTAAAACTGTGCATAGAGTGCCTGCAGTGGTGCATCAAATTAAGGCAAATTGTTTGACCAGCCAGCAGTTGAGGTCTGAAAACCAGACCTCAAAACAAAGTCACCCCCTTCGGCTCTACCTGTCCATTTATTAAAAGCAACTTGCAAGAGAAATGTAACTGCATGAATCGCTTATTACCACCTTTAAGAAAATGCACTTTTCACTTTTGATAGAATTATTACTTACAAAATTAAAGATGGTTGTAGATGTATTACCTAAAATAAATCCCCCCTTATTTTTTATCATATATTTTCAATCTGGTAAATGGTTGCTGTAAATGTTAGTAATTTTTATGAGATATTATTAAACTAAAATAACCATTGCTTGTAGTTGTCTGTATAGTGTTTATACAGAATCTACAGCTTATTTAAACATATCCATCAAAATATAGATTAACTAATAAAGTGGTGTATCTTTGTTTCAGCTTCTATGGGACAGGTCTTATTGCTGGCCATGGCTTTACAAGTCCAGAACGCACCCCGGGGCTCTTTGTGCTGTTTGATGAGGACCGTTTTGGTTTCATCTGGCTGGAGTTGAAGTCTTTCAGTCTGTACAGTCGCCTGACGGACCACCTAGCCCACGCTCATGCCCCGAACATGGAGCGGTTTGAGGCCATGCTGCGCAACATGCAGTCCTGGACATCCTGATGCACCAAGCTTTAAGTCTCCTCCCACAGTACAAAGGCATAACAACAACAACAACCATTACACACGAATCACCTCTGTCCTCCGCTGACTTTAATATCTCGATAGCTCGTGACCTTAAATCTCCAGGTTCTATCTGTAATTGTCTCTCAAACAATGGGTTTTACTGTCTAACTTTAGCTTGTTATGTCACACTGATGCACCTGTTCCCATACAAGCAGTGTTAAAGGCCTCCCGAGTCACCGTTTATCACCTCACCTTCATAGGAACCTAATCCTCCAGTACAGCATGATGACGGGTCACATAAAAGTTTATTTATTTATTTATTCCCTGCAGTAAAAAAAAAAGAATGATTACCAACTACACCACTTATGGATAAAACTGTATGTGCCTCTGATTCTAAAACCATGTCTGTACTTGGTAGCGCTTGAAGAAGATAAAGGTGTCCAGTGTATTCTACTATATGATAGTATTATACTGATTTCAGTGCCCAACATAATGAACTGCATGCTGCATTTTATTTAAATCTAATCACATCACACTCATAACCACTATCTGAACATGATTCGTTGTCATTTAAAGCAGCATGCCTTGCTTCTTAGACTTTTTTGTTCTTGTTCTTGTGTTTTTTAGAGTTGTTTTTTTTTTTTGTTTTTTTTTTTGCTTTGGAGACATCAGAATTTTTCAAAATAAGACAGCATCTCAGGTGTTTTTCCTCCTTGCCACAAGTCAGTGAAAACAAGATTTACATGTATAACAAAAATGTATCAAGGTATATTCATTGTATTAATTTGTGTAATAGAAATACTGACTGAGTTTTACGACCGGGCAATTTTTTTAACTGTTGACCCGCTGTCTTATCAAACACTGTAGCTACATCAGCCAGTTTTGGGCAGACAGATATATTTTTGCCCTTAATGAGATATCCTTTGAGTGGTAGGCTTCAGCTCATGGTCCTACTCCAACATATTATGTAAGTTGGAAAGTTGTATTGCAATAGAATAACATAACCTATACATAAGCTGGATTTGATTGAAATTATACAGTTCATGTGCTTCTGTAATCATGGTCTGAAACAGAAACTTCTCTCACCCTTGAAATGTAGTGCGTTTGCTGGTTGTTGAAATGGCTGACACAGTGTTTGCCTGGCTTTATACCTGCAAAGCTTTCCCTCCATTTATTTTAAACTTGAGACCAGTCTAGCTGAACAATATACAAACTAACAGCTCACAGTGCATCTCAAAGTACCAAGTAAGTGTCTGTACGTCTCATTACGGCCTGATGGTGGTGCCCAGTAGCTTTCCTACTCCAAGTGCACTTTTCTGGGCAGGATAGTGAATCATTCAAAACCCACTGGCCAGCACTTTTATATCAGACTGCAGCTTTACTAACATTTGCAAAAAAGAAAAAAAAAGTCAGCTTCAAGCATCACTGATTTATTTTTGACACATTTTATTGATTTCATCTCAAATTTAATAAATTTGTTTTATACATTCTCCTATCTGTAAACCCAGCTATTTGAATGATTTGCCTTTGAAAAGTGTTGCTTTGTACTTTTTTCAATGCCATTTGCCTGATTTTGTGAAAAGACTAAGTTTGACCTATTGAACTGCTCACATCAGACTTCAGGGAGCTTTTCAGCTTAAGCGCTCTTCTCAGTAATAAAAAACTGAAAGGAACCCTTTTGTCACATCCATTTATTTTTACAATGGTTTGTATGTGTATCTCATAATGCAGGATAGCTGTGTTCAGTTGTTTAAAAAAATCATTACCTGCTTCTTCATAATTTCTCATGTAGAAAAACAAATTCTGGTTATCGTAAGTCATACTGGTGATAAGAGTGTTCCCAGTTTTGTGTGACAACAACAACAAAACCACTAAACAAAAATGTCAGTAGGTAAATATTCCCTGAAGCCATCTGCCTTTAAAATTATGGTAAATGATCATGTTCCAGGAAACTGTTTTCAGATCCTTCTTGGTTTTATTTCTCAATGACCACAACCACACATCTTTTTGAATTTAGTTGTGAAATTAAAAAATATTTCTCAATTTCATTAAAAGTGTATGATATGGCATAGCCTTATTTTATTGTTATTTATGATTAACAAAAAACTGTTAATAATGGAATGAATAGATGTGACCGTTTTACAGCTCACTGTGCTCCACATTCTCATTATGTTGGATCTTCTCTGGGAGGGTCTGAGTCATAAAAACAAACCGGTCCTTCTTCAGGGCTCGACCGACTACCTGCTCCTTTAAACCAATTGCCAGGTACTCCTCTTCTGCTCCATACTTTGGCCAATGGGCAAGACCATCCCCATTAGGAGAGCTACACACACATACACACAGTTATGAACAAGTCTGTGTTATCTTCATGTATGCTATTAGTTATAAAGAGGATTCCTACCCTGTGCGAGCAAAGTTGCCCCAGTAGCTCATCATGGTTCTGCACAACTGTTTCTCCTCTTCAGAGCATGCATCTGAAATGATAGTAATCAGATAAAACATTTTGTGCTCCAATGGATCCATACATTGGAACATTCCAAGGTCGCCACCAGTCCAGTCATGTATTCGTGTGCCTGCATGTGAGCTCTGACTTCACTTGTCTTTTCTGTGATTTATATTGATCAGCCAGCCTAGAAAAGGGATTCATCCTTGGATCTGCTCAAGAGGTGCACATTAGAAACCTGTTGGCTTCCTATAACAGCACAAAAACAAGATATGTTACTGAAGCTAGTCCACTCCAGGCCCAATCCAAGAATAAAATGACTCTATATTGAGAAACTGATATATACCTCCTTGGCCCTTCTATACTAAAAGAAGTGATTCAATATTGATCATCTCACTCTTTGTGAGTCTTTAATCATTATTAATTAGGGGTGGGACAAAGTTTTTCAATTCTAATAAATTTTGGTTGACAACTGAACCAATAAATAGACATATACGTGAACTTTAACAACAAAATGATCATTTTTCATCTATATTTATCTGTGCATTTTCCATCTGTCCACTACATTCACTGATTAGTACAGTCTCAAAGTACAATTACAGCTGTTATAACATTATCATTATCATAACATTATAACATTTTAAGACATTTTGTAAACTTAAGCACTTGAAAACATATTGCAAGTACACTCCAGGGAACCTTGACCACTAAAAATGGTGAAAAATGCATCTTTAGCAAAGTAAACACGCTGCACAGAAGTTGCTATTTGGACCTATCAACATAATTCATATGAATTATGTTCATCCTGTGCATCTTCTTCGCAGCTGGCAAACGAACTTTGGGTGCATTACCAGCACCTACCGGGGTGGGTTGTGCGCATCAGTGTTACCAGTGTGCCATTTATTTTTTCTGTAATTAATTAATCAAATTAATGCATTAAAGTGACAGCCCTGTAATTAATAAATTCACGCTTGGCAACAGCAAAAACTCTGTACCTCCAAAGCACAAGTGAGCATTGTGTTATACTAGATCATTTTCAGTTCCACTTCAGGCCTCCTTGACTGGATTTTAGTGAACTTACATGAATTTAAGAGGAAATATGACATTGTTGGGCATTATAATATCTATTTTTTATCAACTTGGTCTATTTTTACCATATATGGAGCAGGCTGTAACAAGGCCATAAAGTGGTCAGGAAGTACCTTGCAGATACAACCGAGTTAGAATATGCAAATGGGCATAAGTCAAGCTTAAATAAGATCTTCATGGGAGTCCCTCAGGACTCAGTTTTAGCTCTGGTTTTATTTTTTGTGTTTTTTGTATAAACAACATCAGTAAGGGCATCCCTACAGCTAAAGTGCCTTTTTATGCAGATGACACAATAGTGTATTCAGCTGCCTCTTTTCTGATCCACACTCTTGATGAGCTCCAGATTGACTTTTAACAGCTGCAGGCTTCATTGCAAGATTTAATGTTGGTTCTGAATGACAAGAAAACAAAATTTATGATCTTTTCCAGTGCTCAGTCCCAGATTTTACATACTGCAAGCATTATGACTTACGGTGGGGACTTCATTGAACAAGGAGTCAATGATAGGCTCTCTTTTAAAGGGCATATTGAGCACCTAGTGAAAAAGACTGAAGATTAGGCTTTTTATTATCAGAGTAAGGTCTGGTTTGATTTAGCAGACACCCTGGACAGGTAGCCAGTATCTTTGTATAATAGAAACAATAAAGTACAAAACAAAACAAAAGACAGCCAAAGTATCTGGTGGTCAGTTGCACTTACCAGCAAATGTGGTATGGGTAGTCGAGAAGCACAGTCCAAACACAACAAAGATTTCATCTTCATGGTCAGTCCCAACGAAGCTAGGTCTTTTATCCTGCACGAATTCGGGAGGATGCTGGTACTGATATAGGTAAACAGTGGCACCTGCGTCTAACAGTAGACAAGTAGGTGTAATATTTGTGTAAATATCAAATTTTGCTAGTTGGGCAGATTTCTAAAATTTAGCATAAAAATTACCTCTGTGAGCATTAGCAGTTTTAATGGCTGGAATGTTGAATAGAACATCTCCTATCATCTCAGTCAACCCATCTCTGTTTTTCACACGGTCTTCACCAGTTCCAGTGTATTCATAAATGATCTGATCTCTCTTGACTGCATCTTTGAGCTTGAAAAATGAGCAACACATCTGTCAAAATAGCTTGAGCATGTTGAGGAACGGCAATACTGTAATAACAAGCAACATCTGTCTTACATCAGGGTGGATAATGGATAGTGTGTTCACAACATGTTCCCGATCTACTCCTTCTGTCCAGTCAGGAGGACCAAAATACTAAAGTAAGACCAAGTAGCACATAAAATTTCAGATAAGCACACAAGCAAAGCAACACCAAATTTTAATCATCTGGAGATCAGTAAACTCTTCATTCAATAAAAATTCTGAAACAATTCCAACACTTACATTAGTGAGAATAAATCCCCCTTCATCATCGTTAACGCCTGTCATGTATGGAACAGGGAGGAATTGATGTTTATGGAGCAGCTCGGTCACAGGTTTTACCAGGAAGTTTCCATCAACATTCACAGAAAATATCAAGTCTTTCATCTTAAGAGACTAACATGTGAAAGTTGATACAGAATAAAAATAGTCAGTTAACAGGAATGTTGCCCAAGACCTCAGGCCCATGTTCAACTAATCTATTCTCAACAGTCTATATTATTGTTCTCAGTGGATCTCACCTCCCCAGCAGCCACAATAGTATCAATATCAAGGTTTCTCATGCAATCCCCAATCTTCTCTGTGCTTTCGATGCTACAGCCAGATGCATTTGCAACAACCTGAGGACAGATTTGAGGTATCAGTGTCAGCAATTTAGTAAAACAAATATGTTGTGAAATTCCCAACATTTGAACATACAAAAAATAAGCACAGTGCCTATTTACCTGCGCCATTGGCAGAGGATTATAATCATTTGGCACAAGTAAATCCATTGCAGCTGTGCCACTCTCAGCAATGGCACGGTGGAACAGGCCATCAGACAATGGTGAGAAAAGCTAAGAGAGAAGAATTAATTTTGAAAATACATAACTGCCCACTGTATTTAAAATAAGTTATCTGCAAATTGATTCTTACCAGGACAGATACGCTCAATCCACCAGCTGACTCTCCAAATATGGTAACTAAATCTGGGTCTCCTCCAAAGTTGTGAATGTGCTGCTGGACCCACCTCAGAGCTTCGATCTGATCCATCAGCCCAAAGTTCCCTGATACATGTTCATCTCCAGTGCTGGATAGAGTATACACTATATTACCAAAAGTATTTGCTCACCCATCCAAATGATCAGAATAAGGTGTCCTAATCACTTGGCCTGGCCACAGGTGTATAAAATCAAGCACCTAGGCATGCAGACTGTTTTGACAAACATTTGTAAAAGAATGGGTCGCTCTCAGGAGCTCAGTGAATTCCAGCGTGGAACTGTCATAGGATGCCACCTGTGCAACAAATCCAGTCGTGAAATTTCCTCGCTCCTAAATATTCCACGTTCAAATGTCAGCTTTATTATAAGAAAATGGAAGAGTTTGGGAACAACAGCAACTCGGCCACGAAGCTGTAGGCCACGTAAACTGACGGAGAGGGGTCAGCGGATGTTGAGGCGCATAGTGCAAAGAGGTCGCCGACTTCCTGCACAGTCAATTGCTGCAGAGCTCCAAACTTCATGTGGCCTTCAGATTAGCCCAAGTACAGTACGCAGAGAGCTTCGTGGAATGGGTTTCCATGGCAGAGCAGCTGCATCCAAGCCGTACATCACCAAGTGCAATGCGAAGCGCCGGATGCCGTGGTGTAAAGCACTCCGCCACTGGACTATAGAGCAGTGGAGACATTCTGATGGACGAGTCTGGGTTTGGAGGTTGCCAGGAGAACGGTACATTTCGGACTGCATTGTGCCAAGTGGAAAATTTGGCAGAGGAGGAATTATGGTGTGGTGTTGTTTTTCAGGAGTCGGGCTTGGCCCCTTCGTTCCAGTGAAAGGAATGCTTCAGGATACCAAAACATTTTGGACAATTTTATGCTCCCGACCTTGTGGGAACAGTTTGGAGCGGGCCCCTTCCTCTTCCAACATGACTGTGCACCAGTGCACAAAGCAAGGTCCATACAGACATGGATGACAGAGTCTGGTGTGGATGAACTTAACTGGCCTGCACAGAGTCCTGACCTGAACCCGATAGAACATCTTTGGGATGAATTAGAGCGGAGACTGAGAGCCAGGCCTTCTCGACCAGCATCAGTGTGTGACCTCACCAATGCGCTTCTGGAAGAATGGTCAAATATTCCCATAAACACACTCCTCAACCTTGTGGACAGCCTTCCCAGAAGAGTTGAAGCTGTAATAGCTGCAAAAGGTGGATCGACATCATATTGAACCCTATGGGTTAGGAATGGGATGGCACTTAAGTTCATATGTGAGTCAAGGCAGGTGAGCAAATACTTTTGGTAATATAGTGTAGATTAAAACATACAGAGAGTTGACGACACCTTGTTTACACCAGCTGGTACAAGTGAGTCAACATTCATATGTGGCAAAAATCACATTCTAAGTATGTATTAACTTTGCTTGGTAAAATGAGTCTGTTTACCTGAGAAAGCCCAGAAGTCCCAGTCGATACTGGATCAGAACCACAACCACATCCTGGTAAGCAGCCAGAGCAGATCCATCATACATTGAAGCTGATCCCCAATTGAGGCCCCCACCATGGATCCAGACCATCACCTGGTAAAGAAATTAAAGGCATTGATCTTTATTTCAAAGCAAACAGGACATTTTTACTTTATTCCTGCTGAGCTCACCTCATAGGAGTCTTAAAAATCAATAAACTAAACAAAGATGAATGAAAAAAACTGACAATGACAAAAAAAAAAATATTAGTTTGAGTTTAGATGTAAAATCCAATCTGTGTTTGAATATAAGTACCAGAAAGAATTTTTCTAAACCATTAAAAACTGGCTGGTCCCAGAGCATTGTCTAAACTTTCCCAAAGCTGAATCTCAGTAACTGAACAGCATCACTTAAAATCTGCAGCAAAGAGTTCTTACTGGGAGCTTGGCATCTTGTGCTCTTTTTGCAGGAGTGTAAATGTTGAGGTAAAGACAGTCTTCAGAAATGTCTGGCAAATCTTCCAACATTTCACCAAAAACAGAAAAGATTTCCAAAGTCAGCTGTTTCTGTTGAATGCACCTGAAAAATACATTTTTTATCAATAAATATAGTACATAATTCCTACAAGTGTGGTATTCAAACACTGCAGCACATGTGTCTTACATGGGTGGCTGCTTGGTGGCGTCTCTCACTCCTTTCCATCCCTCTACAGGCCGAGGTGGAGCCAGTCTCAGGGAAGGACCAATGGGTGGCTTGGCAAATGGGACACCCAGGTAGGCATGGACTCCGGTCTCTTTGCCCTTTACACTCACATACTCACCTCTCAGGCTCCCGAGCTTTGTGTGGACTTGAGGTGCTGTTAGATTATTACAATAAGTCAAAATCATGACCGAACATTTCACAAAAAAACAAATTACCCCAAATGTGCAACATCTGGTTTTAAGTTATGTCTTATGTTTATACAGACAAGCATAAGTGTGACCAGCTGATGTGTGTACCAGTGTTAGTATAAACATTTCCATTTGATAACAGTCTTATTCAGTGGTGGGAGAAGTGTTGAGATCCTCACTTTAGTTAAAGAACCAATACAGCAATGCTAGCAACAACCTGGAACTTTGTCTTGCCTTTGCTGGAGCCATTCAATCATTTGGATCTACTACGAATTGATACTGGATATTGAAAACTTAAAATAGCTTCTCAGGTAAGATGTTTTTTGAAGGTGAAAATATAAGAATTACCAGGTGTGAGGACATCTGAAAATCTCAAACTTCTGCCAAAATATTTTTAGAGAACTTAGTTTTGGATCCCAAAATACAAATAAGCAAACAGTGGACTAAATCTGAGATGGTGCAGCAACACATCTGAAATGACATGAACTGACCTCAGTGCATTGTGCAAAGAAATGAGTTTACTTACCCTGCCGCCCTGCAGCAACACAGAGAAATAAAACAGAGATCAGAAAGCAAAAAGTTTGCTTTGCACTGAACTTCATGGTTGTCTTGGTGTGGACTCTTTAAAAAGAAAATGTTTATATAGCTTATGAAGCTTTCCTCTTGAAACTTTGACCAAGTTAAGCCACACCCCTCTAACAATTCTTCATGATCAAACATGTTTTCTGATCCCTAACTGCCACATGGTTCTGTTGCTTCTCATGCTGGGTTCAAGTTGAATGCTCATTAATACTGTGAACACTTAAGAGCCAGTGGTAATGCCCCTGTGTCTAAATGTCTCATGGGAGATGTTAATGAAATCACAAGTTTGAGCACCTCATAAAACTTGAAATCACCATTCCTAATACTGCACTGCAGAGTCTGTTGTCCTGCCAGACTCATCCAGCAGGTTATTTAATCCACAACTGTGTCCTGAAAAGCCTTTTCCTCTCCAAACAATTGCTCTGAGCACAAAGAGCCACTGTGAGTTAATGATAAGTTAATTCTGTTATTTTACTTGGTTAATATTTCACAGTAATGAATGTTTCATGGTTATTTTGGACACATTTGATTAGTATTACATTAGATTACTGTTACGAAAATGGAAATACCAAGATAGTGCATGGACATACTAATGAAGTAAGTAGGCTACTGTCAGCCTACCAGCTTATGTGTTTCAGTAAATAACTAGTTAGTGCTGACATTTCAATTTGACCTCTAACTGTATTTATTTTGTCATCATCTGCAGCAAACAAATTGTTAGAACTGCTTTCTGGATCCTGTGTTGAAATGTGCACTCCATATCAGGTGATCTTTGAGCCACCACAAAGAACTTAACAGTAGCGCTTCAAGCCAGAGTGAACATCTGTGTTGGTTTGCAAAGAAAATCTCTGCTCAAACACGACTGGTTTATTGTTGACACTGAAATGAATAAAATCTCAAATGTTTAATAGTAGTTTAATACATTCTATCTGTTGAAGCGCTCCCTTAGCAACAAAAGAGTGAAAAGAAACTTATTACACCTGTTTTATTTGTAGAACTATTTGTATATCTATTACACTGTAATACAAGACACGTTTTCAGTTATCACCTAAAGTGATATCCTTTTTCACTGCTACTGTATTACAAAGTATTGAAAAACAAATTAACTTCAGTCAGAGATTTATATTTCATATTACAAACCAAATCATAAAAACGCTAACAAAAACAAAAGGTAGGTAAGTATTCCCTATCTGCATTCAAACGTATGTTAATGCTAAATATATTTACCCCTTCTAGATTTTAACTCACCATGACTGTCACCACACACCTTTTTAAATTCAGATGTGGAATTTGACATTTTTCCTGAATGTCATACAACGTACAGGACTTTGTACAACCCAAAAAAGTCATTTTATTTGTTGAAATCTTAAAAATCACACTAGTTCAACAAAAATTTGTAAGGCAATTTTGACTGATTTAATTGTGGTCAATTACAGGTAATAAAAAACACTAATGGAACAGAGAGAAGAGATGTGACTGTTTTACAGCTCGCTGTGCTCCATATTCTCATTATGCTGTCGGATCTTCTCTGGGAGGGTCTGAGTCATAAACACAAACCGGTCCTTCTTCAGGGCTCGACCAACTACCTGCTCCTTCAAACCAATTGCCAGGTACTCCTCTTCTGCTCCATACTTTGGCCAATGGGCAAGACCATCCCCATTAGGAGACCTACACACACATACACACAGTTAGAAACAAGTCTGTTTTGTCTCCACATGTACTGTAACTAATGAGGATTCCTACCCTGTGCGAGCAAAGTTGCCCCAGTAGCTCATTATGGTTCTGCACAACTGTTTCTCCTCTTCAGAACATGCATCTGAAATGATAGGTTGAATGTTTCGTGCTCCAATGGATCCATATATTGAAACATTCCAAGGTCGCCACCAGTCCAGTCATGTATTCGTGTGCCTGCATGTGAGCTCTGACTTCACTTGTCTTTTCTATGATTTATATTGATCATCCAGCCTAGAAAAGGGATTCATCCTTGTATCTACTCAAGTGGTACAAATTAGAAACCTGCTGGCTTCCTAAAACAACCCAAAAACAAGATATGTTAGTAAAGCTGCTCCAAGCCCAATCCAAGAATAAAATGACTCTATATTGAGAAACTGACATACTTCCTTGGCCTTTCTATACTAAATCAAGTGATTCAATATTCATCATCTCACTCTTTGTGAGTCTTTAATCATTATTAATTAGGGATGGGATGCAATATTATAAATTATAAATAACTTCAGGCTTTGGAATTAATTAATTGTATTTTTATCAAAAAGCAATATTTGGCACTATATGCAAAGTTTTTCCAATTCTAATAAACTTCAGTTGACACCTGAATCAATGAACAGACACAAAAGTGAAAAAGATCATTTTCCATCGATACCGGCCAAAACAGTTTAGTGCTTTTTAACAAACCCATTGGCCTCATGATACCTCTAATGATATGTTTTCCTCTTGAAGCCAGTTACTCAGACAAATTAGTGTTATGGGAGGTGCCTAAGAACCCAGGAGCAGACACAAGAGCAGGCAGAGACAAGCAAAAATTTGAAATATGATTTATTATTGTAAAGACTGAACTACAACCAAATCGGAAAATTAACTGAGGGAGAAACAACAGGAGCAAATCAAACCGAATACAAAAGAGGGGCAAACTACTAAACCAAAGAAATATTTAAACTGTCAACCAAGGAGGAATCTAAGGAAAACAGATAATGCACACGGAAACTAACAAATGGGGACAAAGAAAACTGACTTCAACTGAAACCTACACCGAAAGAAGAAACTAAACTGAGGGGGACAACAGCAAAGAGAAACCAGATTCCATTCAAAAAAAAGTACAAGACTGCAAAAACTCAGGAATAACAGACTGCACACAGAATAAGAACAAAGGAAAAAAGGTGCAAATAAACTAAGCAAGACAAAGAAAACAGGGATACTTACAAGACAGAAACTAAACTAGAAGGGCAGACAGGCTGAGGGAAGTCAAGCAGGAGACAGGTATAGACTGGCTGGGGGCACGATCCGGGCAGAGAATGTGTCGCAGATGTGAGAGAGTTCAGGTGGTGGCAGCTGAGGAAAGGCAGGCAGGAGACAGAGCTGGGACCAGCATGAAAACAGAGGTGGATTATGTATGGTCTGGCAGAGCCTGACTGAATGAACTGGGGCTTTTATTGAGGGAGGATGATTAGCCACAGGTGAGCCAGTTCTCACAGCTGCCTCCAATCCCAGCCATCAGAGAGCCTACAGGCTGGGCTGGGCTGATGGTGAGGGAGAGAGAGTGAGGGCAAGGGAGATAGAGAAGGAAGGAAGAGAGGGAAAAAGAAAGAAAGGAAAAGAGGGAAACAGGCAGGGACTGAAACGGGGATGGTGACAACTAGCCTGTTCACGTTTTAAGAGCTCAAGGCTGCCCTTTTCTTTTGAATTATTAAGGCTGGAATATCCAAATATTCGGACGTCGTGGTGGTATTTTGAGATCCCAATACTCGTGCGCCGCCGCACAGAAGTTGCTATTTGGACCTATCAACATAATTCACATGAATTATGTTCATCCTGTGCATCTTCGTCGCAGCTGGCAAACGAACTTTGGGTGCATTACCGGCACCTACCGGGGTGGATTGAGCGCATCAGTGTTACCAGTGTGACAGAAATGGGGGAACTGAGAAAGGTGTGATTAAATGCATTATTTTTTTAATGGGTTATTTTTTCTGTAATTAATGAATCAAAATTAATGCATTAAAGTGACAGTCCTATTATTAATATATCCACGCTTGGCAACAGCAAAAACTCTGTACCTCCAAAGCACAAGTGAGCATTGTGTTATACTAGATCATTTTCAGTTTCACTTCAGGCCTCCTTGTCTGGATTTTAGTGAACTTACATGAATTTAAGAGTAAAGATGACATTGTTGGGCATTATAATATCTATTTTTTATCAACTTGGTCTATTATTACCATATATGGAGCAGGCTCTGACAAGGCCATAAAGTGGTTCAGGAAGTACCTTGCAGATACAACCGAGTTAGAATAAATGGACGCAAGTCAAGCTTAATTAAGATCTTCATGGGAGTCCCTCAGGACTCAGTTTTAGCTCTGGTTTTTTTTGTTGTTGTTTTTTTTTTTTTAATAAACAACATCAGAAAGGGCATCCCGACAGCTAAAGTGCCTTTTTATGCAGATGGCACAATAGTGTATTCAGCTGCCTCTTTTCTGATCCACACTCTTGATGAGCTCCAGACTGACTTTTTACAGCTGCAGGCTTCATTGCGAGATTTACTGTTGGTTCTGAATGACAAGAAAACAAAATTTATGATCTTTTCCAGTGCTCAGCCCCAGATTTTACATACTGCAAGCATTATGACTTACGGTGGGGACTTCATTGAACAAGGAGTCAATGATAGGCTCTCTTTTAGAGGGCATATTGAGCACAAAACAAAAGAAACAAAGAACAAAACAAAACAAAACAAAAGACAGCCAAAGTATCTGGTGGTCAGTTGCACTTACCAGCAAATGTGGTATGGGTAGTCGAGAAGCACAGTCCAAACACAACAAAGATTTCATCTTCATGGTCAGTCCCAACGAAGCTAGGTCTTTTATCCTGCACGAATTTGGGAGGATGCTGGTACTGATATAGGTAAACAGTGGCACCTGCGTCTAACAGTAGACAAGTAGGTGTAATATTTGTGTAAATATCAAATTTTGCTAGTTGGACGGATTTGCAAAATCTTGTGTAAAAATTACCTCTGTGAGCATTAGCAGTTTTAATGGCTGGAATGTTGAACAGAACATCTCCTATCATCTCAGTCAACCCATCTCTGTTTTTCACACGGTCTTCACCAGTTCCAATGTATTCATAACTGATCTGATCTCTCTTGACTGCATCTTTGGGCTTGAAAAAATGAGCAACACATCTGTCAAAAAAGCTGGAGTATGTTGATGAACATCAATACTGTAATAACAAGCAACGTCTGTCTTACATCAGGGTAGATAATGGATAGTGTGTTCACAACCTGTTCCCGATCTACTCCTTCTGTCCAGTCAGGAGGACCAAAAAACTAAAGTAAGACCAAGTAGCACTTAAAATTTCAGATAAGCACACAAGCAAAGCAACACCAAATTTTAATCATCTGGAGATCAGTAAACTCTTCATTCAATAAAAATTCTGAAACAATTCCAACACTTACATTAGTGAGAATAAATCCCCATTCGTCATCGTTAACGCCTGTCATGTATGGAACAGGGAGGAACTGATGTTTATGGAGCAGCTCGGTCACAGGTTTTACCAGGAAGTTTCCATCAACATTCACAGAAAATAGCAAGTTTTTCATCTTGAGAGACTGACGTGTGAAAGTTGATGCAGAATAAAAATAGTCAGTTAACAGGAATGTTGCCCAAGACCTCAGGCCCATGTTCAACTAATCTATTCTCAACAGTCTATATTATTTTTCTTTCAGGATCTCACCTCCCCAGCAGCCACTATAGTATCAATATCAAGGTTTCTCATGCAATCCCCAATCTTCTCTGTGCTTTCGATGCTACAGCCAGATGCATTTGCAACCATCTGAGGACAGATGTGAGGGATCAATGTCAAGAATTTAGTAAAACAAATATGCTATTATATTCTCAATAATGTACACATAAATAATAACATCATTGCTTATTAACCTGTGCCACTGACAGAGGATTATATCTGATAAATGAGTCCGATTCAGCTGTGCCACTCTCAGCAATGGCACGGTGGAACAGGCCTTCAGACAATGGTGAGAAAAGCTAAGAGAGAAGAATTAATTTTGAAAATACATAACTGCCCACTGTATTTAAAATAAGTTATCTGCAAATTGATTCTTACCAGGACAGATACGCTCACTCCACCAGCAGATTCCCCAAATACAGTAACTAAATCTGGGTCTCCTCCAAAGTTGTGAATGTGCTGCTGGACCCACCTCAGAGCTTCGATCTGATCCAGCATCCCAAAGTTCCCTGGTACATGCTCATCTCCTGTGCTGGATAGAATATATATTAAAACATAGAGAGAGTTGACGACACCTTGTTTACACCAGCTGGTAAAAGTGAGTCAACATTCATATGTGGCAAAAATCACATTCTAAGTATGTACTAAGTTTGCTTGGTAAAATGAGACTGTTTACCTGAGAAAGCCCAGAAGTCCCAGTCGATACTGGATCAGAACCACAACCACATCCTGGTAAGCAGCCAGAGCAGATCCATCATACATTGAAGCTGATCCCCAATTGAGGCCCCCACCATGGATCCAGACCATGACCTGGTAAAGAAATTAAAGGCATTGATCTTTATTAAAAAGCAAACAGGACATTTTTACTTTATTCCTGCCCAGCTCACCTCATAGGAGTCTTAAAAATCAATAAACTAAACAAAGATGAATGGAAAAAAAACTGACAGTGACAAAAATAAAATATTAGTTTGAGTTTAGATGTAAGCTCAATCCAATCTGTGTTTGAATATAAGTACCAGAAAGAATTTTTCTAAACCATTAAAAACTGACTGGTCCCAGAGCATCGTCTAAACTTTCCCAAAGCTGAATCTCAGTAACTGAACAGCATCACTTAAAATCTGCAGCAAAGAGTTCTTACTGGGAGCTTGGCATCTTGTGCTCTTTTTGCAGGAGTGTAAATGTTGAGGTAAAGACAGTCTTCGGAAATGTCTGGCAAATCTTCCAACATTTCACCAAAAACAGAAAAGATTTCCAAATTATGCTGTTTATTTTGGATGCACCTGAAAAGAGACATTTTTATCAATGAATATTGTACATAATTCCTCCAAGTGTGGTGTTCAGACACTGCAGCACATGTGTCTTACATGGGTGGCTGCTTGGTGGCATCTCTCACTCCTTTCCATCCCTCTACAGGCTGAGGTGGAGCCAGTCTCAGGGAAGGACCTATGGGTGGCTTGGCAAATGGGACACCCAGGTAGGCATGGACTCCGGTCTCTTTGCCCTTTACACTCACATACTCACCTCTCAGGCTCCCGAGCTTTGTGTGGACTTGAGGTGCTGTCGAGATATTAGAATCAGTCAGAGTCATGACCGAGCATTTCATAACAAAGCAAATTACCCCAAATGTGCAACATCTGGTTTTAGGTTATGTTTTATGTTTAAACAGATACATGTGTGACCAGCTGATGTGTGTACTAGTGTTAGTATAAACATTTCTACATTTCTATTTGATTACAGTCTTCAAACCTCCCCTCCTCACAGAAGAACAGCTCACCACTTGACTGTCTTCACTGCCAACATCACTAAAAGTTACAAACAGCATCTTATCCCCTTCGAAGTGTCACATCAGTCCCAACAAAAGTTTGATTTTCTGTCTGTCTTAAACGGCATCCTGGTGTTGAATGGCCATTTGTCCGATCAGAAGAAACCTTCCTTTTCTCACTACTCTGGCCCTTGAAAAAGGAAAAAAAAAATGCAATTTCTTAAACAAGTGTAGTATTTGTGACCCAGCAGGATCCCAAAAGTGCAAATACATAGCTGTATCCACATTTCCTACTATAAACTCAACCTTTGGTCAACATGTAACCACCTTTTGAGGACTTCAATTTCAGTAGAAGTTGATATGTGACAAGTATATATAAATATTATAAGCCAAGGTTCAATGTGGACTCATTTGTAGGACCAGAAAAACTGGTGTCCGTGAGGGTCTATATAGTGTCCCTATATGTGTAGTTAGGATTTGCTTTCACATTATCTTCATGTTGAATTGTACCAACAATAAATAAGGATTATTTTGCATATGTACCTAAAAGGCACCAAAATGAGCTAGCTACTTCATACAAGTGGCCTCCATCTGATTATAACTGTTAGATATGTGTAGTGGAAAATTACTGAAGTAAGTAATTTAGAAAAGGTAATGGTTGTACCAGACACCGTCTTTAGCTTTTGACCACTTCATTTCTATTACAGGGGGAGCAGCTTTTATGACATGTAGGTTAGTGTTGACGCAAATTCGATTATGTTAAGTACGCGTGGCTTGTGGCTACTCTGACGTTTGCTCCCCTACTCCGTCGCGGTCCCAAAAATTACAAAAATGCACTAATAGAATCTGTATTCAAAATAAGGTAATGTCCAAACTCCCAATTATGCACAAATGTATCGTCCATTTATTTACCTCTCAGGAGTTCATCAAAATTAACAAAACAGCAAAGTTCTTTCAGCATTTCGCCACCTCACGCCACAGTCAAAAACAATTCATCTCTGTTTCTTGCCACACCTGTGGCAATTAGTGTGGCCTTCAAATACACAGGTAACTGAGTCACAGCACCACTCACTGGTTCAAACACTGAAATGGCTCCAACAGTTAGGAAGGGGGTAAGTGGTTGAGTGGTCAAGGAAATAGCCCGAGAACCCCAGCTCACAGAAGATACCACAGTACATAACCATTTGCTAATTGTAAAAGCCCTTTTGTCCTTTTCTCTTTGGTCTTCCTTTAAAAGTGTTGTGCCTCTGCTATTTGTTGTTCACTTGCCTTCTGCAGACCTTGATGCTCTGTTGACCTTTCTTTAAAGAAATAAAACCAATGATGGACAAACTCTGTTACTAAAGACAATTTTTACTTTCAAAGGATTTAGCACTCCACTGGATCAAGGTATATTAATTTCCAGTACATATGCAAAGAGAAAGATGAATCTTTGTTGTACGGCATCAATATCTTATTTCACTTGTGTTGTTAGAGCAATTGCCATGATGTTTCGATAAAAATGAGATTCATTGCAATGTGTGTTCAGTTATCAACGTCTTCACTCACTTCAAGCTCATGTATGGGAGCATAAAGTAAGGCAAAACAAGCCTCATGTGTTAACAGTTTGTAAATTTGCACATTGAATAACAAAATACTCCTTTGCACAGTGTTTTTTGTAGTTCTATGAATGAGTCCACATCAATATTTTAGCGTCTCAAAACTAGCAAAAAAATGGAACTTTGTCTTGCCTTTGCTGGAGCCATTCAATCATTTGGATTTACTATGAATTGATACTAGATATTAAAAACTTAAAATAGCTTCTCAGGTAAGATGGTTTTTTTTGAAGGTGAAAATATAAGAATTCCCAGGTCTGAGGACATCTGAAAATCTCAAACTTCTGCCAAAATATTTTTAGAAAACTTTGTTTTGGATCCCAAAATACAAATAAGCAAACAGTGGACTAAATCTGAGATGGTGCAGCAACACATCTGAAATGACATGAACTGACCTCACTGCATTGTGCAAAGAAACGAGTTTACTTACCCTGCCGCCCTGCAGCAACACAGAGAAATAAAACGGAGATCAGAAAGCAAAAAGTTTGCTTTGCACTGAACTTCATGGTTGTCTTGGTGTGGACTCCTTAAAAAGAAAATGTTTATATAGCTTATGAAGCTTTCCTCTTGAAACTTTGACCAAGTTAAGCCACACCCCTCTAACAATTCAACATGATCAAGCATGTTTTCTGATCCCTAACTGCCACATGGTTCTGTTGCTTCTCATGCTGGGTTCAAGTTGAATGCTCATTAATACTGTGAACACTTAAGAGCCAGTGGTAATGCCCCTGTGTCTAAATGTCTCATGGGAGATGTTAATGAAATCACAAGTTTGAGCACCTCATAAAACTTGAAATCACCATTCCTAATTCTGCACTGCAGAGTCTGTTGTCCTGCCAGACTCATCCAGCAGGTTATTTAATCCACAACTGTGTCCTGAAATGCCTTTTCCTTTGCAAACAATTGCTCTGAGCACAAAGAGCCACTGTGAGTTAATGATAAGTTAATTATGTTATTTTACTTGTTAATATTTCACAGTAAAGATTGTTTCATGGTTATTTTGAACACATTTGATTAGTATTACAGTAGATTACTGTTACGAAAATGGAAATACCAAGATAGTGCATGGACATACTAATGAAGTAAGTAGGCTACTGTCAGCCTACCAGCTTATGTGTTTCAGTAAACAACTGGTTACTGCTATCACCTAAAATGATGATATCCCTTTTCACTGCTACTGTATCACAAAGTATTGAAAAACAAATGAACTTCTTCCGTTAGAGATTTATATTTCATATTACAAACCAAATCATAAAAACGCAGGTCAGTATTCCCTATCTGCATTCAAACATATGTTAATGCAAAATGTATTTACCCCTTCTAGATTTTAACTCACTATGACTGTCACCACACACCTTTTTAAATTCAGATGTGGAATTTGACATTTTTTCTGAATTTCATACAACGTACAGGACTTTGTACAACCCCAAAACAAAAACAATGTCTTTTTATTGTTGGAATCTTAAAAATCACACTACTTTAACACCGTATGTGTAAAGCAATTTTGACTGATTTAATTGTGGTCAATTACAGGTAATAAAAAAAAAATTAATGGAACAGAGAGAAGAGATGTGACTGTTTTACAGCTCGCTGTGCTCCATATTCTCATTATGCTGTCTGATCTTCTCTGGGAGGGTCTGAGTCATAAACACAAACCGGTCCTTCTTCAGGGCTCGACCAACTACCTGCTCCTTTAAACCAATTGCCAGGTACATACTTTGGCCAGTGGTCCCCATTAGGAGACTGCACACACATACACACAGTTTTAAACAAGTCTCTCTATACTTAACTTATAATGAGCAGTAATTCCTAGGACATGGATCTAAAAGTGGTGACAATCTGATAAAACATTTTGCACTCCAGAAATTCCAAAGACAGGTGAGGTATCTGGTGTTCTGTCGCACTTACCAACTAATTTGACATGGCTAGTTGTGAAGCAGAATCCTAACACCCCAAAGATTTCATCTCCATGGTCACTCCCAACAAAGCTAGGCCTTGTTTTCTGCAGGAAATAGGGACTTTGCTGGTACTCATACAGGTATACAGCAGCACCTGCATCTATGAGTAAACAAATAGGTTTGATATTTATTATGTGTGACAGTAAATATTAAATAATGCTTCTTAGTTTTGTATAATTGTGCATAAAAAATTACCTCTGTGAGCATTAGCAGTTTTAATGGCTGGAATGTTGAACATGACCTCTCCAATCATCTCAGTCAACGCATCTCTGTTTTTCACACGGTCTTCACCAGTTCCAAAATATTCCTTCATCATCAAATCTCTCTTGACTGCATCTTTGGGCTTGAAAACATGAACAATATATCTGTCAAAGAAGCTTGAGTATGCTGAAGAATAGACATCTTGTAATATCAGGCAGCGTCTGTCTTACATCAGAGTAGATGATAGACAACATGTTCACGACCTGCTCATGATCGAGTCCTTCTGTCCAGTTTGAAGGAAGAATGCCCTAAGAGAAGACTGAGCAGTAAAAAACCAAAAAGAGCCCATATTTCATGATCAGTCAGCTCTTCATTCAGACACATTTCTGTAGAAATCCGGCACTTACATCGGGAATTATAAATCCCCCTTCATCATTATTAACACCAGTCATGAACGGTAAAGTGAGGAGTTCATGTTTTTGGAGCAGCTCATCCACAGATTTTGTCAGGAAGTGTCCATCAACATTTACAGGAAACATGAATTGTTCATCCTTGAGAGAATAAATTGAATAAAAGTTAAGACAGAATAAAACAGTTAAGTAAAATGGAAAGAGTTCAAGAAATGTTGTAGAAGACTTCACAGTCATATTCAACTACTTCATATTATTACAGACTATATCAATTTTCTCACAGTATCTCACCTTCCCAAAAGCCACTATAGTATCAATATCAAGGTTTCTCAAGCAATCCCCAATCTTCTCTGTGCTTTCGATGCTACAACCAGATGCATTTGCAACCATCTGAAAGGAGATATGACGAATCAATGTTCACTAAGTAGTAAAACAAATATGTTGTGAAATTCCCAACATTTGAACATACAAAAAATAAGCACAGTGCCTATTTACCTGCGCCATTGGCAGAGGATTATAATCATTTGGCACAAGTAAATCAATTGCAGCTGTGCCACTCTCAGCAATGGCATGGTGGAACAGGCCATCAGACAATGGTGAGAGGAGCTGTTGATTCAAATAACAAAAGATAAAAGTTTGTGTGAATAGAACTGCCTTTGCACAGACATAAATGGGGGTGGGGTGTGTGTGTGTGTTTGTCTTCAAATTGATTCTTACCAGGAGAGATACACTCACTCCACCAGCTGACTCTCCAAATATGGTAACTAAATCTGGGTCTCCTCCAAAGTTGTGAATGTGCTGCTGGACCCACCTCAGAGCTTCGATCTGATCCAGCAGCCCAAAGTTCCCTGATACATGTTCATCTCCAGTGCTGGATAGAATATAGATCAAAACACAGAGAAAGTAGACTACATAATTTTTACACCAGCTGGTAAAAGTGAGTCAACTTTGAATTTTTGTTCCTATGTAGCACAGATCACATTCTCAGTAGTAGAACACAACCACTGTATGTTCTAACTGTACATACTTAGCAACTTGAGTGTATATACCTGAGAAAGCCCAGAAGTCCCATGCGATACTGGATCAGAACCACAACCACATCCTGGTAAGCAGCCAGGGCAGAGCCATCATACGATGAAGCTGACCCCCAAATGAAACCTCCACCATGGATCCAGACCATCACCTGGCAAAATCACAAAAGGGGTTGATCTTTTCTCCAAAGCAAAAAGGACATTTTGACTTTATTCCTACTGATCTCACCAAATAAGAATTTCAGTGAAGCAACTTTAAACTAAACAAACTAAACTAATGGTGATGCAAACAAGACATCAGTTTGAGTTTGGAGGTAAGCCCATTGCAATCTGGTTCTAAATATGGGCATCATTAATTATATTCACGTTATAAATCTTTCAAAAGCATTAAAAATGCATTCTTCCAAGAACACTTTCTCAACTTTTCTAAAGCTGAATCCTAATAACTGAACACCATCACTTATGACCTGTAGCAGAGAGTTCTTACTGGAAGCTTGGCATCTTCAGCTCTGTTTGCAGGAGTGTAAATGTTGAGGTAAAGACAGTCCTCTGAAATGTCAGGGATATCCATCAACCAGCCCTTGAACTTAGCAAGTACCTCCAAAGAAAGCTGTTTATGTTGAATGCAACTGGAAAAGAGACATTTTTATTCTTAAATATTGGACACAGTTCCTATAAGTGTGGTATTCAAACACTGCAGCACGTGTCTTACATGGGTGGCTGCTTGGTGGCGTCTCTCACTCCTTTCCATCCCTCTACAGGCCGAGGTGGAGCCAGTCTCAGGGAAGGACCAATGGGTGGCTTGGCAAATGGGACACCCAGGTAGGCATGGGCTCCGGTCTCTTTGCCCTTTACATTCACATACTCACCTCTCAGGCTCCCGAGCTTTGTGTGGACTTCAGGTGCTGTCAGGATTTTAGAACTCAGTCAGAACCATAAAGTGACACTTCACAATTCAGTAATTTACCTGTGAAATAAACACTCACAATTCATAATCAATGGTAGACAACGTCTTTAGATCCTTTACTTCAGTAAAAAGCACCAATACAACAATGTAAAAATACTCCATTAAAAGCGAAAGTTCTGCATAAAAATGCTTCTTTAGTATTATCAGCAAAATGTTAAATCAATAAAGTAAAATACTGGTTTGGTCCCTCTGACTGATATATTATTAATACTGAGGCATCAGAAGCATGTTACTGTTTCAGCAGCAGGGATGCCAGATAAATCTGAGGGGGAGAGGAAAGTAGATAAACCAAATTCCTGATACAAAAATCTGTTTTTAGTTTTTTGATTTCTCTCTAGTTTTGATTCTTGGACAAACATTGGATCATTTGAACTTCTACTGAAATAAGCCATGTGAAAAGGTTGGAGGGAAAAATCATTATTTGTTGGAGCTGTTAATAACTGCTTTTAATAGGACACCCATCTGAAGCCACAAAGGTTGGAAATCACTGGTTTAATTAAGCAAAAAAGTGTTGTATTTTGTAGAAGCTGCTATATTTTCCATTTTCATTCACCAGTGATAAGGATAAAGATGAACTGGATGTGAGGGTGAAGATTATGCATCCAGTGGGCCAGCTACACCTTACAAGGTGCCTCCATCTGATCATGTGCGAAATTACTTTTGAGAATTTTCTTTCTGTAAATAAGTGAAATGTTAATCCATTGAGGACTATCTTTTGCATTGTTTTCTTTTGTTGGCAAAATAGGCATCATATTTTTGTGGTCAAACAAACGAGCCCAAGTCGTTCATTTGGTAGGTCAAAATCAAAAATGGAACCTTGGCATGCCTCTGGTGGAGCCATTCAATCATTTGGATCAGAATTTTGTGTGCATCCTGGCCAGATTTCATGGTTGTGGGATTTATATTGCTGGAAATATTGAACCCTTAAAGTGGCTTTTACAGGTAAGATGTTTTTTGAGGGTAAAATACAAACATCCCCAGGTATGAAAACGTGTAACATTCTATGTTAACGTTGCACAGACCTTAGTAAAATAACAAATAAGTAAACTCTGAACAAAATCTGAAATGGTGTAGCAACAGCTTCAATGTAATTGTGCAAAGAGATGAGTTTACTTACCTTGCAGCTCTGCAGCTACACCAAGAAATAAAACAGAGATTATAAAGCACAAAGTTTGTTTTGCACTGAACCACATGGTTGTCTTGGTGTGGACTCTACAAAGAGGAAGGCGACAGAGAAAACACCAGCCCTCATGAAACTTCTCCCTTAAAACTTTGACCGAGATAAAGCCACTCCCCCGCCATCTGCTTTATACAGCCTGTCATCCTGCTATACACACCGAGAAGGTTATATAAGCTCCTGCCCTGTCCTCAAAATGCCCTTTCCCTCTAAACAATTGTACTGAGAAGAAACAGAGAACCACCGTAAGTTGGAGAATGGACTTTACACCTAATTCTGTCTTTTGCCTTGGTTAATTTTTCACAGTAATGACAATCTTGTGGTTGTTTTTAATATCTTATATTGTTACTGCATTAGATTTCTGTGTTTAAATACCATGCAGAAAATTGAAATGCAAAGACAGTGAATGAATGCAATAATGAAGCAAGTTCAAATACTGTCACCCTACTTCATATGTTTCATTAAACAACTGAAGTGCTGCAATTTGATTTTAAATTTATCTGTATTTATTTTGTCTTTATGCATTTGTGACTTACTTTATATACACTGTATTGCCAAAAGTATTGGCAGCTATTAACAGCCTCAACTCTTCTGAGAAGGCTTTCCACAAGGTTTAGGAGTGTGTTTATGGGGATTTTTGACCATTCTTCCAGAAGCACATTTATGAGGTCAGGCACTGATGTTTGACGAGAAGGCCTGGCTCTCAGTCTCCGCTCTGATTCATCCCAAAGGTGTCCTATCCGGTTGAGGTCAGGACTGAGTGCAGGCCAGTCAATTCCTCCACAGCAAACTCTCTCATCCATGTCTTTATTGAACTTGTTTTATGCACTGGTGCACAGTCATTTTGGAAAAGGAAGAGGCCATCCCCAAACTGTTCCCACAAAGTTGGGAGCATAAAATTGTCCAAAATGTCTCGGTATGTTGAAGCATTAAGAGTTCCTTTCACTGGAACTAAGGGGCCAAGTCCAACCCCTGAAAACAACCCCACATCATAACCCCTCCTTCACCAAACTTTACACTTGGCACAGTGCAGTCAGACAAGTACTGTTCTCCTGGCAACCGCCAAACCCAGACTCATCCATCAGATTGCCAAACAGAGAAGCGTGATTCATCTCTCCAGAGAACACGTCTATATTGCTCTAGAGTCCAGTGGCAGTGTGCTTTACATCACTGTATCTGACGCTTTGCATCACACTTGTTGATGTAAGGCCTGGATGCAGCTGCTCGGCCATGGAAACCCATTTCATGAAGCTCTCTACAGACTGTTCTTGAGCTAATCTGAATGCCACATGAAGTTTGGAGGTTTGTAGCTATTGACTGCAGAAAATTAGCAATTTCTATGGACTGTGTCCCTCAGCATCCACTGACCCCACTCTGTGATTTTATGTGACCTACCACTTTGTGGCTGAGTTGCTGTTGCTCCCAATTGCTTCCATTTTGTTATAATACCACTAACAGCTGACCATGGAATCGAGGACATTTCACAAATGGACTTATTGTACAGGTGGCAACCTATCACGGTACCATGCTTCCACAAATGTTTGTAGAAGCAGTCTGCATCCCTAAGTGCTTGATTTATACACCTGTGGCCATGGAAGTGATTGGAACACCTGGATTCTATTGTTTGGAGGGGTGTCCCAATACTTTTGGCAATATAATGTAAGTATGTGTAGAGGAAATCATTCATCATTCCTTTCTATCTTCCATGTCAGATATTCTTTGAGTTAGTGCCCTTACTTTCACAGTAGTTTTTTTATTGTCCTTCAAGCCAGAGAGAACATTTATAGTGGATCCAAAAATAAATTCTAGGCTTGTTATGCAACACTGACGTGCCTTATCCCATACAAGCATTTTTTAAGGCCTCCCAAGTCAGCTTTTATCACCTCACCTTTATATGAACTTAATCCTCCAGTACAGCATGATAACAGGTTACATAAACGTTTATTTATGTATTTATTCCATGTAGTAAAAAACTGAATGATTACCAACTATACCATGGACAAAGCTGTATGTGACTCTTATTCAGAACCATTATCTGTACCTGATAGTGCTTAAAGAAGATAAATGTGTCCAGTGTATTCTACTATATTATAGGGTGGCAAGTGGCGTGTGATTAGTGGGGCTTGAAGTCAGAGTAGATATAAATCTATTTAATAACCAAGTAGTAACTGACAACACCACCCTGGGAATGTCACCCAAGGAATTATTTTCCCTGGGACCAACACTGATAACAAAGGAGGCATTCAGTTTCATTGTACTCTTTGGCAAGAGATCCATTAAGAAAATGTATTTACTTTATGGGGAGGTGAGCCAAACCAGAAGTGAGACTTACCAGTGTAGAGGAAGGTCAATGGGGGATGATATGGATCCCAGGGGTCTTACCTACCTCTTGGGGACATTTTACCCTGATTAACCCTACAGGACTTTGATCAACTCTGGCTGTTTAAAATCTGCTAGATACATACATTTTATTTGATTTGACTAGGTCAACATAACTCCATTATCCTCACACAGTCCCACAGTTCTTGTCAGACATACCAGAAATTTCAGTTACCAGTCAGAAGGATAACTGGATAAAACAACACTGCATAAACTACATACCGACCAGGCAGCGTCCATAAACACTTGCAAAGAAGAGGGAAGGGCAGGAAAAAGGAGGCTCTACCAGCAGCAGTCTGTGAAAGGGAAACTGACCAACCCATTTTCTCGGAAAAGACCCTCAGCATTCCTGGAAGGTCCCACATAGCTCTGTGCGCGGGGGCAGATGAATATTTATAGTTACATTTCACAGCCATTGCATCATTGCATTGTTGTGCATGCTTTTGCAGAGCCACATAATCTCAAACAGAAACTTATTACAACACATGTCGACCTTATAAGATTTGCAATATCAGTTTGAATGATGTTTTTATTGGTATATTTCTTCTTCTGCTGCAGCTAAAACAATAAAGCTAAATGTGACTTACAGCCATAAACATGAGACTAAATGTGAGATGACTGAATTCATCCTTCACATCACAATGAAAATAACTTTATTATTACTTGATTGACTACATCTTGTGATACATGGTGATGTTGAACCTGGATGGTAAATAGGAAACCTACATCTGAGCAGCTTAAGGGACGGTGATATTGACCTCACCGGAGAATGTCCCAGGAGAAAGACTGTTCTTGCATTAATTTTTGTTCTCCTTTACCTTCCATGCACTTGGTCCACTGATGTTCAAGCTTTGCTTGAGCTTCCAGATACTCCTCGGCAGCATGCATGACTTCATCATTACTCTGAAGATGGTGACCACGCAAGTGGGATTTTAGTTTGGGAAACAGGTAGAAGTCAGACAGCGCAGGCTGGATGAGTAAGCTGCATGGGGCAACAGTTCAAAGCCACATTTGGTTGCTTCTGCCCCCTTGCTGTGTGGACGAGGGCACCATCCTGGAGCAACATCACTTCAGCTCAAACCTTTGCTCTGCTTTAATCTTTGATTGCTTTGAACATTAGACTTTAGAATTGATAAAAGGGTTTGTAGTTTTCGGTTATGCTCTACAATAGGAGTTATGCCCTTTGTTTCTGGGTCAGGCTGAGAACTCTTTGAAGTACCCTCATACAAGCCTGCTTAACCCTGACAGGAATGTAGCATTCTGCTATAATAGTTGAGTAAACCATGATTTTTGTCAAATCTGTTTATTGTTTACAGTGGTTTGTATATGTACAAAAGTGTAATACAAGGTAGACGTTTTCTTTGTCTTTCTTTTTGTACTGCAATTGTACCAAACACTATAGAAAAACAAATTCATTTCTGATGCCGGCATAAGGGATTTTTGTACGTACCTTATGCCCACAATTCATTCCAAAGTGCAGGACTCATGAAAATCCTGCTCCCAAATAGGACTGTAGACATGTGTCAGGAAATGGTCACAGCTAGATTGTATCACCTGTTAGAGAGACAGACTGTATTTCCAAAAGTACTGGGACATCCCTCCAAATAATTGAATCCAGGTGTTCCAATCACTTTCATGGCCACAGGTGTATAAAAAGGGAACCCAGACATGCAGACTACTTTTATAAACATTTGTGAAAGAATGGGTCGCTCGCTGGAGCTCAGTGAACTCAAACGTGGTACCGTGATAGGTTGCCACCTGTACAATAAGTCCGTTTGTGAAATTTTCTCGATACTAATTATTCCACGGTCAACTGTTAGTAGTATTATAACAAAATGGAAGCAACTGGAAACAACAGCAACTCAGCCAAGAAGTTGCAGGCCACGTAAAATCACAGAGCGGGATTCTGGAAAAGAGCCATTTACTATCAGTAAATATTGAACATAACTCCTCCAAGTGTGGTATTCAAACACTGGAGCACAAGTGTCTTACATGGATGACCTATGGGTGGCTTGGCAGTTGAGACACCCAGGTAGGCATGGACTCTGGTCTCTTTGCTCTTTACACTCACATACTCACCTCTCAGGCTCCTGAGCTTTGTGTGGATTTCAGGTGCTGTCAGAGTATTAGAATTAGTCAGAATCATAAAGTAAAACATCACACTTTAGTAATTTTCCAGTAATACACACTTAAAACAGAATTTCTCTGAATTTGTAACATGTGGTTGTTAGTTATGTCTTATATTTATACACACACAGGTGCGTGAAATTTATTTAGGATAACTGCCAGACATGCTTGTTCAAGCTTGCTAAGTTTGAGAACTTGGTGAGCTTCTTTGATTTATTACTGAAAATAAGGCCAAAACAAGCAACCACATTCGTAGTGGAATCACTCACATTCAGTCATTCTGGTCCAACTGGTCCTCTGCAGGATAGAGAGATAGACCTGCTTCAAAGTCTGAAGTAAAACACACCCAGCTTGGGTCTTAGTCATCGTTCACCTTTGGAGGCAGTGAGAATGTAGGTAAGAGGGAAGTTGGTGACCTCGATTCACGCCCAGTAATGAGAACATCCAAGGTAGGACATCAAGATCACAACATATTATACAATATAAGAGGTATAATAATGATGCAGAATAAGATGTATAATAATATTATTATATTATTATACATACCTATATGAGGCACATTTAAAAAAGAAGTAGCTATTGTAAAGAATCTTTTTTTCTAGTAGTATGATTGATGTTGTGTAATTCTGCCACCACATTTGTTTACCCAGTCTGGTCCAATGTGCAAAGGCCAGAAAACATCCACCACAGACAAGTCACTGTAAAGAAATATTGAATTCTTGATTTTAGACCCAATTAATTAAAAACAATGAAGATATTCTCTGAAAACAAGCAACTACTCCACAGCCCAAACACAGCACTGCAAGTGAACCTACTTAGATCATGCAAACCACACCAATAGCACCATAGAGCTACAAGCGCTCAATATTGTACAGCAGGAGGACTTGGAAGGACCACGTCACACTGTCAATGAGTCAAAATCAGGAATAAACAGGAAACAGAAATAAAAGCCCTCCCTTTTTTCTTACCACACTATAGTGAACAGTGCAGTTAGATCTACATCTGATGTGTAATCTGAGTGGTGTTGCCGATTAACATGCACAGAACTGAACTTACCATGCAGCTCTGCAGCAATGGAGCTGAAAAGGAAATAAAAATTTAAAAGATTGAAAAGCAGAAAATTGGCTTCACACTGAACTTTGTGGTCATCTTGGTGGGGAGTCTGCAAAGTGAAAGAGCACAGAGGAAATGTCGCTACTTATGAAGCTTTCCCACTTGACAGGCAATGGCTAACAAGCAACATTTCTGCCCCCCAACTACCACATGGTTCTATTGTTTCTCTGGTCAGGTGCATGAGGTATGTTCATTGATGCTGAGGTACTACAAGCCCCTCACCATACCTGAAATCACCACTTTGAATTCTGCATTACATAGCCGTCACCCTGTTAGACACACCCAGGAAGTTAAACAACTTTTGACCTGCATATCCCATTTCCCTCAAAACCAGTGCACTCAGATAAAGACAGAATCACTGTAGGTTAAAAAGTGGAATTGAAACATAATTCTGTTGTTTTGCTTGGTCAATATTCCACAACAAGGAGTGTCTTTTACTTGTATTAGATTCCTAATTTTAAATACCTTAAAGAAAATGGAAATGCAAACATTAGTGCATAAATGCACTAATGAGGTAAGTTCAGCTTACGTGTTTCATTAAATGCTGTCATTTTGATGTGTCCTGTAACTGTATTTATTTGGTCTTGATGTATTTGTGATTTATGTTTAAAAAATGTCAATCTATCCATTCATTCATTCATCCACCTGACTGATGATGACAGTCAGGTGGATGGATGAAAAAAAATTACCTGCAACACTGTTTTGCATCTTGTATATAAATACACACTCTCATATCAAATTTACTGACTCAGCACCATCAGCTTCACTGAACCTCCTTTGAGCCTACTGAATTGCTCACATCAGACTTCAGGGAGATTTCAGCGTAAGGGCTCTCCTCAGTAACAATAAAAGTGAAAAAGAACCTCTTTGTCACATCTCTTTATTCGTTGCATGTTCATTTGACATTAGAATCCAGATCATTCAGCAGTTACTAAACATGCAAACAAAACACTTCTCTGAAGCTATCTGCCTTCGAAATGATGTTAACAGACAGTGTTCCTGGAAAATGTCTTTACCCCCTCTGGGTTTTAGCTCCCCATTTCCGCCATCATGCGCCTTTTTAGGTTCAGTTTGATAATCATCACTTGGAAAATCTTTCGAATTTAATACAATGTATGGTACCATCCATAACCTAGAAAAAGTACAAAGTGGTTCCATTTGTTGAAATTCTAAAATCACACAGGTTTACCACAGTTTGTGTAAGGCATTTGGCTGATTTAGTTGTGGTTAACTATCAAAAGCCGATAGGGGAGAAGAGATGTGACTGTTTTACAGCTCGCTGTGCTCCATATTCTCATTATGTTGTCGGATCTTCTCTGGGAGGGTCTGAGTCAAAAACACAAACCGGTTCTTCTTCAGGGCTCGACCAACTACCTGCTCCTTTAAACCAATTGCCAGGTACTCCTCTTCTGCTCCATACTTTGGCCAGTGGGCAAGGCCATCCCCATTAGGAGACCTGCACACACATAGACACCAAACAAGTTCAAAACAAGTTTGTGTCATCTCCATGCATACTATACAGTGCCTGTAAAAAGTATTTAACCTCTCTGGAAATTTTCTCCTTTAATTGTTTTTCAATAGTGAAACATGGTCAAGTTAGTGAGGCTTTTTTTGACAAGCATTCGCTAAATAAAAAAACTCTTCCAGGTCAAAGCGAAAACAGTTTTCTACAAATGAATGTCATTTGATTAAAAAATTCTAACTTAAAATGAGTTAATGTGTAAGTATTTATCCCCAAAAAGAGATTTGCCTATTTCATCACATATGCAGCCAACTGAGTCCTCTGAAACAAGCTAGAATTCACCACCATGCTTTACACTGTGGGGATGGTGTGTTTGTGATAATGTGCAAGTCAAAATGTACTATGAGTTTTTTTTTCAACAGTAGCTTTCTCTTTGTTACTTTCCCCATACGGTTTTAACTGGTAAAGAACAAGCAATAGGTCTCTCTCATCTCAGCCGCTAAAGCTTGTATCTCCTTCACAGGTGTCATAGGTGTCTTGGTGGCTTCCTTTACTAGTCCCCCATCTTGCAGTCACTCAGTTTTTGAGGACAGCCTGGTCTGGGGTGATTTACACATATGCCATATTCTTTCTCCTCCCTAATGATGGATTTAACTGGACTTCAAGAAATATTTAGTGACTTGAACAATTTCTTGTATAGATCTCGTGAATTATTTTATTTTCCATAACCTTTTCAGAAATGCTTGCCGTGTTCTTTTGTCTTTGTGGTGTATTATAGCCAGGAGTACTGACTCACCAGTAACTGGACCTTTCAGACACAGGTGTCTTTTTACTACAGTCACTTGAGTCTCATTCACATGATCTACAGTTAGTGAGTTGTGTGACACTGGTGCACCGGTTGTCACACCAGTGGCTGTCCCTGTGTTGAACTAGGTAAGTCACTGTAAAGGAGTGAATACCAATGCAATCAGTTAATTTACATTTTATATTTTTAATTAATTTACATGACCTGTTTTCACTTTGACATGTCATTCATCCATCCATCCATCCATCCATTATCTATACACCGATTAATCCTCTGCAGGGTCGCGGGGGGGCTGGAGCCTATCCCAGCCACTTTGACACGCCATCTTTTTGTAAATTCCTCTCAAAAAAAGTCAAATTATGTTGATCATGATTACATGTAGGCTGCACAGTGGCTCGGTGGTTAGCAGCCTCACCTCACAGCTAGAAGATCCCCGGTTTGCATCCCAGTTAGGACGCCTGGGATCTTTCTGTGTGGAGTTTGCATGTTCTCCCTGTGCAGCGTTGGTTTTCACCAGGTACTCCGGCTTCCTCCCACAGTCCAAAAACATGCTGAGGTTAATTGATGATTCTAAATTGTCCGTAGGTGTGAATGAGAGTGTGCTTGGTTGTCTTTCTCTATGTGTAGCCCTGCGATAGGCTGGCGACCTGTCCAGGGTGTCCCCTGCCTTCGCCCGAGTCGGCTGGGATAGGCTCCAGCCCGCCCCGTGACCCGACAGAGGATTAAGCGGTGTATAGATAATGGATGGATGGATGATTACATGTAGAAAAACCTATAAAAGTGGAAAAACTTCCAAGGGGGGAGGTGAATGCTTTTTACAGGCACTGCAAATTCTAATAAGTGGTAATTCCTACCCTGTGCGAGCAAAGTTGCCCCAGTAGCTCATCGTGGTTCTGCTCAACCATTCTTCCTCTTCAGGGCATGGATCTAAAAATTATGACAATAGTAAAATGTTTTGCACTCCAGAAAACACAAAGACAGCCCAGGTATGTGGTGGTCTGTTGCACCTACCAGGTAATTTGACATGGGTGGTTGTGAAGCAGAATCCTAACACCCCAAAGATTTCATCTCCATGGTCACTCCCAACAAAGCTAGGCCTTTTTTTCTGCATGAATGTGGGAGGATGCTGGTACTCATATAGGTATACAGCAGCACCTGCATCTAGTAGTACACAAACAGGTGTGACATGTGTTTATCAAAGTAAGTGACAGTAAACTTCAAATGCTGCTACTTAGTTTTGTATAATTGTGCATACAAATTACCTCTGTGAGTATTAGCAGTTTTAATGGCTGGAATGTTAAAGATAACATCTCCAATCATCTCAGTCAACCCATCTCTGTTTTTCACACGGTCTTCACCAGTTCCAATGTATTCATCTGTCATCATATCTCTCTTGACTGCATCTTTGGGCTTGAAAAAATGAGCAGCAGATCTTGCTTGAGCGTGTTGAAGAATAAACATATAGTAACATTAGGATGTTTGTCTTACATCAGGGTAGAAGACAGACAACATGTTCATGACCTGCTCCCGATCCATTCCTTCTGTCCAGTTTGGAGGAGCAAAGAACTAAAGGAAGACAAAGGATTACTTAAAATTTCATGTCTGCACACAAGCAAAGCAACGACAACCTTTGATTGTCTGGAGATCAGTAAGCTCTTCATTCACTCATAACTCGATACTTACATTAGTAAGCAGCCATCCCCCTTCATCATTAGTAACACCAGTCATGAACGGTACAGTGAGGAGTTCATGTTTATGGAGCAGCTCATCTGCAGGTTTTGTCAGGAAGTGTCCATCAGCACATATGGGATATCTAAACTCTTGATTCTTGAGAGAATAAAATGTGTTAAAATTGAAACAGAATGGAAAAAGAATAAAAAATAGTCAGTTCACAGAAATGTTGCAGAAGACTTCAGGCTTATGTTCAACTAATCTGTTCTCAGCATTCAATATCAGTTTTGTAGACAGTATCTCACCTCCCCAATAGCCACTATAGTATCAATATCAAGGTTTCTCATACAATCCCCAATCTTCTCTGTGCTTTCGATGCTACAGCCAGATGCATTTGCAACCATCTGAAAGAAGATATGACGAATCAATGTTCACTATGTAGTAAAACAAATATGTTGTGAGACTGTCAAAAATATACACACAAAAAAGAAGAAGCATATTGCTTACTAACCTGCGTCATTGGCAGAGGATTTTCTGCCACAATTAAGTCCATTGCAGCTGTGCCACTCTCAGCAATGGCACGGTGGAACAGGCCATTAGACAATGGTGAGAGGAGCTGTTGGAATAGACAGAATTTATTTGCAACTACATAGCCACACAATCTGTAAATAAACTAAAACAACTAAAAAAACAGTGTATGTAAAGTACTTTGTCTTCAGATTGATTCTTACCAGGAGAGATACACTCACTCCACCAGCTGACTCTCCAAATATGGTAACTAAATCTGGGTCTCCTCCAAAGTTGTGAATGTGCTGCTGGACCCACCTCAGAGCTTCGATCTGATCCAGCAGCCCAAAGTTCCCTGATACATGTTCATCTCCAGTGCTGGATAGAACAAAGATTTAGAATCTACCAGACCACACTTACACCAGCTAGTAAAAGTAAGTCAACTTTGATTTTTTATTCTTATGTGGCACAGATCGCATACTCCTACAACTCTTATCACTGAAACACATACATCTTTGTCACAAAAAAAACAATCATGAATTTTGGTTATTTCAAGGATAGGATAGGATTATAGGTATTCTGGAAATAGCACAAACTTTGCTGGGTCCAAAATATACATACAGATATGCTAATATTTGGTTTAATGTCCCTTTGCCATTTTTACCTCAGAAAGGCATTTTTGGTAGTCGTCAGCAAGCTTCTGGTCTTGCCTTTAACCACTCCTCTTGACAGAATTGGAACAGCTAAAGTTAATTTGTTGGCTTTTTAACACAGACTTCTTCTTTGTTTCAGTCCACAGGTTCTTGATGTGGTTTGAGTCAGGACTTTGAGGAGGTCAGTCTAAAACTTTAATTCTAGTCTGATTTAGCCATTTCTTTACAACTTATGATGCTTGGTTTTGGTTGTTGTGTTGTTGGAACACCAAACTATATCCAAAGCCCAACCTTTTGGCTGATGACTTTAGGTTTTCCTGATTAATGTGACGGCAATCCTTCTTTTTCATTAATCCATTTACTTTGTATAAAGCCACTGACACCAAATCCGCTCCAGAGCATAATACTGCCACCACCATGCTTGATGGTAGGTTTGGTGTTCTTATGGTTAAGGTCCTCTCCTTCTCTCCTCTGAACATATTTCTAGTCACTGTGGCCAGATAGCTCAATTTTTGTTTTATCTGACCACACAACTGTCCTCCAGGAAGGCCTAGTCTTTGTTCATGTGATCAGCAGCAACCAGTTGAGCCCTAACGTGCCACTTCTAGAGGGTTTTTTTTTGTGATGTCTAGGTTTCAATGTTTTCATCACAGAAAATTTGAAGATACAGGAGTTATTGGAAACTGTTACAAGTGTATATAAGCTTTTGTTCACGACTGTATCAACTTTGCATACTTGGCAATTTGAATCTATTTACCTGAGAAAACCCAGAAGTCCCAAACGATACTGGATCAAAACTACAACCACATCCTGGTAAGCGGTCAGAGCAGAGCCATCAAACATTGAAGCTGACCCCAAAGTGAAGCCCCCACCATGGATCCAGACCATGACCTGGGAAAAAAAACAGGTGTACAGATTTCTAAAGCAAAAATGAAATATTTACTTCATTTCAACTTATCTCATCACATAGGAGTCTCAATCAAGTGACAGTAAACTGAAAAATGACTTTCCTCATCAACTGAGTTTAGAAGTACACTTGTTGCAATCTAAATACTGGTATCACTTAGGACCTGCAGGAAAGAGTTCTTACTGGGAGCTTGGCATCTTCAGCTCTTTTTGCAGGAGTGTAAATGTTGAGGTAAAGACAGTCCTCTGAAATGTCAGGGACATCTGCAAGGTCAGCACCGAGCATTTCAAGTAGATCCAAAGTAATCTTTAAATTTTGAATGCACCTGTAAAAGACATTATTTATCAGTAAATACTGACAAAATTTCTACAAGTGTGGTGTTCAAACACTGCAGCACATGTGTCTTACATGGGTGGCTGCTTGGTGGCGTCTCTCACTCCTTTCCATCCCTCTACAGGCTGAGGTGGAGCCAGTCTCAGGGAAGGACCTATGGGTGGCTTGGCAAATGGGACACCCAGGTAGGCATGGACTCCGGTCTCTTTGCCCTTAACACTCACATACTCACCTCTCAGGCTCCCGAGCTTTGTGTGGACTTCAGGAGCTGTCAGGATATTACAACTCAGTAAGAATCACAAATGAATCATTAATCGCATCACAATTCTTTAATTCAATGTTGCAGGGAAAGATAACTATAGCTCCTAAGTGGCAAATGTAATTCCTCCAAATATCCATCATTTGCTTTTAAGTTATACCTTATGTTTATATAAAAGTTTCCTATTGATTACAGTCATATATATATATATATACACACACATATATACATGGCTCCTACACCTGCAGAAACGCCATTCCAGCCACGCTACATGCCTCTTCCACCTGCATTCCCTCACCTTCTATTCCCTGTCTGGCTGTCAGCTAGTTAGTTCCGCTCTGTCTCTAGGTCTCAGTCTGTGTAGTGCTTGTGTACTTTGTTGAGCGTGTTCAGTTCACTCTGGCAGTATTTGCATTTATATTACGTCATTGTCTTGTGTAGTTTTCCACCGGTCCTGTAGTCGTCTCCCTAGGTAGTTATCAGCTTGTATACTCCAGTTACATCAGCTCCCTGTTTGAGCATGTTCTTCCTGTGTAAATTATTTTGTGTACATAAATACTGTAAATAAATGTATTATTGTTCAGTACATTGAAGTTGTTGGATCTTCTCTGGGAGGGTCTGAGTCAAAAACACAAACCGGTCCTTCTTCAGGGCTCGACCAACTACCTGCTCCTTTAAACCAATTGCCAGGTACTCCTCTTCTGCTCCATACTTTGGCCAATGGGCAAGGCCATCCCCATTAGGAGACCTGCACACACATACACACAGTCATAAACAAGTCTGTGTTATCTCCATGTATAATATAACTTATAATGAGCAGTAATTCCTACCCTGTGCGAGCAAAGTTGCCCCAGTAGCTCATTGTGGTTCTGCTCAATTGTTCCTCCTCTGTAGTGCATGCATCTGAAGTAATGGCAGTTTGGTAAAATATTTTGCACTCCAGAAATCCCAAAGACAGGCACAAGGTATCTCATTGTCTGTTGCACTTACCAGTTAATTTTATCTGGGTAGTTGTGAAGCACAATCCTAACACCATAAAGATTTCATCTCCATGGTCACTCCCAACAAAGCTAGGCCTTGTTTTCTGCATGAATGAGGGAGCATGCTGGTACTGATATAGGTATACGGCAGCACCTGCATCTAGTAGTACAAAGATTGGTTTGATATTTTGTGTAACAGTAATTATTAAATACAGCTTTTAGTAATTGCAGAATCTTGCAGAAAAAATACCTCTGTGAGCATTAGCATCTTTAATGACTGGAATGTTAAAGATAACATCTCCAACCATTTCAGTCAACGCATCTCTGTTTTTCACACGGTCTTCACCAGTTCCAATGTATTCATCTATTGTCAGATCTCTCTTGATTGGATCTTTGGGCTTGAAAAAAATGAAGAATACATCTGTCAAGGAAGCTTAAGCATGTTGAGGAAGAGTCATATTTTAACATCAGGCAGAGTCTGTCTTACATTATACCAGAAGATGGACAACACGTTCATGACCTGCTCCCGATCTATTCCTTCTGTCCAGTTTGGAGGATTAAAGAACTAAAGGAGGAGAGCAATAAAGATTTAGCATATACACACAAGCAAGGTAAAACCAACTTTTCATCATCTGGAGATCAGTAAGCTCTTCATTCACTCAAAATTCTATACTTACATTAGTAAGCATCCATCCCCCTTCATCATTATTAACACCAGTCATGAATGGTACAGTGAGGAGTTCATGTTTATGGAGCAGCTCATCTGGAGGTTTTGTCAGGAAGTGTCCATCAACACATATGGAAAATCTAAACTGTGGATTCTTGAGAGAATAAAATGTGTCAAAATTTAACAGAATGAAAAAAAGTTATACAAAAGAGAAAAAGTTCACAGAAATGTTGCAGAAGACTTCGGGCTCACATTCAGCTCATTTCTCCTCAACAGTCTCTATTAGTTTTGTACACAGTATCTCACCTCAGCCGCAGCCACTATAGTATCAATATCAAGGTTTCTCATGCAATCCCCAATCTTCTCTGTGCTTTCGATGCTACAGCCAGATGCATTTGCAACCACCTGAGGGAAGATTTGAGGGATCATTGTCAAGAATTTAAAAAACATTGTCAAAAATGTACACACAAAAAAGAAGAAGCACATTGCTTGTTAACCTGCGTCATTGGCAGAGGATTATCTGCCACAAGTAAGTTCATTGCAGCTGTGCCACTCTCAGCAATGGCACGGTGGAACAGGCCATCAGACAATGGTGAGAGGAGCTGTGGATTCCAATAACAAAAAATAAACGTTTGTGTGAATAGACTTGCCTTTGCACAGACATAAATGGAAAAAAAAACAAAACAAATATGTGTAAAGTACTTTGTCTTCAGATTGATTCTTACCAGGAGAGATACACTCACTCCACCAGCTGACTCTCCAAATACAGTAACTAAATCTGGGTCTCCTCCAAAGTTGTGAATGTGCTGCTGGATCCACCTCAGAGCTTCGATCTGATCCAAAAGCCCAAAGTTCCCTGATACATGTTCATCTCCAGTGCTGGATAGAACACAGAGTTAGAATCCACCAGACCACATTTACACCAGCTGGTAAGCATAAGTCAACTTTGATTTTTTATTCCTATGTGGCACAGATCACATACTCCTACAACTCTTATCACTGAAACACATACTTCTTTGTCACAAAAACATAATCATGAATTTTGGTTATTTCGAGGATTTATTATAGGTATTCTGGAAATAGCACAAACTTTGCTGGGTCCACAATATACATACAGATATGCTAATATTTGGTTTAATGTCCCTTTGCCATTTTCACCTCAGAAAGGCATTTTTGGTAGTCGTCCGCAAGCTTCTGGTCTTGCCTTTAACCACTCCTCTTGACAGAATTGGAACAGCTAAACTTAATTTGTTGGCTTTTTAACACACTTCTTCTTTGTTACAGTCCACAGGTTCTTGATGTGGTTTGAGTCAGGACTTTGAGGAGGTCAGTCTAGAACCTTAATTCTAGTCTGAATTAGCCATTTCTTTACAGTTACAGGAGTCATTGGAAACTGTTACAAGTGTATGTAAACTTTTGTTCACGACTGTATCAACTGTGCTTGGCAACTTGAATCTATTTACCTAAGAAAACCCAGAAGTCCCAAGCGATACTGGATCAGAACCACAACCACATCCTGGTAAGCGGTTAGAGCAGAACCTTCATACGATGAAGCTGACCCCAAAGCAAAGCCCCCACCATGGATCCAGACCATGACCTGGGAAAAAAAATGAAATGTACAGATTTCTTCTTTAAAGCAAAAAAGACTTTTCTAATTTATTCCTACTCAGCTCATCACATAGGAGTCTCAATCTAGTGACATTAAACTGAAAAATGACTTTCCTCATCAAATGAGTTTAGAAGTAAGCTTGTTGCAATCTGGGTCTAAATATTGGCATCACTTTAAACCTACAGCAAAGAGTTCTTACTGGGAGCTTGGCATCTTCAGCTCTTTTTGCAGGAGTGTAAATGTTGAGGTAAAGACAGTCCTCTGAAATGTCAGGGACATCTGTATGCTCAATACCGAGCATTTCAACGAGATCCAAAGTAACCTTTAAATGTTGAATGCACCTGAAAAAGACATTATTTATCAGTAAATATTGGACATAGTTCCTATAAGTGTGGTATTCAAACACTGCAGCACATGTGTCTTACATGGGTGGCTGCTTGGTGGCGTCTCTCACTCCTTTCCATCCCTCTACAGGCTGAGGTGGAGCCAGTCTCAGGGAAGGACCTACGGGTGGCTTGGCAAACGGGACACCCAGGTAGGCATGGACTCCGGTCTCTTTGCCCTTTACGCTCACATACTCACCTCTCAGGCTCCCGAGCTTTGTGTGAACTTCAGGTGCTGTCAGATTATTACAACTCAGTCAGAGTCACAAAGTGACACACTGCAATTTACAGCAACAAATGCAATAACTTAATTTCTTAAATTTTTCAGTGGAAAACACTTCAAACTGATTTTGTCTAAATATGCAACACTTGGTTTTAAGTTATGGTTGGTGGTGTAAGAATTTTTCAAATCCTTTACCTGAGTAAAAGTACCAATACAGCAACGTCTAAAAATTCCAATACAAGTACTAGTCCTGCATTATAAATCTTACTTCAGTGCATAAATATTAACTTCAAAATGTAGTTAAACATTTAAACGAAAGTACTAGTTTGGTCCTTCTGACTGATATATATTTATACATGACATAACTGAATTATTAATATTGAGGACGGACCCCAGATACATCTGAGGGGTCATGAGATGGTTAGTGTTAGAAGAACTAAGAAAGTTCTGATGTACAAGTCTGTTTTCAAATTTTGGACTTTAGCTTTGAGTTTTGATGAGATATTGGATCATTTGAATGCTGTAATTTAGATTGGAATAAGATGTCATAAGTCACAAAGGTTAAGAAACCATTGGTTTAATCTTTAACAAAGTATTTTACTATAAGAGAGATTAAGATTCAGCTTTATTGTTATGGCACCAAGTAGGTGACTTTGATAAAGGCTTTGCAGTACTGATCATGATGGCTGGGGGTTCAATCCCCAGCACTGCCAAGTTCAGAAAGGCCTTCAGCAAGGCTCAACACATTATCATTGTGAATAACAAGCTGGGATAAGCAAAGACTGCATTTTGTTGCCACTACCAGCATGAGTACACCACAATATTACCCTCTGAAAAGTAGTGGAACTAAAGTATAAAGCAGCATAAAATAGAAATACTCAAGTAAAGTGTTTTTGCAATTACATTGTATGTATTACCTACTTTCCACCACTAATCAAATCCAATCATGTAAAAGAAAATGATGAATGATTAAGATTAATTCACAGTTGTATTAAAAGATGAACCATGTAAATCTTTTATGAGGGATAACTGCCACACAAGTACGTGTTCAATCTTCTCAAGTCCGAAGACTTGGTGAGTTTTTCTGCTTTATTACTAAAAACACAATTTTCAGATGTTGTGACTGCTGCCTGGACAAAACAAGCAATACAAGAAGTCACTTTGGGCTCTGTAGCATTGGAAAGTCTGGAATTATAGATTTTGAATGGCTTCATTTAATGCTTCATTGATCTAAAACCTTTGGTGGATCAAGTTTGTAGTGGAAAACACACCCATTTACTCATTCCAACTGGTTCTGTGCTCTCAGTTACAGTGAGACACCCTGCGCCAAATGACTGTAGCAATAGAATTAATGATTGGAACACAAATTTGAGTGCTGATATATTGTAATAAGTGGTATAAATAATTAGACTCATTTTGATGTCGACAATTAACCTGGTGAGTATGAGACTTAATACATGTATGGTACAGATATAAGTCTCTGTTATCTGCCACCTTTTGTACACAGTGAGCTTGTAGATAAGAGGTAACCTTGATCCAAGCCAAAAACTGAGCACAGGTGAGTTGGAGTAAGAAGTCATTCATTTCTGTTTGAGGTACATTTTTTAAAAATGAAAATATGTAGCCATTACTCATAAACAGTACGGCCTGATCTACAGCTGATGTGTAATGTACATAGAAATGAGTTTACTCACCCTGCAGCTCGGCAGTGACAGCGAGAAAGAAAACGGAGATCAGAAAGCAGAAAGTTTGCTGTGCACCGAGCTTCATGGTTGTCTTCGTGTGGACTCTGCAAACAGGAATCGCCTCTCATATAGCCTTCCCCTCTTGAAACTTTGACCGAAGTAGATCTCCAGGTAAGAGGTGACACATACAGACGTGACTCCGCAGCTTTTACACCACAAGGCGGTTTTCCTGCCTCCAATCTACCACGTGGTTCACTTGTTTCTCAGATCAGGAGCGAACACAATGTTAATGGTCAACACTTGAGATCCTTTGACAACACCTCTGTGTTTGATGGCCTCGTGAGAAATGTTATTAAGATAGTTTAAGCACCTCAACAAACCTGAAACCACTGCTCCGAACTCTGCACTGCACAGTCTGTCATTCTGCAAGACACACCCAGGAGGTTATGAATCCCTCCCCTTTGGCCTGCAAAGCCCATTTATCTCTAAACCACTGCACTGAGAACAAAGGCAGAACCACTATAAGTTAAAGAAAGCACTTTCTAAACCCGTCTTTTATTTGTATTACATTCGTTTCCTCATAAACTAATATACAATGAATAGAAAATGGAAATGCCAAGATAGTGGAGGCACTAATGAAGTAACTACAGTCGACTTTACTTTAAACTCTTACTGTGTTTATACCGTCTTTATGTTTTTGTAATTTACTCTTATAAATCATTTTCTCTATTTAGCTTAAGTGCTCCTTTCAATAAAAAAAAACTAAAAGAAAACTTTGTGTCACATCCGTTTATTTTTAGGATAGTTTGTATTTGTATCACACTGTAATACATCACAGATGTTTTCACTGATTATTATCCTCTTTCTCTCCTATTGTAGTACACAGTGTAGAAAAAAAAACCTTCCTCAGTCTGAAATTTTTATTTAATATCATTTAACATTTAATTAGAAACCACATTATTCAGCAGATACTAAATATACGAACAAAACAATAGGTGGGTCAATATTCTATAAAGCTATCTGCATTTAAATGATGTTCCTGGAAAATGCATTCATCTCTCATAGGTTTTAATTTTCCATGAGCACCATTACACACTTTAGATTCATTGTAAAATCTGAAAAGTGCTCACAATTTTATACAATGTATAGTACCTGTCACTGGCTGCAAAAGGTTAAAAAATTAAAGTGCCTAAAGTCTTAAAATCACACAGGTTAAACACGGCATGTGTAAGGCAATTTTGGCTGGCTGGACTGTGATTAATTATAATTAATGAAAAAAATGATGCAACAGAGGTAAGACATGTGACTGTTTTACAGCTCGCTGTGCTCCATATTCTCATTATGTTGACGGATCTTCTCTGGGAGGGTCTGAGTCATAAACACAAACCGGTCCTTCTTCAGGGCTCGACCAACTACCTGCTCCTTTAAACCAATTGCCAGGTACTCCTCTTCTGCTCCATACTTTGGCCAATGGGCAAGGCCATCCCCATTAGGAGACCTACACACACATACACACAGTCATAAACAAGTCTGTGTTATCTTCATGTATAATATAACTTATAATGAGCAGTAATTCCTACCCTGTGCGAGCAAAGTTGCCCCAGTATCTCATCATGGTTCTGCTCAATTGCTCTTCCTCTTTAGGGCATGGATCTAAAAGGGATGACAGTCTGATAAAACATTTTGCACTCCATGAAACTCAAAGACAGGTGAGGTATCTGGTGGTCTGCCGCACTTACCAGTTAATTTGATATGGGTAGTTGTGAAGCACAATCCAAACACCCCAAGGATTTCATCTCCATGGTCACTCCTAACAAAGCTAGGCCTTTTTTGTTGCAGAAATGAGGGAGGATGCTGGTACTCATACAGGTATACAGCAGCGCCTGCATCTGTTAGGAAACAAATGGGTGTGATATTATGTGTGACAGTAAATATTAAATACTGCTTCTTAGTTTTGCATAGTATTGCATAAAAATTACCTCTGTGAGTATTAGCAACTTTAATGGCTGGAATGTTGAACATAACATCTCCAATTATCTCAGTCAACCCTTCTCTGTTTTTCACACGGTCTTCACCAGTTCCAATGTATTCCTTGATCATCAAATCTCTCTTGACTGCATCTTTGGGCTTGAAAAAATTAACGGCACATCTGTCAGACACACTTGAGCATGTTGAGGAACAGACATATTGTAACATCAGGCTGTGTTTTTCTTACATCAGGATAAAAGACGGACAACATGTTCATGATATGGTCCTGATCTATTCCTTCTGTCCAGTTTGGAGGAGCAAAGATCTAAAGGACAACAGCAATAAAGATTTAGCATATACACACAAGCAAGACAAAATCAAATTTTAATTGTTTAGAGATCAGTAAGCTCTTCATTCATTCAAAATTCTATACTTACATGACAAAGCATCCACCCCCCTTCATCATTATTAACACCAGTCATGAATGGTAAAGTGAGGAGTTCATGTTTATGGAGCAGCTCATCTGCAGGTTTGATCAGGAAGTGTCCATCAGCACATATGGGATATCTAAACTGTGGATTCTTGAGAGAATGAAATGCGTAAAAATTGAAACACAATGAAAAATGTTAAATAAAAGAGGAAAAAGTTCACAGAAATGTTGCAGAAGACTTCAGGCTCACATTCAGCTCATCTCTCCTCAACAGTCTCTATTAGTGTTGTACACAGTATCTCACCTCAGCAGCAGCCACTATAGTATCAATATCAAGGTTTCTCATGCAATCCCCAATCTTCTCTGTGCTTTCGATGCTACAGCCAGATGCATTTGCAACCATCTGAGGGGAGGTATGAGGGATCAGTGACAAGAATTTAGTAAAACAAATATGTTATTGCACTGTCAATAATGTACACACAAAAAAGAAGAAACACACTGCTTGTTAACCTGCGTTGCTGGCAGAGGATTATTTGACACAAGTGAATCCATTGCAGCTGTGCCACTCTCAGCAATGGCACGGTGGAACAGGCCATCAGACAATGGTGAGAGGAGCTGTTAGAACACATAGAATTAACTTTGCAACGACATAACTGCTCAGTGCATTTGAAGTACTTATCATCAAATTGATTCTTACCAGGAGAGATACACTCACTCCACCAGCAGATTCCCCAAATATGGTCACTAAATCTGGGTCTCCTCCAAAGTTGTGAATGTGCTGCTGGACCCATCTCAGAGCTTCGATCTGATCCAGCAGCCCAAAGTTCCCTGATACATGTTTATCTCCAGTGCTGGATAGAACATAGAGTGAGAGTCTGACATATGGGGGCATTATTGTAGCAATATTATTTGCAAATGTGTGTCGAGAGTTGTATGTCCATATCTCAATCTGTGTGTGCACAGTTGGATTTACAAATGTGTAAATGAATCTGTAAATGTGTGATGAGATTTTATGTGTCTGTACAAGAATCTGCAAATGTGTAAAACAACTTGTGTGTGTGCAATCAGGTTTGCAAATGAGGAAAAAATCCACAAATCTGTATTCAAATTTGCAAGTGTATTCAAATCTGTGAATGGGTGGACAAATCTATGAATGCGTGCAAAGATCTGCAAATGTGTAGACCAATCTGTAAATACATACAGAGACATGAATGTCTGAAAAGTCAAAATATTGTCGCTACAAGACCCGGAAATTGGCTCTCACATGATTTTTAACGGTGGGTTTGCGTGCCTTGAGCTCAGGCTCAAGGGCTCCCTCATTCCGGCTGTGTTTCGCACTGCTCACTCTGCACATTGGTAGTAATATATTACTAGCAACAGTAGTAATATATTACTTATTATTAATAGTAGTAGACACAAAACTCTCCGCACATATTTGCAAATAATATTGCTGCAATAATGCCCCCATACTCACAGAACATGTTTACATCAGCTGGTGCAATAGAGTCAACTTTGAATTTGTCTTTCCATGTGGCACAAATCACATTCAAAGTAGCAGAACATAGCCATGATATGTACGTACTGTCTATACTTCACAACTTGAATCTATTTACCTGAGAAAGCCCAGAACTCCCAAACGATACTGGATCAGAACCACAACCACATCCTGGTAAGCAGCCAGAGCAGAGCCATCATACACTGAAGCTGATCCCAAAGTGAAGCCCCCACCATGGATCCAGACCATCACCTGGTAAAGTTATGAAAGGGGTACTTTCACTGCTTTTTTTAAAGGAAAAATGACATTTCTACGTCATTCCTACTGATCTCACCACATTGGAATCTCAATTAAGCAACATTAAACTAAAGAAAAACTGTCTTCATTAAACTAGCAGTGACAAAAATAGAATATCAATTTGAAGTGAAGAGGTACGTTCACTGCAATCTGGGTTTAATTACTGGTATCACTTAAGATCGGCAGGAAAGAGTTCTTACTGGGAGCTTGGCATCTGGAGCTCTACCTGCAGGAGTGTAAATGTTGAGGTAAAGACAGTCCTCTGAAATGTCAGGGACATCTGCAGCCTTGGCACCAAGCAATTCAAGTAGATCCAAAGTAATCTTTAAATACTGAATACACCTGAAAAAGACATTATTTATCAGTAAATATAGTACATAATTCCTTTCAAGTGTGGTGTTCAAACACTGCAGCACATGTGTCTTACATGGGTGGCTGCTTGGTGGCGTCTCTCACTCCTTTCCATCCCTCTACAGGCTGAGGTGGAGCCAGTCTCAGGGAAGGACCTACGGGTGGCTTGGCAAATGGGACACCCAGGTAGGCATGGGCTCCGGTCTCTTTGCCTTTTACACTCAAATACTCACCCCTCAGGCTCCCGAGCTTTGTGTGGACTTCAGGTGCTGTCAGGATATTACAACTCAGTCAGAATCACAAATGAATCATTAATCACATCACAATTCTTTAATTCAATGTTGCAGGGAAAGATAACTATAGCTCCTAAGGGAAAAATGTAATTCTTCCAAATATCCAGCATTTGGTTTCAAGTTGTACCTTATGTTTATATGAAAGTTTCCTCTTGATTACAGTCATATATATGACGCCTACTCTACGATGAATTTTGTTTGCTTTATTTGTTAAATCCTCCACCTCCAGCTCTGCTTAGTGGCAGTCTTTTCCCCCTGAAGGGTGTGAGCAAGGTGTGGACCAGGTGTGTGCTTGGACTGTGGACAGGTAGAGGTTATTGGATAGCCTCTACCTGTCCGACATCGGACCACTGAACAACTCCAGTTAGTTTAACTCAGGCCTTTGTTCTATTCCAGTTTGGTGTGTTATTCAGTATTCTAACCAGTTGTCTCTTGTGCCTCAGTTCATGACCTACTCTGTCGGCATCCTGCCTGAACCTTCAGTCCACCAGCTCCAGCCAACCTGGCCTTTTCCAGATTCCATCTTAGAAAACCTCCACTTGGCTCCTACACCTACCAATACACCATTCCAGTCACGCCACACACCTCCTCTGCCCATATTCCCTCACCCTCTCTTCCCCATCTGGCTGTCAGCTGAGTTACCTCTGCTCTCTCTCTGGGTCTTAGAATATGTACTTTGTTGAGCATTTTCAGTTCACTCTGGCAGTATTTGCATTTATATTTTGTCATGTCTTGTGTAGTTTTCCACTGGTCCTGTAGTCGTCTCCCTAGGTAGTTATCAGCTTGTATGCTCCAGTTACATCAGCTCCCTGTTTGAGCATGTTCTTCCTGTGTAAATTATTTTGTGTATATAAATACTGTAAATAAATGTATTATTGTTCAGTACATTGAAGTTGTTGGATCTTCTCTGGGAGGGTCTGAGTCATGAAAACAAACCGGTCCTTCTTCAGGGCTCGACCAACTACCTGCTCCTTTAAGCCAATTGCCAGGTACTCCTCTTCTGCTCCATACTTTGGCCAATGGGCAAGGCCATCCCCATTAGGAGACCTACACACACATACACACAGTCATAAACAAGTTTGTGTTATCTCCATGTATAATATAACTTATAATGGGCAGTAATTCCTACCCTGTGCGAGCAAAGTTGCCCCAGTAGCTCATCATGGTTCTGCTCAACTGTTCCTCCTCTTTAGGGCATGGATCTAAAAGTGGTGACAATCTGATAAAACATTTTGCACTCCAGAAATCCCAAAGACAGGCGAGGTATCTGGTGGTCTGTTGCACTTACCAGCTAATGTGACATGGGCAGTTGTGAAGCACAATCCGAACACCCCATATATTTCATCTCCATGGTCACTCCTAACAAAGCTAGGCTTTATTTTCTGCATGAATTTGGGAGCATGCTGGTACTCATATAGGTATACAGCAGCACCTGCATCTATTGGTAGACAAATAGGTTTGATAATTATTATGTGTGACAGTTCGTGTTAAATACTGCTTCCTCGACAGATTTTCAGAATCTTGCATAAAAACTACCTCTGTGAGCATTAGCAACTTTAATGGCTGGAATGTTAAAGATAACATCTCCAATCATCTCAGTCAACCCTTCTCTGTTTTTCACACGGTCTTCACCAGTTCCAAAATATTCCTTGATCATCAAATCTCTCTTGACTGCATCTTTGGGCTTGAAAAAATGAACAACACATCTGTCAAAGAAGCTTGAGCATGTTGAGAAAGAGTCATATTGTAACATCAGGCAGCATAGTCTTACATCAGGGTAGAAGGTGGACATCACGTTCATGACCTGGTCCTGATCTATTCCTTCTGTCCAGTTTGGAGGAGCAAAGAACTAAAGGAAGACAGCAATAAAGACTGAACATATGCACAGGAACATAATGATCTCAAAATTAAACACATGAAAATCATTGAGCTCTTGATTCATACAAATTTTCTGTCTAAATTTAACACTTACATTAGTAAGCAGCCATCCTCCTTCATCATTATTAACACCAGTCATGAACGGTAAAGTGAGGAGTTCATGTTTGTTGAGCAGCTCATCCGCAGGTTTCGTCAGGAAGTGTCCATCAAAATGTGCATGAAACGTAAATATTTGATTCTTGACAGCATGAAATATGTAAACGGGGAGAGAATAAAAACAGTTATGTAAGAAAGAAAAGTTATTGCAGAAGACTTTAGCCTCACATTTAACTAATCTCCTCTCAACAGTCCATTTTGGTTTTGCATATAGGATCTCACCTCAGCAGCAGCCACTATCGTATCAATATCAAGGTTTCTCATGCAATCCCCAATCTTCTTTGTGCTTTCGATGCTACAGCCAGATGCATTTGCAACCATCTGAAAAGAGATATGACGAATCAATGTTCACTATGTAGTAAAACAAATATGTTGTGAAATTCTCAGTATTGTACAAATTAAAAATAAGGACACTGCTTATTAACCTGCGTCACTGGCAGAGGATTATTTGACACAAGTAAATCCATTGCAGCTGTGCCACTCTCAGCAATGGCATGGTGGAACAAACCATTAGACAATGGTGAGAGGAGCTGTTAGAACACATAGAATTAACTTTGCAATGACAAAACTGCACAATCTGCAAAAGAGGCGAGTATTTCAAATACTTCATCTGCAGATTGATACTTACCAGGAGAGATACACTCACTCCACCAGCAGATTCCCCAAATACAGTAACTAAATCTGGGTTTCCTCCAAAGTTGTGAATGTGCTGCTGGACCCACCTCAGAGCTTCGATCTGATCCAGCAGCCCAAAGTTCCCCGATACATGTTCATCTCCAGTGCTGGATAGAACACAGAGATAGACTCTAACAGACCATGTGTAAACAAGCTGGTACAACAGAGTCAACTTTGATTTTTTGTTCCTATGTGGCACAAATCACATTCACAGTAGCAGAACATAACCAAAGTATGGACAATTGTGAGCAAAAATTTACATATACTTGTAAAGACCACATGTGTCATCGCAGTTTGGAGTTTCCAATGACTCCTATAACTTTTAATCTATAATGGAATCATGAAAACTGTTCCAAGGGTTTGTTAGGTTTTGCTCATAACTGTATCAAATGTGCATATGCAGCACCTCAAGTCTGTTCACCTCAGAAAGCCCAAAAGTCCTAAACGGTACTGGATCAGGACCACAACCACATCCTGGTAAGCAGCCAGAGCAGAGCCATCACCCATTGAAGCTGACCCCAGACTTAAGCCCCCACCATGAATCCAGAACATGACCTGGCAAAGTAATGAAAGAGGTTCATCTTTTCTTTAAAGCAACTTACTTACTTAATTCTTACTGATCTCACCACAGAATATTTCTAATCAAGTGACCTTCAACTAAATAAAGATCTGAATTATAAAAGTATTGGTGCCATAAACAGAACATGAGTTTGAGTTTAAAGGTAAGTTAATTCCATTCTGGGTCTAAATATGGGCATAATTATTCCTAACCAACTGCTCCAGAAACCACGATCAAAACTTTCCCAAAGCTGAATCTGAGTTATAAACAGCATCACTTCAAACTTGCAGCAAAGAGTTCTTACTGGGAGCTTGGCATCTTCAGCTCTGATTGCAGGAGTGTAAATGTTGAGGTAAAGACAGTCCTCTGAAGAGTCTGGGATATCTGAAAGTTCCATACTGAGGCCCTCAAGCATATCAGTCAAGTCTGCAGATTGAATGCACCTAAAAAAGACATTATTTATCAGTAAATATTGGACACAAGTGTGGTGTTCAAACACTGCAGCACATGTGTCTTACATGGGTGGCTGCTTGGTGGCGTCTCTCACTCCTTTCCATCCCTCTACAGGCTGAGGTGGAGCCAGTCTCAGGGAAGGACCAATGGGTGGCTTGGCAAATGGGACACCCAGGTAGGCATGGACTCCGGTCTCTTTGCCCTTAACACTTAAATACTCACCCCTCAGGCTCCCGAGCTTTGTGTGGACTTCAGGTGCTGTCAGGATATTACAACTTAGAATCACGATGTTAACACATCACAATTCAGTAATTCAATGCTGAAGAGAAAGATGCATATGGCTCCTAAGTACAAATGTAGTTCCTCCAAATATCCATCATGTGGGTGGAGGTTGTACCTCATGTTCATATGAAAGTTTTCAATTAATTACAGTCATCTCGATAGTCAGTATTCACCTCATCTGCCCTCTATAAACTGTTGTTCAGGCTCCCAGTTAAGGCAACAGACCTTTACTCCCTCTGCTGTCAGAGAGGCACTACATGACTGTAGATCCCAGGAAAACAACTGACGAAGATAAACTGGATCTATATTTTTTTAAAGCTCTGAGCCCAAGTTATTGCTGAACAAGATACCTATCTATTTAACCTCTCATCTCATCTGGTCTGGACCCTCAGGTTTGAAAGTCAGCACATGTTGTCCCTCTGCATCAAGGAGGTGATAAAAATGATCTCAGCAACTATCAGTCAATCTGAAACCTATTCCTGTCTTGTTAAAGTCCTGGAGTCATTAGTTAATGATCAGCTCAAATCATACCTCTCAATAAATTTGATTTTAAGTCCACACCAGTCAGGTTTTAGCGCAAAATACAGTACTGTCACTGCTATTACTCTGGTCATAAATGTCATAATATCTGCTGCTGACAAAGGGAAATACTGTGATGCTCTGTTTGTGGATTTATCCAAAGCATTTGATTCTGTCAGCCACAATATGCTATTTAACAGGTTACACGATACTGGTGTTGATTATATGTCATGTAAATGGTTTCACAATTACTTGTCTCATCGTCAACAGTGTATAACTTTTGGAAATGTCCATTATGAATTTTCATCTCTGTCAAAAGGAGTTCCACAAGGTTCAATCCTGGGTCCTGTTTATGGATGGGAATCGAAGATCAGTAATTGTTGAGACTCATTCGCACTGTTTTAAATCCTTGGACTCATTTGCCGATTTTGCAAACGATTCCCTTATCTATTCTAGTGGCTGTGTATGACATCACCACGCATGCTGCGTCGCTTACGCAAGCTATGCAACGTGCATGGCGACGTCATTCAACAGTGCAGCCAGCAGGAAACATGGCTCCCAAGTGGCACAAACGCTTGAAAGTTTGGTTACATTTCACGAGAAAGGAAGACAACAGGGCAACTTACAATACTTGCAAAGTGGATATTTCATCAAAGGAAGGAAATACTCCCAATATGCAGAAACATTTGTACATACAGCATGCGATAACTTCGAAGGAATGTCATGTTTTTGACACGCTCCGGACTGAATCTCAAACCAGCAGCAGCAGAAACGTTAGTACATCCTCTGCTGTTAATACTGCAGGTAACCCCTTTTCCAAATGAGAATCAATAATAGAATCCATAAAGAACCAATCGAAACTGGAATCGGTATCATATAAATCTTATCAATTCCCATCCCTAGTCCTGTTTGCTTCACAGTTTACATCAATAATATCTCATCCACCATCACAAATTGTTCTTCTCATCTATACGCAGATGACACAATTTTGTACTGCTTTCTGATACTGCACAGTCAGCCATTCAATCTCTGCAACAGGCTTTTGAGCAATTGCAAAAAGCACTGTTCCAATTAAAATGTGTCATCAATGCTAAAAAGACTAAATACTTGCTCTCCTCGAGAGCCAGAGACTTCCCTGAAGGCAGTTTAAACATCACCACTCTGACCTGGCAGAACATCGAGAGAGTTTTAGAATATTATTATCTAGGCATCTATCTGGACCAAAAGCTCACATTTAAATTTCATATTGAAATGTTAGTCTGCACAATTTTTTACACAAGGAGAGCCATTGTCCCTATATTTTGCAGAAAGCAAAAAATTCAAAGCAGACTTCTTTTACGTCCTGAATTATGGAGATATCATCTACAGAAACGCCTCCACTTCCACTCTGAAAGCTTTAGATGCAGTTTATCACTCAGCCCTCAGATTCATTACCTGTGACAACTATTCCACTCATCACTGCTCACTGTATAAAAAAAAGTTGGCTAGGCACCTCCATCAGTAAGGCAAGACAGGCATTAGTTTCTGTTCATCTATGAAACACTGATTTACAAAATGTCACAATAAATAACTTCCTTGTTAAATTCATCCCAAAAACACTATTCAACTCACTCACAAACATTGTAAACCACTGGTTTAATCTTTAAAAATGTGTTGTATTTTTAAAATGATAGTTTTATTGTCCATTGTGTGTAATCTTTATCTAAAAGTATACTAACAAAGGTTGTTATGTAAATGTAGTGAATTCGAAAGTATAATGTTTCCCTCTAAGAAAGTAATGCAGTAATAGTAGAAAAGCAGTATAAAATAGAAATACTCAAGTAAAGCGCCTTTGCGACTAAATACTGTACATGAGTAAATGGTTGTGGTTGCTGATCACAAGATTCAGCAGCACACAATAATGAAGTACATCATAGTGCTACCAACATATCAGCACTGTATGAGAAAAGCAACACTTCAGCTGGCCTATCATCTTCCTTTTCACAGATGGAAAGAAAGATGGCATGGTCAGCGTTTCACAGCAGAAACGCTTGCCTTGCTGAAGGATGTGTACGTGGAGCCAACAATGCAGTCCTGTACATGTGTCTATGACTGGCACAAGAGGATGTGGAGGACACCAAAGAGCATATGACCAGCGTCCTGAGAGGCATTAAGAAGGAAGACTTCGAAGGGTGATTTGAGGTGTAGGGAAGAAGGTAGGTGTGTATTGACTGTGTCGAGTGTTAGTTTGAAGGGGAGAATAGGTAGTTTCTTGTCATCTCGGGAAACATAAAGTACATTGATAAAGTCCAGTTTCTTTTTTTGTCAAACCCTATATAAATAAATTGATGCTGTTTATCAGCTTCATGTCAGCAAAAGACCAGTCTGAATTAACACTCACACTCTCCTGGAGTTTGTTATCTATCACCTTTAACCCCAGTAAACATGTAGGTAAGAGGTAATCTTGATTCAAGCCCAACATCGGACAACAGGTAAGGTCCACATCAAGGTAATGACATATTATATTGTATTTAGCCCCTTACAGAAATTCAACATGGAACATTGCTGGGTTATCAGGGTTCAGCTCCTTTCACATATAGGCCACTTATCCGTTCATATTCCTCACTGCTGCATTCACACCCACCACAACATTGCTGGAGAGCTGCAGTATGCAAACAATATTTGTCATTCATGCAGACTAGTCATTACACCAGGAAATGTATAAAACATGATAATGCAAGAACAAACTAAAAGTAAACTAACAGCAGCTCATCAAAGTCTTCAAATTACTAACCGCTCAGTTTATTTCTGATTTCTTAAACGGTGAAACTAAAGTTCGGGACTCAACCTGAGGACAAAATATTAAACTGCAGCTGATAAACTGTGACTCCGTTTGACAGCTCACCTGTTTGTCAGCTGCTGCTCCATCATGATAGACCTCTTCGTCTTTTCGGGATATTTTGTAGTTAAACCTAATTAATGAAGTTACAACTTTTGCTCCGTGCGTAAAAGCGCACAGCTCCGTTGCTCTTTGGAGACACTCGTGGATCCTGCTGCTGTCTGATGCTGCAGGTTTGATCATCAGACGGCAGCAGGATAGACTAAACGACGAAGAAATAGTCTTAAACAGCTGGAAACTAAACTGCTATTTACAGTTTTTTTGATTGAAAATTCTTCACACAACTTTTAAATACTGCTGCTTGTGCCTGTCTATCTGTTAATGTGAAGCTCAGTTCATTCTTGTACCGTGTTGAAAGTTATACAGCAAAGTTACTAGTGCATTCATATTTACTTCTAATGTCCCATGTGAGTGTTGTCTCTGATGTCACTGTGTTAAGAAACAAGCTGAACATTACTTACCCTGCAGCTCTGTAGCAACGCAGGAAATTAAAATGGAGATTAGGAAGCAGAAAGTTTGCTTTGCATCTAGCTTCATGGTTATCTTAGTGTGGACTTTACAGAGGAAGCGCACTGAATAAAATGTTGCCTCTCATAAAGCCTTCCCCTCTTGTTATTTTGACCGAGATTGATCTGCAGGTAAGAGGTGAAACATACAGACGTGATTCAGCAGCTTTTACACCACAAGGCGGTTTTCCTGCCTCCAATCTACCACGTGGTTCACTGTTTTCTCAGATCAGGTGCAAATACAACACCATTGGTCAATGCTTGAGATCCTTTGATAACACCTCTGCGTTTGATGGCCTCATGAGAAATGCTGTTAAGATAGTTTATGCACCTCAACAAACCTGAAACCACTGCTCCGAACTCTGGCATAGTCTGTCATTCTGCAAGACACACCCAGGAGGTTATGATTCCCTCCCCTGTGGCCTGCAAAGCCCATTTATCTCGAAACCATTGCAGTGAGAACAAAGGCAGAACCACTATAAGTTAAAGAAAGCACTTTCTAAACCCGTCTTTTATTTGTATTACATTAGATTCCTCATAAATACCTTAAAGAAAATGGAAATTCCAAGATAGTGGAGACACTAATGAAATAGCTACAAGTACTATCAGTCTACTTTACTTTGACCTGTAACTGTATTTATACCATCTTTATGTTCTTATGATCTCCTTTTGAAAAAATCATCATCTATTCGTCTACCTTATGATCATCGATCAACGATCAAGTTATTTTCATCCTAAATGCTCTTCTCAATAAAAAAAAACAACAAAAAACTGAAAAGAACCTTTTTGTCACATCTGTTTATTTATAGAATGCTTTGTATCACACTGCAATACATCACAGATGATTATTATCCTTTTCTCTGCTATTGTAGTTCACAATGTAGAAAAACCAATGCACTTTTTCAGTGTGAAATTTTCACTTAAGATTTGAAACCAGATCATTCAGCAGATACTACATTTACTAACAAAACAATAGGTAGGTAAATATTCTATAAAGCTATCTGCATTTAAATGATGTTCCTGGAAAATGTATTCACCTCTTATAGGTTTTAATTTTCCATGAGCACCATTACACACTTTAGATTGGTTGTGAAATCTGAAAAATGTTCACAATTTTAAACACGGTATGTGTAAGGCAATTTTGGCTGGCTTGACTGTAATTAATTATAATTAATAAAAAAGGTGATGCAACAGAGGGAAGACATGTGACTGTTTTACAGCTCGCTGTGCTCCACATTCTCATTATGTTGACGGATCTTCTCTGGGAGGGTCTGAGTCATAAACACAAACCGGTCCTTCTTCAGGGCTCGACCAACTACCTGCTCCTTTAAACCAATGGCCAGGTACTCCTCTTCTGCTCCATACTTTGGCCAATGGGCAAGGCCATCCCCATTAGGAGACCTGCACACACATACACACAGTTATAAAAACAAGTCTGTGTTATCTCCACGTATACTTAACTTATAATGAGCAGTAATTCCTACCCTGTGCGAGCAAAGTTGCCCCAGTATCTCATCATGGTTCTGCTCAACTGTTCCTCCTCTTTAGGGCATGGATCTAAAAGTGGTGACAATCTGATAAAACATGTTGCACTCCAGAAATCCCAAAGACAGGTGAGGTATCTGGTGTTCTGTCGCACTTACCAGCTAATGTGACGTGGGCAGTTGTGAAGCACAATCCTAACACCGGATTCACTTGATCTCCATGGTCACTCCTAACAAAGCTAGGCCTTTTTTTCTGCAGGAATTTGGGAGGATGCTGGTACTCATATAGGTATACAGCGGCACCTGCATCTATTAAAAGACAAATAGGTTTGATAATTATTATGCGTGACAGTTCATGTTAAATACTGCTTTCTAGACAGATTTTCAGAATCTTGCATAAAAATTACCTCTGTGAGTATTAGCAACTTTAATGGCTGGAATGTTAAAGATAACATCTCCAATCATCTCAGTCAACCCTTCTCTGTTTTTCACACGGTCTTCACCAGTTCCAAAATATTCCTTCATCATCAAATCTCTCTTGACTGCATCTTTGGGCTTGAAAAAATGAACAACACATCTGTCAAAGAAGCTTGAGCATGTTGAGGAACAATCATATTGTAACATCAGGCAGCATAGTCTTACATCAGGGTACAAGGTGGACATCACGTTCATGACCTGGTCCTGATCTATTCCTTCTGTCCAGTTTGGAGGAGCAAAGAACTAAAGGAAGACAGAGCAGCTCTTAGCATTGAACATATGCACAGAAGTAAAATGATGCCAAATTTTAAACATCAGAAAATCACTGAGCTCTTGATTCATACAAACTTCTCTAAAAATGTAACACTTACATGAGTAAGACCAAATCCCCCTTCATCATTATTAACACCAGTCATGAACGGTAAAGTGAGGAGTTCATGTTTGTTGAGCAGCTCATCCGCAGGTTTCGTCAGGAAGTGTCCATCAAAATGTGCATGAAACGTAAATATTTGATTCTTGACAGCATGAAATATGTAAAAGAGGAGAGAATGAAAACAGTTATGTAAGAAAGAAAAGTTATTGCAGAAGACTTCAGGCTCATATTCAACTAATCTCCTCTAAACAGTCCATATTGGTTTTGCATATAGGATCACACCTCAGAAGCAGCCACGATTGCATCAATATCAAGGTTTCTCATGCAATCCCCAATCTTCTTTGTGCTTTCGATGCTACAGCCAGATGCATTTGCAACCATCTGAAAGGAGATATGACGAATCACTGTTCACTATGTAGTAAAACAAATATGTTGTGAAATTCTCAGTATTGTACAAATTAAAAATAAGGACACTGCTTATTAACCTGCGTCACTGGCAGAGGATTATTTGACACAAGTAAATCCATTGCAGCTGTGCCACTCTCAGCAATGGCACGGTGGAACAGGCCTTCAGACAATGGTGAGAGGAGCTGTTAGAACACATAGAATTAACTTTGCAATTACATAACTGCACAATCTGCAAAAAAATGTGTGTATTTCAAATACTTTATCTGCAGATTGATTCTTACCAGGAGAGATACACTCACTCCACCAGCTGATGCCCCAAATACAGTAACTAAATCTGGGTCTCCTCCAAAGTTGTGAATGTGCTGCTGGACCCACCTCAGAGCTTCGATCTGATCCAGCAGCCCAAAGTTCCCTGATACATGTTCATCTCCAGTGCTGGATAGAACACAGAGTTAGACTCTAACAGATCATGTGTACACAAGCTGGTACAACAGAGTCAACTTTGATTTTTTGTTCCTATGTGGCACAAATCACATTCACAGTGGCAGAACATAACCAAAGTATGGACAATTGTGAGCAAAAATTTACATATACTTGTAAAGACCACATGTGTCATCGCAGTTTGGAGTTTCCAATGACTCCTATAACTTTTAATCTATAATGGAATCATGAAAACTGTTCCAAGGGTTTGTTAGGTTTTGCTCAAAACTTTATCAACTGTGCATATGCAGCACCTCAAGTCTGTTTACCTCAGAAAGCCCAAAAGTCCCAAACGATACTGGATCAGAACCACAACCACATCCTGGTAAGCAGCCAGAGCAGAGCCATCACCCATTGAAGCTGACCCCAGACTTAAGCCCCCACCATGGATCCAGAACATGACCTGGCAAAGTAATGAAGAGGTTCATCTTTTCTTTAAAACAACTTACTTACTTAATTCTTACTGATCTCACCACAGAATATTTCCAATCATGGTAGCTTCAATTAAACAAAGATCTGAATTATAAAACTGTTGGTGCCATGAACAGAACATGAGTTTGAGTTTAAAGGTAAGCTAATTCCATTCTGGGTCTAAATATGGGCATAATTATTCGTATTGTCACTGTGAATTCTTCAAAAGCATTAAAACCTACTGCTCCAGAAACACAATCAAAACTTTCCCAAAGCTGAATCTGAGTTATAAACAGCATCACTTAAAACCTACAGCAAAGAGTTCTTACTGGGAGCTTGGCATCTTCAGCTCTGTTTGCAGGAGTGTAAATGTTGAGGTAAAGACAGTCCTCTGAAGAGTCTGGGATATTTGAATATTCCATACCGAGGCCCTTAAGCATATCAGTCAAGTCTACAGATTGAATGCACCTGAAAAAGACATTATTTATCAGTAAATATTGGACATAATTCCTACAAGTGTGGTGTTCAAATGCTGCAGCACATGTGTCTTACATGGGTGGCTGCTTGGTGGCGTCTCTCACTCCTTTCCATCCCTCTACAGGCCGAGGTGGAGCCAGTCTCAGGGAAGGACCTATGGGTGGCTTGGCAAATGGGACACCCAGGTAGGCATGGACTCCGGTCTCTTTGCCTTTTACACTCACATACTCACCTCTCAGGCTCCCGAGCTTTGTGTGGACTTCAGGTGCTGTCAGGATATTACAACTCAGTCAGAATCACAAACTAATCATTAGTCACATCACAATTCTTTAATTCAATGTTGCAGGGAAAGATAACTATAGCTCCTAAGTGAAAAATGTAATTCTTCCAAATATCCAGCATTTGGTTTCAAGTTGTACCTTATGTTTATGTGAAAGTTTCCTCTTGATTACAGCCATATATATGACGCCTATTCTACGATGAATTTTGTTTGCTTTATTTGTCATACTCTCCACCTCCAGCTCTGCTTAGTGGCAGCCTTTTTCCCCTGATAGGGTGTGAGAAAGGTGTGGACAAGGTGTGTGCTTGGAATGAGGACAGGTAGAGGCTATTGGATAGCCTCTACCTGTCCGACATCGGACCGTTGAACAACTCCAGTTAGTTTAAGTCAGGCCTTTGTTCTATTCCAGTTTGGTGTGTTATTCAGTATTCTAACCAGTTGTCTCTTGTGCCTCAGTTCATGACCTACTCTGTCGGCATCCTGCCTGAACCTTCAGTCCACCAGCTACATCCAACCTGGCCTTTTCCAGATTCCATCTTAGAAAACCTCCACTTGGCTCCTACACCTGCCAATACACCATTCCAGTCACGCCACACACCTCCTCTGCCCATATTCCCTCACCCTCTCTTCCCCATCTGGCTGTCAGCTTAGTTACCTCTGCTCTCTCTCTGGGTCTTAGAATATGTACTTTGTTGAGCATTTTCAGTTCACTCTGGCAGTATTTGCATTTATATTTTGTCATGTCTTGTGTAGTTTTCCACTGGTCCTGTAGTCGTCTCCCTAGGTAGTTATCAGCTTGTATACTCCAGTTACATCAGCTCCCTGTTTGAGCGTGTTCTTCCTGTGTAAATTATTTTGTGTATATAAATACTGTAAATAAATGTATTATTGTTCAGTACATTGAAGTTGTTGGATCTTCTCTGGGAGGGTCTGAGTCATAAACACAAACCGGTCCTTCTTCAGGGCTCGACCAACTACCTGCTCCTTTAAACCAATTGCCAGGTACTCCTCTTCTGCTCCATACTTTGGCCAATGGGCAAGGCCATCCCCATTAGGAGACCTACACACACATACACACAGTTATAAACAAGTCTGTGTTATCTCCACGTATACTTAACTTATAATGAGCAGTAATTCCTACCCTGTGCGAGCAAAGTTTCCCCAGTAGCTCATTATGGTTCTGCTCAACAGTTCCTCCTCTTTAGGGCATGGATCTAAAAGTGGTGACAATCTGATAAAACATTTTGTACTCCAGAAATCCCAAAGACAGGTGAGGTATCTGGTGGTCTGTTGCACTTACCAGCTAATGTGATATGGGCAGTTGTGAAGCACAATCCTAACACCCCATACATTTGATCTCCATGGTCACTCCTAACAAAGCCAGGCCTTGTTTTCTGCAGGAATTTGGGAGCATGCTGGTACTCATATAGGTATACAGTGGCACCTGCATCTATTGGAAGACAAATAGGTTTGATAATTATTATGTGTGACAGTTCATGTTAAATACTGCTTCCTAGACAGATTTTCAGAATCTTGCATAAAAACTACCTCTGTGAGCATTAGCAACTTTAATGGCTGGAATGTTAAAGATAACATCTCCAATCATCTCAGTCAACCCATCTCTGTTTTTCACACGGTCTTCACCAGTTCCAAAATATTCCTTCATCATCAAATCTCTCTTGACTGCATCTTTGGGCTTGAAAAAATGAACAGCAAATCTGTCAGACACACTTGAGCATGTTGAGGAACAGACATATTGTAACATCAGGCAGCATAGTCTTACATCAGGGTAGAAGGTGGACATCACGTTCATGACCTGGTCCTGATTTATTCCTTCTGTCCAGTTTGGAGGAGCAAAGGACTAAAGGAAGACAGAGCAGCTCTTAACATTGAACATATGCACAGAAGTAAAATGATGCCAAATTTTAAACATCAGAAAATCACTGAGCTCTTGATTCATACAAACTTCTCTAAAAATGTAACACTTACATTAGCAAACAGCCATCCCCCTTCATCATTATTAAAACCAGTCATGAACGGTAAAGTGAGGAGTTCATGTTTGTTGAGCAGCTCATCCGCAGGTTTCGTCAGGAAGTGTCCATCAAAATGTGCATGAAACGTTAATAATTGATTCTTGACAGCATGAAATATGTAAAAGGGGAGAGAATAAAAACAGTTATGTAAGAAAGGAAGAGTTATTTCAAAAGACTTAAGGCTCATATTCAACTAATCTGTTCTCAACAATTTATATTGGTTTTGCATATAGGATCACACCTCAGAAGCAGCCACGATCGCATCAATATCAAGGTTCCTCATGCAATCCCCAATCTTCTCTGTGCTTTCGATGCTACAGCCAGATGCATTTGCAACCATCTGAAAGGAGATATGACGAATCAATGTTCACTATGTAGTAAAACAAATATGTTGTGAAATTCTCAGTATTGTACAAATTAAAAATAAGCACACTGCTTATTAACCTGCGTTGCTGGCAGAGGATTATTTGACACAAGTAAATCCATTGCAGCTGTGCCACTCTCAGCAATGGCACGGTGGAACAAGCCATTAGACAATGGTGAGAGGAGCTGTTAGAACACATAGAATTAACTTTGCAATGACAAAACTGCACGATCTGCAAAAAAATGTGTGTATTTCAAATACTTCATCTGCAGATTGATACTTACCAGGAGAGATACACTCACTCCACCAGCTGATGGCCCAAATATGGTCACTAAATCTGGGTTTCCTCCAAAGTTGTGAATGTGCTGCTGGACCCACCTCAGAGCTTCGATCTGATCCAGCAGCCCAAAGTTCCCTGATACATGTTCATCTCCAGTGCTGGATAGAACACAGAGATAGACTCTAGCAGACCACATGTAAACAAGCTGGTACAACAGAGTCAACTTTGATTTTTTGTTCCTATGTGGCAGAAATCACATTCACAATGGCAGAACATAACCAAAGTATGGACAATTGTTCGCAAAAATTTACATATACTTGTAAAGACCACATGTGTCATCGCAGTTTGGAGTTTCCATTGACTCCTATAACTTTTAATCTATAATGGAATCATGAAAACTGTTCCAAGGGTTTGTTAAGTTTTGCTCATAACTGTATCAAATGAGCATACGCAGCACCTCAAGTTTGTTTACCTCAGAAAGCCCAAAAGTCCTAAACGGTACTGGATCAGGACCACAACCACATCCTGGTAAGCAGCCAGGGCAGAGCCATCACCCATTGAAGCTGACCCCAGACTTAAGCCCCCACCATGGATCCAGAACATGACCTGGCAAAGTAATGAAAGAGGCTCATCTTTTCTTTAGAACAACTTACTTACTTAATTCTTACTGATCTCACCACAGAATATTTCTAATCAAGTGACCTTCAACTAAACAAAGATCTGAATTATGAACGGAGCATAAGTTTGAGTTTAAAGGTAAGCTAATTCCATTCTGGGTCTAAATATGGGCATAATTATTCGTATTGTCACTGTGAATTCTTCAAAAGCATTAAAACCAACTGTTCCAGAAATCACGATCAAAACTTTCCCAAAGCTGAATCTGAGTTATAAACAGCATTACTTCAAACCTACAGCAAAGAGTTCTTACTGGGAGCTTGGCATCTTCAGCTCTGTTTGCAGGAGTATAAATGTTGAGGTAAAGACAGTCCTCTGAAGAGTCTGGGATATCTGAAAATTCCATACCGAAGCCCTTAAGCATATCAGTCAAGTCTGCAGATTGAATGCACCTGAAAAAGACATTATTTATCAATAAATATTGGACACAATTCCTACAAGTGTGGTGTTCAAACGCTGCAGCACGTGTCTTACATGGGTGGCTGCTTGGTGGCATCTCTCACTCCTTTCCATCCCTCTACAGGCTGAGGTGGAGCCAGTCTCAGGGAAGGACCTATGGGTGGCTTGGCAAATGGGACACCCAGATAGGCATGGACTCCGGTCTCTTTGCCCTTAACACTTAAATACTCACCTCTCAGGCTCCCAAGCTTTGTGTGGACTTCAGGAGCTGTCAGGATATTACAACTTAGAATCAAAAATTAACACATCACAATTCTTTAATTCAGTGTTGCAGTGAAAGATGCATATGGTTCCTAAGTAACAAATGTAATTCCGCCAAATATCCATCATGTTGTTGGAGGTTATGTAAGCTACACAACGTGCATGGTGACGTCATTCACCAATGCAGCCAGCAGGAAACATGGCTCCCTAGTGGCACAAATGCTTGAAAGTTTGGTTACATTTCACGAGACAGGAAGACAACAGGGCAACTTACAATACTTGCAAAGTGGATATTTCATCAAAGGAAGAAAATACTCCCAATATGCAGAAACATTTGTACATACAGCATGCAATAACTTTGAAGGAATGTCGTGTTTTTGATCCGCTCCAGACTGAATCTCAAACCAGCAGCAGCAGAAACGTTAGCACATCCTCTGCCGTTAATACTGCAGGTAACCTTTTTCCAAATGAGAAACGATAAGAGAATCCATAAAGAACCAATCAAAACTGAACTCGGAATCATATAAATCTTATCAATTCCCATCCCTAGTCCTGTTTGCTTCACAGTTTACATCAATAATATCTCATCCACCATCACAAATTGTTCTTCTCATCTATACGCAGATGACACAATTTTGTACTGCTTTCTGATACTGCACAGTCAGCCATTCAATCTCTGCAACAAGCTTTTGAGCAATTGCAAAAAGCATTGGTCCAATTAAAATGTGTCATCAATGCTAAAAAGACTAAATACTTGCTCTTCTCAAGAGCCAGAGAATTCCCTGAAGGCAGTTTAAACATCACCACTCTGACCGGGCAGACCATCGAGAGTGTCTCCGATTATTATTATCTAGGCATCTATCCGGACCAAAAGCTCACATTTAAATTTCACATCGAAACGTTAGTCTTGTCAAGTGGAGTCAAGGTTTGAAATCCCAGAGCAGCCATTTACAGAGGCTAAGTAAAAAAAATGATCTGATTGCGCTTAGGCTTAATGATGATTTGAAATTATTCTTATGTTAAGTAATGATTTGAAACAGTTTATAATTATTGGGAAGATTAAAAATGATTCTTTTGAACCAGAATTCTGCAGGTTGAAAAGAGGAACTTGGCTGTGTGGCAGTTTAGAAACAGGACATGGAGTAAAATGTCTGTGCTCAAGTGTGTGTCCTTAAGTTTTCAATAACTTTTAATGATCAAGTGATTGGAAAGTTGTCTCAGTTGATTCAGATGATGTGATGATTCTAAATATATAATATAAATGAGATTTGAAGTAATTCTAATATTTAAGGATGTTTGTCTGAGCAGCTAACAGAAAAAGAGGAAGTCCAGTCCTCTTACTGTGTAGCAACCAGAAAGAGGAAGTTAAGGAAACCAGACTGGATTGGATTTCTTAAGATGAGACAATGTGTCAAGTTTTGGAAAGTATGAATCATGAATCATGCTACTGAGCTAAGTGAGACAATGAGCTAATGTTAAGAAAGTGTGTTTTGGGAAGAGAAAAATGTGCATGTGTCTCTGAGGAATATAGGAAAGTATAAAAATGAGAGACAGACACAAATTAAACGGAGATGTAGTGGAGTTGGAGTTGGAGTTGTCCGAGGACATCGCAGAAGATGGTTCGATCTAACTTTAGTCCAGGATAAGTGAAGTTTTACTCTAGTAAGAAAAAGAACAGTCTAGATCAGTCTGCAATTTTGTTGAAGATGGAGCAGAGCAATATATCCTTCCTTCTGCGAGAGATAGCAGAAGAAGCGGTCTGTTCAGGCCGTTCAGCCTGTGCTAGGAGAGTCAGGGACTTTCCTGAGCTCATTTTGCCATCGTGTTGGATTTTTGAAACTTTTCCACAACAAACCCAAGGATATTAAAAGGATTTTTGCAAGACTGAATTGGGATCCGGACTGTTCACTCCCCTTGGGATGCATGGGGAACTTATTGGATATATTGAGACTTTGTACGGAGTTATCATTTCCTTTAAGGGACTCTATTGCACCCAAAGGTTGTTCTAGTTAATGAGTAAAATAGTTTTTTAAACAGATCCCTGGGGTTTTCCTTTCCTAACCTCTAAATCTAAACCTAACAATTCACCAAGAGCCGTTGTCAACAGAGGAGGGAGCTGTCGTTAACAGACGTGACTGATGTGAAGGCTAGGCTACTGAGGCTACTTAGTTTAGTTTTCTGTCAGAGTAAGCAGGGTAGGCGTCTGGATGAAGACAGTGAGAGCTAGGCGAGTCCCCTCACCACCAGCTTAAGCTGTTCTGCTGAACTTATTAGGTAATACCTATGACCAGTTTAGAACCTCACCCTAGAAACGGAGAACTGGTCCAGTTTACCCTTGTTTAAGGGGTATAATTGCAAGACAATAGTCTGCACAAATTTTTACACAAGGAGAGCCATTGTCCCTATATTTTGCAGAAAGCAAATAATCAAAGCATACTTATTTTCTGTCCTGAATTATGGAGATATCATCTACAGAAACGCCTCCACTTCCACTCTGAAAGCTTTAGATGCAGTTTATCACTCAGCCCTCAGTTGTTACCTGTGACAACTATTCCACTCATCACTGCTTACTGTATAAAAAAAAGTTGGCTAGGCACCTCCAGCAGTAAGGCAAGACCGGCATTAGTTTCTGTTCATCTATGAAACACTGATTTACAAAATGTCACAATAAATAACTTCCTTGTTAAATTCATCCCAAAACACTATTCAACTCACTCACAAACATTGTAAACCACTGGTTTAATCTTTAACAATGTGTTGTATTTTTAAAATGCTTGTTTTATTGTCCATTGTGTGTAATCTTTCTCTAAAAGTATACTAACAAAGGTTGTTATATAAAAGTAGTGGATTAGAAAGTACAATGTTTCCCTCTAAGAAAGTAAGGAGTAAAAGTGTAAAAGCAGCATAAAATAGAAATACTCAAGTAAAGTGCCTTTGCGACTACATACTGTACATGAGTAAAGAATTGTAGTTGCTGATCACAAGATTCAGCAGCACACAGTAATGAAGTACATCATAGTGCTACCAACATATCAGCACTGTATGAGAAAAGCAACACTTCAGCTGGCCTATCATCTTCCTTTTCACAGATGGAAAGAAAGATGGCATGGTCAGCGTTTCACAGCAGAAACGCTTGCCTTGCTGAAGGATGTGTACGTGGAGCTAACAATGCAGTCCTGTACATGTGTCTATGACTGGCACAAGAGGATGTGGAGGACACCAAACAGCATATGACCAGCGTCCTGAGAGGCATTAAGAAGGAAGACTTCGAAGGGTGATTTGAGGTGTAGGGAAGAAGGTAGGTGTGTATTGACTGTGTCGAGTGTTACTTTGAAGGGGAGAATAGGTAGTTTCTTGTCATCTCGGGAAACATAAAGTACATTGATAAAGTCCTGTTTCTTTTTTTGTCAAACCCTATATAAATAAATTGATACTGTTTATCAGCTTCATGTCAGCAAAAGACAAATCTGAATTAACACTCACACTCTCCTGGAGTTTGTTATCTATCACCTTTAACCACAGTAAACATGTAGGTTAGAGGTAATCTTGATTCAAGCCCAAAATCAGGCAACAGGTAAGGTCCACATCAAGGTAATGACATATTATATTGTATTTAGCCCCTTACAAAAATTCAACATGGAACATTACTGGGTTATCAGGGTTCAGCTCCTTTCACATATAGGTCACTTATCCGTTCATATTCCTCACTGCTGCATTCACACCCACCACAACATTGCTGGAGAGCTGCAGTATGCAAACAATATTTGTCATTCATGCAGACTAGTCATTACACCAAGAAATGTATAAAACATGATAATGCAAGAACAAACTAAAAGTAAACTAACAGCAGCTGATCAAAGTCTTCAAATTACTAACCGCTCAGTTTATTTCTGATGTCTTAAACGGTGAAACTAAAGTTCGGGACTCGACCTTTCAATACAGTCATTCCGGCTCTTCTGGAAGACAAGCTCTCCCAGCTCAGCGTGCCTGACCCCACCTGTAAGTGGATTACAGACTTCCTATCCAACCGGAGGCAGCACATAAAGCTGGGTGATCATGTCTCTGACTCCCGCTGCATCAGCACCGGTTCCCCCCAAGGCTCCGTCCTTTCTCCTCTGCTCTTTTCCCTGTACACCAACAGCTGCACCTCCAGTCCTCAGTCGGTCAAGCTCCTGAAATTTGCAGATGACACCACCGTCATCGGACTCATCTCTGGTGGTGATGAGTCCGCCTACAGGTGGGAGATTGACCATCTGGTGACCTGGTGCAGCCAGAACAGCTTGGAGCTTTATGCTCTCAAGACAGTGGAGATGGTGGTGGACTTCAGGAAGAACGCAGCCCCACCTGTCCCCATCACCCTGTTTAACACCCAGGTGGACACTGTGGAGTCCTTCCGCTTCCTGGGAACTGTCATCTCCCAGGACCTCAAATGGGAGCTGAACATCAGCTCCATCACCAGGAAGGCACAGCAGAGGATGTACTTTCTGCAGCAGCTGAGGAAGTTCAACCTGCCAAAGACTATGATGGTGCACTTCTACACCTCCATCATAGAGTCCATCCTCACCTCCTCCATCACCATCTGGTACACTGCTGCCACTGTCAGGGACAAGGGCAGGCTGCAGCGTATCATTCGCTCAGCAGAGAAGGTGATTTGCTGCAGTCTCCCATCCCTCTTGGACCTGTACACCTCCAGGACTCTGAGGCAAGCAAAGAGGATTGTGGCTGACCCCTCCCACCCCAGACACAGACTTTTCAATCACTGCCCTCTGGCAGGAGGAAGCAGTCCTTCAGGACCAAAACCTCATGCCACAAAAACAGTTTCTTCCCATTTGCAGCCACCCTCCTCAACAAGGTCCCTGACCCCCACTGACACCACCACCCACCCACCCAGAGACACTTGTCATGGGCATGAATGCACATCTGCTTTTTTTGCACTGTCTCGCACTATCCACCTGACATTTTGCACATATGCTAGTGTACTTATCTGTATATATTTTATTCTATTCTACTTCTTCTTTTATATTCTTAATGTTATTTTATTTCTTGACATCTTAACTGTGTAAATTACTTGCCAATAAACATGATTCTGATTCTGATTCTGATTCTGAGGACAAAATATTAAACTGCAGCTGATAAACTGTGTCTCTGTTTGACAGCTCACCTGTTTGTCAGCTGCTGCTCCATCATGATAGGCCTCTTCGTCTTTTCGGGATATTTTGTAGTTAAACTTAATTAATGAAGTTACAACTTTTGCTCAGTGCGTAAAAGCGCACAGCTCCGTTGCTCTTTGGAGACACTCATGGATACTGCTGCTGTCTGATGCTGCAGGTTTGAGAAAACTACGAAGAAATAGTCTTAAACAGCTGGAAACTAAACTGCTATTTGCAATTTTTTTTGTTTGAAAATTCTTCACACAACTTTTAAGTACTGCTGCTTGTGCCTGTCTATCTGTTAATGTGAAGCTCAGTTCATTCTTGTACCGTGTTGAAAGTTATACAGCAACGCTACTAGTGCATTCATATCTACTTCTAATGTCCCATGTGAGTGTTGTCTCTGATGTCATTGTGTTAAGAAACAAGCTGAACATTACTTACCCTGCAGCTCTGTAGCAACACAGGAAATTAAAATGGAGATTAGGAAGAAGAAAGTTTGCTTTGCATCTAGCTTCATGGTTATTTTAGTGTGGACTTTACAGAGGAAGCGCACAGACTAAAAACGTTGCCTCTCATATAGCCTTCCCCTCTTGTAACTTTTATCAAGATTGATCTGCAGGTAAGAGGTGAAACATACAGACGTGATTCAGCAGCTTTTACACCACAAGGCGGTTTTCCTGCCTCCAATCTACCACGTGGTTCACTTGTTTCTCAGATCAGGAGGAAAGACAACACCATTGGTCAACGCTTGAGATCCTTTAATAACACCTCTGCGTTTGATGGCCTTATTAGAAATGCTGTTAAGATAGTTTAAGCACCTCAGCAAACCTGAAACCACTGCTCCGAACTCTGGCATAGTCTGTCATTCTGCTAGACACACCCAGGAGGTTATGATTCCCTCCCCTGTGGCCTGCAAAGCCCATTTATCTCTAAACCATTGCAGTGAGAACAAAGGTAGAACCACTATAAGTTAAAGAAAGCACTTTCTAAACCTGTCTTTTATTTGTATTACATTAGATTCCTCATAAATACCTTAAAGAAAATGGAAATTCCAAGATAGTGGAGACACGAATGAAATAGCTACAAGTACTATCAGTCTACTTTACTTTGACCTGTAACTGTATTTATACCGTCTTGATGTTCTTATGATCTCCTTTTGAAAAAATCATCATCTATTCGTCTACCTTATGATCATCGATCAACGATCAAGTTATTTTCATCCTAAGTGCTCTTCTCAATAAAAAAAAAACAACAAAAAACTGAAAAGAACCTTTTTGTCACATCTGTTTATTTTTAGAATGCTTTGTATCACACTGCAATACATCACAGATGATTATTATCCTTTTCTCTGCTATTGTAGTACACAATGTAGAAAAACCAATGCACTTTTTCAGTGTGAAATTTTCACTTAAGATTTGAAACCAGATCATTCAGCAGATACTACATTTACTAACAAAACAATAGGTAGGTAAATATTCTATAAAGCTATCTGCATTTAAATGATGTTCCTGGAAACATCATATTCACCTCTTATAGGTTTTAATTTTCCATGACCACCATTAAACACTTTAGATTCGTTGTGAAATCTGAAAAATGTTCACAATTTTAAACACGGTATGTGTAAGGCAATTTTGGCTGGCTTGACTGTAATTAATTATAATTAATAAAAAAGGTGATGCAACAAAGGGAAGAGATGTGACTGTTTTACAGCTCGCTGTGCTCCATATTCTCATTATGTTGTTGGATCTTCTCTGGGAGGGTCTGAGTCATAAAAACAAACCGGTCCTTCTTCAGGGCTCGACCAACTACCTGCTCCTTTAAACCAATTGCCAGGTGCTTCTCTTCTGCTCCATACTTTGGCCAATGGGCAAGGCCATCCCCATTAGGAGACCTACACACACATACACACAGTTATAAACAAATCTGTGTTATCTTCATGTATACTGTAGTTTACAATTAGCAGTAATTCCTACCCTGTGCGAGCAAAGTTGCCCCAGTATCTCATCATGGTTCTGCTCAATTGTTCCTCCTCTTCAGTGCATGGATCTAAAAGTGGTGACAATCTGATAAAACATTTTGCACTCCAGAAATCCCAAAGACAGGTGAGGTATTAGGTGTTCTGTTGCACTTACCAGCTAATTTGACATGGGTGGTTGTAAAGCAGAATCCCAACACCATAAACAATTCATCTCCATGGTCACTCCTAACAAAGCTAGGCCTTTTTTTCTGCAGGAATTTGGGAGCATGCTGGTACTCATATAGGTATACAGCAGCACCTGCATCTATTGGAAGACAAATAGGTTTGATAATTATTATGCGTGACAGTTCATGTTAAATACTGTTTCCTAGACAGATTTTCAGAATCTTGCATAAAAATTACCTCTGTGAGTATTAGCAACTTTAATGGCTGGAATGTTAAAGATAACATCTCCAATCATCTCAGTCAACCCTTCTCTGTTTTTCACACGGTCTTCACCAGTTCCAATGTACTCCTTGATCATCAAATCTCTCTTGACTGCATCTTTGAGCTTGAAAAAATGAACAAAACATCTGTCAAAGAAGCTTGAGCATGTTGAGGAACAATCATATTGTAACATCAGGCAGTTTATGTCTTACATAAGGGAACAAGGTGGACATCACGTTCATGACCTGGTCCTGATTTATTCCTTCTGTCCAGTTTGGAGGAGCAAAGAACTAAAGGAAGACAGAGCAGCTCTTAGCATTGAATATATGCACAGAAGTAAAATGATGCCAATTTTTAAACATCAGAAAATCACTGAGCTCTTGATTCATACAAACTTCTCTAAAAATGTAACACTTACATTAGTAAGCAGCCATCCCCCTTCATCATTATTAACACCAGTCATGAATGGTACAGTGAGGAGTTCATGTTTGTTGAGCAGCTCATCCGCAGGTTTCGTCAGGAAGTGTCCATCAAAATGTGCATGAAACGTAAATATTTGATTCTTGACAGCATGAAATATGTAAAAGGGGAGAGAATGAAAACAGTTATGTAAGAAAGAAAAGTTTTTGCAGAAGACTTTAGCCTCACATTTAACTAATCTCCTCTCAACAGTCTAGATTGGTTTTGCATATAGGATCATACCTGCCCAGCAGCCACTATCGTATCAATATCAAGGTTTCTCATACAATCCCCAATCTTCTCTGTGTTTTCGATGCTACAGCCAGATGCAGTTGCAACCATCTGAGGGGAGGTATGAGGGATCAGTGACAAGAATTTAGTAAAACAAATATGTTGTTAAATTTCTCAATACTGTACAAATCAAAAATAACCACATTACTTATTAACCTGCGCTGCTGGCAGAGGATTATTTGACACAAGTAAGTCCATTGCAGCTGTGCCACTCTCAGCAATGGCACGGTGGAACAAGCCATTAGACAATGGTGAGAGGAGCTGTTAGAACACATAAAATTAACTTTACAATGACATAACTACAAAATCTGCAAAAAAATGTGTGTATTTCAAATACTTTATCTGCAGATTGATACTTACCAGGAGAGATACACTCACTCCACCAGCAGATTCCCCAAATACAGTAACTAAATCTGGGTCTCCTCCAAAGTTGTGAATGTGCTGCTGGACCCACCTCAGAGCTTCGATCTGATCCAGAAGCCCAAAGTTCCCTGATACATGTTCATCTCCAGTGCTGGATAGAACACAGAGATAGACTCTAACAGATCGTGTGTCAACCAGCTGGTACAACAGAGTCAACTTTGAGTTTGTCTTCTCATGTGGCACAAATCACATTCAAAGTAGTTGAACATAACCACAATACGTACTAACTGTTCTCAGCAACTTGAATCTATTTACCTGAGAAAGCCCAGAAGTCCCAAACGATACTGGATCACAACTACAACCACATCCTGGTAAGCAGCCAGAGCAGATCCATCATACATTGAAGCAAACCCCGCACTGAAGCCCCCACCATGGATCCAGACCATCACCTAGTAACATAATGAAAAGGGTCATCTTTTCTTTAAAGGAAAAATGATATTTATACTTAATTTCTACTGACCTCACCACAAAAGAGTTTCAATCAAGTCATTGTAAATTAATCAAAGACTTAAATTGTCAGTTTAGAGGTAAGCCCATTGCATTCTGGGTCTAAATATAGGTATAGTTATTCCTATTGCCATTGTGAATTCTTCAAAAGCATTAAAACCAACTGTTCCAAAAACCCGCTCAAAACCAAGGCTGAATCTGAGTAATAAACAGCATCACTTTAAACCTACTGCAAAGAGTTCTTACTGGGAGCTTGGCATCTTCAGCTCTGTTTGTAGGAGTGTAAATGTTGAGGTAAAGACAGTCCTCTGAAATGTCAGGGATATCAGAAAGTTCTATACTGAGGGCACCAAGCATAGCCACAGTAACCAGTCGATATTGAATGCACCTGAAAAGGACATTATTTATCAATAAATATTAACATAATTCCTCCAAGTGTGGTGTTCAAGCACTGCAGCACATGTGTCTTACATGGGTGGCTGCTTGGTGGCGTCTCTCACTCCTTTCCATCCCTCTACAGGCTGAGGTGGAGCCAGTCTCAGGGAAGGACCTACGGGTGGCTTGGCAAATGGGACACCCAGGTAGGCATGGACTCCGGTCTCTTTGCCCTTTACACTCACATACTCACCTCTCAGGCTCCCGAGCTTTGTGTGGACTTCAGGTGCTGTCAGGATATTGCAACTCTGTCAGAATCACAACTTACACTGGTTTAATCTTTAATAGTGTGTTGTATTTTAAAGGCCTGCTTTATTTTCCATCGTATAAAATCTTTATCTTAAAAGAAAGTCAAGTAAAGTTGTCATATAAAAATAGCTGAATAGAAAACACAAATATCCCTCAAAAAGTAATGCAGTAAAAGTGTAAAAGCAGCATAAAATAGAAATACTCAAGTAAAGCGCCTTTGTGACTAAATACTGTACATGAGTAAATGGTTGTAGTTGCTGATCACAAGATTCAGCAGCACACAGTAATGAAGTACATCATAGTGCGACCAACATATCAGCACTGTATGAGAAAAGCAAAACTTCAGCTGGCCTATCATCTTCCTTTTCACAGATGGAAAGAAAGATGGCATGGTAAGTGTTTCACAGCAGAAACGCTTGCCTTGCTGAAGGATGTGTACGTGGAGCCAACAATGCAGTCCTGTACATGTGTCTATGACTGGCACAAGAGGATGTGGAGGACACCAAAGAGCATATGACCAGCGTCCTGAGAGGCATTAAGAAGGAAGACTCCGAAGGGTGATTTGAGGTGTAGGGAAGAAGGTAGGTGTGTATTGACTGTGTCGAGTGTTACTTTGAAGGGGAGAATAGGTAGTTTCTTGTCATCTCGGGAAACATAAAGTACATTGATAAAGTCCAGTTTCTTTTTTTGTCAAACCCTATATAAATAAATTGATGCTGTTTATCAGCTTCATGTCAGCAAAAGACAAGTCTGAATTAACACTCACACTCTCCTGGAGTTTCTTATCTATCACCTTTAACCCCAGTAAACATGTAGGTAAGAAGTAATCTTGATTCAAGCCCAAAATCAGGCAACAGGTAAGGTCCACATCAAGGTAATGACATATTATATTGTATTTAGCCCCTTACAGAAATTCAACATGGAACATTGCTGGATTATCAGGGTTCAGCTCCTTTCACATATAGGTCACTTATCCGTTCATATTCCTCACTGCTGCATTCACACCCACCACAACATTGCTGGAGAGCTGCAGTATGCAAACAATATTTGTCATTCATGCAGACTAGTCATTACACCAGGAAATGTATAAAACATGATAATGCAAGAACAAACTAAAACTAACAGCAGCTGATCAAAGTCTTCAAATTACTAACCGCTCAGTTTATTTCTGATTTCTTAAACGGTGAAACTAAAGTTCGGGACTCAACCTGAGGACAAAATATTAAACTGCAGCTGATAAACTGTGACTCTGTTTGACAGCTCACCTGTTTGTCAGCTGCTGCTCCATCATGATAGATCTCTTCGTCTTTTCGGGATATTTTGTAGTTAAACCTAATTAATGAAGTTACAACTTTTGCTCCGTGCGTAAAAGCGCACAGCTCCGTTGCTCTTTGGAGACACTCGTGGATCCTGCTGCTGTCTGATGCTGCAGGTTTGATCATCAGACGGCAGCAGGATAGACTAAACGACGAAGAAATAGTCTTAAACAGCTGGAAACTAAACTGCTATTTACAGTTTTTTTGATTGAAAATTCTTCACACAACTTTTAAATACTGCTGCTTGTGCCTGTCTATCTGTTAATGTGAAGCTCAGTTCATTCTTGTACCGTGTTGAAAGTTATACAGCAACGTTACTAGTGCATTCATATCTACTTCTAATGTCCCATGTGAGTGTTGTCTCTGATGTCACTGTGTTAAGAAACAAGCTGAACATTACTTACCCTGCAGCTCTGCAGCAACGCAGGAAATTAAAATGGAGATTAGGAAGCAGAAAGTTTGCTTTGCATATAGCTTCATGGTTATTTTAGTGTGGACTTTACAGAGGAAGCGCACAGACTAAAAACGTTGCCTCCTATAAACCCTTCCCCTCTTGTAATTTTGACCGAGATTGATCTGCAGGTAAGAGGTGAAACATACAGACGTGATTTAACAGCTTTTACACCACAAGGTGGTTCCCTGCCTCCAATCTACCACGTGGTTCACTGTTTTCTCAGATCAGGAGGAAACGCAACACCATTGGTCAACGCTTGAGATCCTTTGACAACACCTCTCTGTCTATTAAAGATGTTGTCAGGATATTAGAAGTCCGTCAGATGTTTTTTTTAAAGTGACACCTCTCAATTCAGTAATTCAATTTCCGAATGACAAAATATAGCTGTAACTCTTCCAAATATGCAGATATCTGAATTGTGACCTCAACTACACACTGGATTTTACATGTCAGAAATCACAAAGGTTGGAAACCAGTGGTTCAATCATCAAAAATGTGTTGTATTTTTAAAGCTTGTCATATTATCCATTGTGTAAAATCATCACCTTAAAAGTAACTAAAACTGTCAGATAAATGTAGTGGAATAGAAAGTGCAATATTTACCTCTGAAATGTAGTAGAGTGGAAGTATAATCATAGCAGGTCCTTTATCCCTGCCTTATTGTAACATAACTAGTTCTTTGTCCGGTATCTGATTGGCACGAGACTGAGTTATCTGGGTTAGAAACTACAGCTGCAAAGGTTGAGCCACACGGCCTCCTGGGTCTGTGAGCAGTCATCCATTGATGAATAACCTGGTTTAAGCTGTCAACCACTTTGCTCTGCGACATCTTCCCCTGCTTCTGATTGTCCTACCACTGCAGTGGATTACCTTCTAACACCCTTTGCCTCCTTACAACAACAACAATATCTTACTACATGTCCATATCCACTTTAGACATGGAATGCAGGCTGCTAACGTGCCTCCTGGGTAGGTTAAGGTTGGGGATGTGGCAAGATGCTGTTACTCATTTGTGAGATGAGTAACTCAGAGTGACCTATTATTGGTGTGTGTGGTTCCAATGCATTTTTTTAGTTTGTTACAACAATTTGTTGCTGTTTAATATACTTTTTTTTTTACTTTGGTGACTCTGATCCAGATTCCTCCCTATTCTGTTCCAGCTGGAACTAAAAATTACACTGTACTGAAGTCTTTGTTGTCTTTCACCTTTGGACACAGTGTGCATGCAGGTAAGAGGTAAGTTTGATTCAAGCCAAAACCTGAAAACAGTCAGGGTAGCACATGAGGTTAATAGTGCATTCAGTCCTATTTGAGGCACATTTTAAGAAAATGTAGCTATTATTTATTACTTTCTACATCTGATATGTAATATGAGTGTTGTTGCTAATGTCATCATCTAAAGAAATAAGTTCACTTACCCTGCAGCTCTGCAGCAACTCCCACAAAAACAGCTGAGATTAGAAAGCAGAATGTTTGCTTTGCTCGGAGCTTCATGGTCATCTTGGTGTGGATCCTTTAAAGAGGAAACGCACAGAAAAAAATGTAACGTTTTCAAAGCTTTCCCCTCCTACCTAGATAGAGCTGCACGACCTGTTTTTTCAGGTCAGAAGCAAACAACATGTCACTGTTTAATACTTCAGAGCTTTTGGCAGCACCTCTGTGTGTGAAAGGCTCATGGCACATATAGTGCTACTAAAATAATTGCTCTTTTACATTGATGGTAAAGAACTTTAAATGAAGTAACTACAAGTGCTGTCAGCCTACTTTGCTTTACTTTGACCTGTAGCAGTATTTATGTTGCCTTTACGTTTTTGTTATCTCCTTTAAAAAATTATCCATCTATCCATCCACCCTATCAACTACAATGGAACAGAAGACCTGATGAGGCGGCGGCCTGAGGCTGGTCAAAAACCAAACTACATAGTCCAAAAACAGGAAGGCTGGATGGGCAGGTGGGCCGCTGTGGAGAGTGGCAACAGAGATGGAGCCCATAGGAGCGCCAGGCAGGAGGCCGATGGCAGTGGAGGCTGAACCCCACTGGAGGACGGCAGTGGAGAACAAACCGCTTGGGAAGCTGGGCCGGAGACCAGTTGCAGCGGAGACTGAACCCTGCTGGAGGCTGGCTGGTGAAATGGAATCCCTTGGGAGGCTGGGATGGGGGCCAGCAAAGGCAGTGACCGTCTGGAGCAGGGGAGGATACTGCAAGGTGGTGACTCTGGAGCCAAGGAGGATACTGCAAGGGGAGACTCTGGAGCAGGGGAGGATACTGCAGGCCTTGACACACTTGACACTGGTGCAGGGGAAGTGTCATCAGGCTCTGGAGCAGTTTCTCTACCAGGAGAATTGTCAGCTGACTCTGGCAGGTCCCAGGACTTGACGCTGGTTGAGACTGACATGAGGGAGAAGGCGTCAACCCTCTCAGGAGCCGGTGAGATGACGTCAGAGACAGGAACACGTGTGGCGGCATCGACCCTCTTGGAGACAGGGAAAGGTGAGGCAGCATCAACCCTCTCAGAGACAGGAACATCTGAGGCGGCGTTTATGCTCTCGGGAGTGGCCAGGATGCAGGACTGGTTGACCAGGATCCCTATGCTTGATGCGGGACCTCCACAATGCTGGTTAGTGGTGAGGTCAGGGGAGGGTCTCGGTGGCTGAGCGAGAGGGAGAAAGAGAGGGGGAGACAGGGAGAGAGAAAGAGAGGGACAGGGATTGAGAGACAGACAGAGAAGGGGCTAGGCAGGGACTGAGGCTGGGGCAGGGGTCCTGACCAATATACTAAGTTTGAGCTACTGAACTGCTCACATCAGACTTCAGGAAGCTTTTCAGTTAACGTGCACTTCTCAGTAAAAAATTAATTAATTAATTATTCACAAAAAAAACTCCCCGAAAGAAGCTATTTTGTCACATCTGTTTATTTGTACAACAGTTTTTTCTGTGTATTACATTTTAATTCAGTACAGCTGTGTTCAATTATTATCACTTAAAAAGATGACCTCATTTTTCTCTGGTATTGTAGTACACAATATAGAAAAACAAATGAACATCTTTAATCTGAAATTTTCATTTTATATTTGAATCCAGGCCATTTACCAGATACTAAATATGCTAACAAAACAATAGGTAAATTTTCCCAGAAGTAATCTGCCTTCAAAGTGATGCTAATGGACATCGTCTGGAGAAAAATTTATCTCTCTAGGTTTTAGCTCCGCATGACTGCCAGCGGACACCTTTTTATTTTCATTAGCTAATTTCTATTTTTTTTCTGAATTGTATACCATAGTAGTTTGCATTCGCTTCAAAAACTAAAAAATTAAAGTGCTTTGATTTGTTAAAATCACAGATTTAACACCGTCTGTGAAAGGCAATTTTGGCTGAATTAACTGTGGTTAAAAATAATTGATGGAAAAAAAAACATGGAGAAGAGATGTGATCATTTTATAGCTTGCTGTGCTCCATATTCTAATTATGTTGTTGGATCTTCTCTGGGAGGGTCTGAGTCATAAACACAAACCGGTCCTTCTTCAGAGCTTGACCAGCTACCTGCTCCTTTAGACCAATGGCCAGGTACTCCTCTTCTGCTCCATACTTTGGCCAGTGGGCAAGGCCATCCCCATTAGGAGACCTACACGCACATAGACAAAGCAAAAGTTATGAACAAATTTGTGCTATCTCCACATATACTTCAACCTATAATGAATTCCTACCCTGTGCGAGCAAAGTTGCCCCAGTAGCTCATCATGGTTCTGCACAGCTGTTCCTCTTCTTCAGGGCATGGATCTAAAATGATGTTAATCTGGTAAAAAATTCTGCACTCCAGGAAATACAGGCAGCTGGGATATCTGGTGGTCTGTTGCACTTACCAACAAATTTGAAATGGGTAGTTGTGAAGCACAATCCAAACACTATAAACATTTCATCTGCATGGTCACTCCCAACAAAGCTAGGCTTTATTTTCTGCATGAATTTGGGAGGATGCTGGTACTCATACAGGTATACAGCAGCGCCTGCATCTATTAGTAGACAGATAGGTTTGATAATCATTATGTGTGACAGTTCATGTTAAATACTGCTTCCTAGACAGATTTTCAGAATCTTGCATAAAAACTACCTCTGTGAGCATTAGCAACTTTAATGGCTGGAATGTTAAAGATAACATCTCCAATCATCTCAGTCAACCCTTCTCTGTTTTTCACACGGTCTTCACCAGTTCCAAAATATTCCTTCATCATCAAATCTCTCTTGACTGCATCTTTGGGCTTGAAAAAATTAACAGCACATCTGTCAAAGAAGCTTGAGCATGTTGAGGAACAATCATATTGTAACATCAGGCAGCATAGTCTTACATCAGGGTAGAAGATAGACATCACATTCATGACCTGGTCCTGATCTATTCCTTCTGTCCAGTTTGGAGGAGCAAAGGACTAAAGGAAGACAGCAATAAAGACTGAACATATGCACAGGAACATAATGATCTCAAAATTAAACACATGAAAATCATTGAGCTCTTGATTCATACAAATTTTCTGTCTAAATGTAACACTTACATTAGCAAGCAGCCATCCTCCTTCATCATTATTAACACCAGTCATGAATGGCACAGTGAGGAGTTCATGTTTGTTGAGCAGCTCATCCGCAGGTTTCATCAGGAAGTGTCCATCAACTTTTGCATGAAATGTAAATGCTTGATTCTTGAGAGAATGAAATGTGTAAAAAGGTGAGAGAGTAAAACCAGTTATGTTTAAAAAGGAAGAGTTACTGCAGAAGAGTTAAGGCTCACATTCAGCTCATCTCTCCTCAACAGCCTATATTAGTTTTGTACACAGTATCTCACCTGCCCAACAGCCAATATAGTATCATTATCAAGGTTTCTCATGCAATCCCCAATCTTCTCCGTGTTTTCGATGCTACAGCCAGATGCATTTGCAACCATCTGAGGACAGAATTGAGGGATCGATGTCAAGAATTTAGTAAAACAAATATGTTGTGAAATTCTCAATATCGTACAAATCAAAAATAAGCACACTGCTTACTAACCTGCGTCATTGGCAGAGGATTATTTGATACAAGAACGTCTATTGCAGCTGTGCCACTCTCAGCAATGGCACGGTGGAACAGGCCATTAGACAATGGTGAGAGGAGCTGTTAGAACACATAGAATTAACTTTAAAATGACATAACTGCACAATCTGCAAAAAAAGTGTGTATTTTAAATACTTAACTTCAAATTGATTCTTACCAGGAGAGATACACTCACTCCACCAGATGACTGTCCAAATATGGTCACTAAATCTGGGTTTCCTCCAAAGTTGTGAATGTGCTGCTGGACCCACCTCAGAGCTTCGATCTGATCCAGCATCCCAAAGTTCCCTAATACATGTTCATCTCCAGTGCTGGATAGAACACAGAATTAGAATCTACCAGACCATTTGCACCAGCTGGTACAACAAAGTCAATTTTGAATTTGTGGTCCCATGTGGCACAAATCATAGCCAAAGTAGCAGACGTAGCTACAATATGTACTAACTGTGTATATTTGTATACTTAGCAACTTAAGTCTATTTACCTTAGAAAACCTAGAACTCCCAAGCGATACTGGATCAGAACCACAACCACATCCTGGTAAGCAGCCAGAGCAGATCCATCATACATTGAAGCTGAACCAATACTGAAGCCCCCACCATGGATCCAGACCATCACCTAGCAATGTGACGAAAGGAGTTCATCATTTTTACTTCATTTCTACGGATCTCACCACATAGGAGTCTCAACCGAGTGACAATAAACTGAACAAAGACCTGAATTATGAAACTGTTGGTGACATAAAGAGAACATCAGTTTGAATTTAGAAGCAGCAATCTGGGTCTAAATATGGGTATAATTATTCCTATTGCCGTTGTCAAATCTTCAAAAGAATTAAAATCAACAGCTCCAGAACCATTATCAAAACTTTTTAAAGATGAATCTCAGTAACTGAAAAGTATCACTTAAAATCTGCAGCAAAGAGTTCTTACTGGGAGCTTGGCATCTTGAGTTCTGTTTGCTGGAGTGTAAATGTTGAGGTAAAGACAGTCCTCTGAAATGTCAGGGATATCAGAAAGTTCTATACCGAGGGCACCAAGCAAAGCCACAGTAACCAGTCGATATTGAATGCACCTGAAAAAGACATTATTTATCAATAAATATTGGACATAATTCCTCCAAGTGTGGTGTTCAAACACTGCAGCACATGTGTCTTACATGGGTGGCTGCTTGGTGGCGTCTCTCACTCCTTTCCATCCCTCTACAGGCTGAGGTGGAGCCAGTCTCAGGAAAGGACCTATGGGTGGCTTGGCAAATGGGACACCCAGATAGGCATGGACTCCGGTCTCTTTGCCCTTTACGCTCACATACTCACCTCTCAGGCTCCCGAGCTTTGTGTGGACTTCAGGTGCTGTCGATATATGAGACATTCTCAGTCAGAATTATTAAGTGACACTTCACAATTCAGTAATTCAATTTCCAAATGACAAATACTAGCTGCTAAATGACAATCGCATCTCTTCCAAATATGCAGAAATCTGAATTGTGACCTCAACTACACACTGGATTTTATATGTCAGAAATCACAAAGGTTGGAAACCACTGGTTCAATCTTCAATAATGTGTTGTATTTTTAAAGCTTGTCATATTATCCATTGTGTAAAATCATCACCTTAAAAGTAACTAAAACAATCAGATAAATGCAGTGGAATAGAAAGTGCAATATTTTAAGAAAATGTAGCTATTATTCATTACTTTCTACATCTGACGTGTATTGTGAGTGTTGTTGCTAATACCAGCATCGAAAGAAATAAGTTCACTTACCCTGCAGCTCTGCAGCAACTCCCACAAAAACAGCTGAGATTAGAAAGCAGAATGTTTGCTTTGCTCGGAGCTTCATGGTCATCTTGGTGTGGATCCTTTAAAGAGGAAACGCACAAAGAAAAACGTAACGTTTTACAAAGCCTTCCCCTCGTACCTTTGACTGAGATAGAGCTGCATGTAAGATGCGATTAAATCCGAGATGCAAAAAACAAATAGGTATTCTGACCTCTGTCTACCACGTGGTTCACCTGTTTTTCAGGTCAGAAGCAAACAACATGTCACTGTTCAATACTTCAGAGCTTTTGGCAGCACCTCTGTGTGTGAAAGGCTCATGGGACATATAGTGTTACTAAAATAACTGCACTTTTACATTGATAGCAAAGAACTTTAAATGAAATAACCACAAGTCCTGTCAGCCTACTTTACTTTGACCTGTAACAGTATTTATGTTGCCTTGATGTTTTTTGTGATCCCCTTTTTAAAAAATCATCCATCTATCCATCCACCCTACTATCATCTGTAACAAATAAATTGTCAGAATGGCTTTCTGGATCCTGTATTTAAATGTTCGCTCTCTATCAGATGTTCTGAATCAGCACCATCATTTTTACTGTAGTTTCTTCATGGTGCTTTGGCCTGGAGTGAACATCTATGTTGGTTTGCAAAAATGTCTGTTCAAACATCATTATTTTTTTATTTTAGATTTTATGAATTTCATCTCAAATTTAGTATATTTGTTGTATACATTCCCATATCTGTAATCCCAGCTATTTGAGTGATTTTCCTTCAAAAAGAGTTGCTTTGTGCACATTTAAATGCCATATTGTCATGGCGGATCTGGGAACTCAAATACAGATACAGGAGCAAGCTTAGACAAGTGATAAATGCTGTAAAGATTTTATTAACAAAGAAAGCAAATACAAACCAATTTGGGAAAGGAGAAGTAAACAGGGAACTGAACAGGGGCTAGCCAAACCTAATTCAAAAAACAAGAGAAAATACAAAAACTCAAGAGAAACTCTATCAACCGAGGTGGGATCTGAGAAAACTAAAGGGGCAGGACACTGATCAGGGACCAACGGCAGGTATAGGAAGAATGTGGACAGGATCAGCACAGTGAGTGTGTATGATAGTAGCTCGCCCCGACAGGCGCCTCCTGGTGCACAAGGTTGCTGCTCAGCTTGCAAAGAAATTCCCTGATGGGCAGATCCAAAACGTAAAAAAAAAGAAAAGTTCCAAAACGAGCTGGGTGGGTGGAGGGTATCTGGAGGAGGGTCAGAATCAACTAAAAGTGTCTTGAACAGTCTAGGGGTGGCCCTGAGGCAGGTCAAAACCAAACAAAAGAGTTCAAAACAGAAGATCCAGTCTGGAGGCAGCCCTGAGGCTCGTCAAAAACCTAAGTACAATGTCCAAAAACAAGAAGACACAGTAATGAGGGTGGCCTGGAGGATTGTCAAAAACCAAACTACATAGCCCAAAAACAGGAAGGCTGGATGGGCAGGCGGGACCGCACAAGAGGATGGTCCAGAGGCTGGTCAGGCAGATAGAGCCACTGCGGAGGGTGGCAACAGAGATGGAGCCCGTCGAAGGTCCAGGTGGGAGGTAGATGGAAGTGGAGGAGGAACCCCACTGGAGGACAGCAGTGGAGAACAAACCCCTTGGGAAGCTAGGCCAGAGACCAGTGGCAGCGGAGACTGAACCCTGCTGGAGGCTGGCTGATGAGACGGAATTCCTCGACAGTGTGAGACGGAGTCAACGGCCTCAGGAGTGGTCAAGATGCAGGACTGGTTGAGCAGAGGGAAGCTGATTGATCTGATAGGGTACCCACTTGACTGGTGAGCAGGCTCATTTGACCGAGCAGGGATTGATTACAACTTGACAGATCTTTGAGGGCCTGATCATGGTGGCTGAGGAGCACCACTTGGCTGGCTACAGCCTGATGAATCTGCAGCGGGGGGCTGGCACCAAGTCAGAACTGGGCTCTGTGTCCACTGGTTTCATTTCTGGTCAGACTCTTGACGGCATCTTTGGGTTTCTCAAGTAATGTCCAATCTTCTCTGTACTTTCGATGCTACAGGCAGATGCATTTGCAACCATCCAAGGACAGATTTAAGAGATCGATGTCAAGAATTTAGTGAAACAAATATGTTGTGACATTGTCAATATTGTACAAAGTAATGAAAGACTTTCATCTTTTTTTAAAGCAACTTACTTACTTAATTCCTACTGATCTCACTACATAGTAGTCTCAATCAAGTAACATTAAACTGATCAAAGACTTAAATTATAAAACTGTTGGTGACATAAACAGAACATCAGTTTGAATTTGGAGGTAAGCCACTTGCATGCTGGGTCTAAATATGGACATAATTATTCTTACTGCCATTATGAATTATTCAAAAGCATTAAAACCAACTGTTCCAGAAACACCCTCCTATCAAAAATCCTCCTAAAGATGAATCTCAGTAACTGAACAGCATCACTTAAAAACCTGCAGCAAAGAGTTCTTACTGGGAGCTTGCCATCTTGAGTTCTGTTTGCAGGAGGATATTAGAAGTCTGTCAGATTTTTTTTTTTTAAAGTGACACCTCTCAATTCAGTAATTCAATTTCCTAATGACAAAATATAGCTGTAACTCTTCAAAATATGCAGATATCTGAATTGTGACCTCAACTACACACTGGATTTTATATGTCAGAAATCACAAAGGTTGGAAACCACTGGTTCAATCTTCAATAATGTGTTGTATTTTTAAAGCTTGTCATATTATCCATTGTGTAAAATCATCACCTTAAAAGTAACTAAAACAGTCAGATAAATGTAGTGGAATAGAAAGTGCAATATTTCCCTCTGAAATGTAGTAGAGTGGAAGTATAATCATAGCAGGTCCTTTATTCCTGCCTTATTGTAACATAACTAGTTCTTTGTCTGGTATCTGATTGGCACGAGACTGAGTTATCTGGGTTAGAAACTACAGCTGCAAAGGTTGAGCCACACGGCCTCCTGGGTCTGTGAGCAGTCATCCATTGATGAATAACCTGGTTTAAGCTGTCAACCACTTTGCTCTGCGACATCTTCCCCTGCTTCTGATTGTCCTACCACTGCAGTGGATTACCTTCTAACACCCTTTGCCTCCTTACAACAACAATATCTTACTACATGTCCATATCCACTTTAGACATGGAATGCAGGCTGCTAACGTGCCTCCTGGGTAGGTTAAGGTTGGGGATGTGCCAAGATGCTGTTACTCATTTGTGAGATGAGTAACTCAGAGTGACCTATTATTGGCGTGTGTGGTTCCAATGCATTTTTTTAGTTTGTTATAACAATTTGTTGCTGTTTAATAGACTTTTTTTTTCTTTGGTGACTCTGATCCAGATTCCTCCCTATTCTGTTCCAGCTGGAACTAAAAAATTGCACTGTATTGGAGTCTTTGTTGTCTTTCACCTTTGGACACAGTGTGCATGCAGGTAAGAGGTTAGTTTGATTCAAGCCAAAACCTGAAAACAGTCAGGGTAGCACATGAGGTTAATAGTGCATTCAGTCCTATTTGAGGCACATTTTAAGAAATGTAGCTATTATTTATTACTTTCTACATCTGATGTGTAATATGAGTGTCGTGGCCGATGTCATTATACAACGAAATAAGTTCACTTACCCTGCAGCTCTGCAGCAACACCTGCGAATAAAACTGAGATTAGAAAGCAGAATGTTTGCTTTGCACGGAGCTTTATGATCGTTTTTGTGTGAATTCTTCAAAGAGGAACATCACCTTATATACAGCCTTCCCCTCGTACCTTTGACTGAGATAGAGCTGCGTGTAAGATGCAAATAAATCTTCATATCTGATTCTGGGCAAGAATATATAAGAGTTTATCTTTTTTTTAAACATAAGACCATCAACTGACATACAAATGATGTCCCTCAATCCTGGTGTATCAAAACATTTGAATAATTGGTGACTGATTACTTGCTGTGGGGACTGTTGACTCAATGCATATATTCCTAACAATGACTAAACGTGTTTGACTTAAAATCAACTAACTACCATAGGAAGGAATAGCATTCTCTTTTGCCAAATAGGTGGGACAATAGGCAGCTAAGCATATATAAAACACTAGTGATAAACAGTATGATCTGTTGACAAAAATGTAGCGCTGTGCCCTTTTTCATGCCAGTAGCTGGCTCTGTGCAGAAAAGATCAAAGTACATTATTGGTATCTTTTTATTTTTTGGCAGTTTTGTCCCACCTGGCCTTAAGTAACAGTAAAAAAGGCTCTGTGCAATGTTCCAGAATAAGAAAGTGCAAAAACGACAAACAAATTCACCTAACCTGACCTCACCTCACCCCACCCTAATCAAAAATGAAATGAGTTTATCTCGTTTTTCCTTTAGTTGTATGTTTAAGCTTTACTGGGGCGAATGGTGACTGCGCAGTTTTGACAATGGATGACTGTTTGCACATTCATCAACTGAGAGTAGCTTTAATCCCATTTAAGGCATAATAAGTGACATCACAACCAGTTTGGAGCTGATATGTCCAGTATGTCAAGATGTCATCTCCAGCTGTTGATTAAACCCCTAAAATCTCATTTTTGAGACATGACACATCACACACACTTCAAAATGACACATTTAGAAGGTTTTTTTCCCCCTTAAACCCTTCCTGCCTTGGATGTAACTTCCCACTGCTGCCTCAGCTTACCTGCGACTGCTCGAACTACGCAATGGCAAGATGTAATGTTTGAACAATTTAGCCTTTTATGATGGAACTGGAAACCATTTCTGAGGAAGAATAATGACGCAGGAAGCTTTACTTTCTAAGTTGACAAGATTGGTTCATTGGGTGTGTTACCTATGAAGCCCTGGAAGAGTGAATATGTGTCTTTGAGACTGCTGTCTGGAGTTTCAGGGTGGAAATGCTCAGCCATTCATAAAAAAGAACAAATGTTAATGAGCCTCAGTTTTCTGATGATAGCTATGTCTTGGAAAAGGGTCCACAGACCAATAACGGGTGGAACAGATGATGGCCATCCTTCCACTGGAAAAAAATAACATACACAGAAGGCATACGAGGAAGTTTGGGGACCCTTTCCTAGCTTCAGATAGTTGCTGTAAAATGACACTTTTTTTACGTATTACTTTCGAAAATGCACCGTTTATGTTATGCAAGCATTATATAACGTTTATTGAGATACACAGTCTGTGGTGTTGTCAAAGCATCCGCATAGTTACATCACTTCACAGAATCCTCCATTTGTCTGTGCATTTAGTTTAAGTCCTTTTCGTGAGTTTTTGTTGATTTGATCCATCCAGCGAGGCAGAGTGAAAAACGAAAAACAGACGAGCCAGCCAGGAGTCGAACCTAGAATCTTCTGATCCGTAGTCAGACGCGTTATCCATTGCGCCACTGGCCCGCACGACGCCCTCTATCGTCAGAAATCCAAGAAGACCATGACAGCCAATCAGGTTGCCAATCACGATCACAAAATCTACCAAGATATGCGATGGCCAGTTAGATGTCGACCTGCTATCAAAAATGGGGGATCAATCAATCAGCTTTCGTTGCATCTAACACGATTTGACCGATCACAGTTCAGTCTTAGTTTAGTTCGGCCTGACCTATTCTTTAGGTTCACTGCCATTTCATTTCAGTTCAACCAAAACATCCTTGTATTTTATAATCTGAATGAGTTTATTGATCCGTGCAGGGAAATTGCGTTGTTAAAATTGCTCAACAAACAGCTAAGAGAAGAAGATGAAACAAATACTTAAATCGAGCCAAAAAAAATAAAATAAAGATAGAGCCAACATGTAATATCAGTAAAATAATAAGTATGAGATGGAAAAACATACAAGTGCACATCTTCGAGCGTACAATTAACCGACCTGGCAACCCAGGAACAACCTACGCCTGAACCTCTGCCTGGAAACTAGGTTGACAGGTCTGAAGAAATCACGTTTTTCCACTAATTATTACGTCGAGGCTGGATGTTGCTCAGCATTGGCATTATGCTACGGAGCAACTCCACGTCATATTTAAACATGTGTCATTTTATTATATGTCTTATCCAGAACGATGGAACCGCAACTGTGGTTATTTAACATTGCGATTGGGGGATAGCCGTTGGTGAACATGGCAACCACGAAGCAAAACAGGAAGTGTTCGCCGGCGGGAAATTCGCTAAATGTTATGAAAGCGTTACTAAAGACACTGAAAGCTGTTCTTTACACGGGCTGTTATTTCACCAAACTAAATTGAGCTGACGATATTAAATGTGGCTAAACCACCGAGAAGCAGAAGTAAAAGTCACGTTTAGTCGTTATTAGCTTACTGAGTTTTGCGACAAACGAATTTATTTCTAGTTTTACTCTGTCAGCAACTCGAGTGGATCATGAGGGCAGACATGGATAAAATCGTGTCGCTGTCACTCGGAGAAAGTACCGCCGAACTACAGAAGTATCTGTCCTCACTGACAAATGACCAAGTAAGTAATTTTATCTTCTTTTCACGACGCAATGCTCATCCACTGTGCGAAAAACCCTGTCTGGTTTCTTAAACGGTGCATTCCTCTCTGCTTTCTGCTCTCCAGCTCATCACTGTAATCACCAACAGCGTCCTAAAAGGCAAGAACGTCGGTAGCATGATTAAAGGCATATTTAAAGGTAGGTAAAAAACGTCTTGGAGTTTGAATGTGGTTGGTGTGCACATTATAAATAGCCCGTGTGAGGTAAAGTTTGTGCTCGTTTTGTTTAGGCTCACCACCCAATTCAACCGAAGGATCAAGTCGCAGACTGCTGGTATATGAACACTGCATCCCTCTGTGTGAGTCTGGAGAGCTTCAGACTGAGGTGGCAGCTGATATTATTGGACTCCTGATGCTGGAGGTAAAAAAATGTCTAATTATTGTCCTTTTTAAAAAAAAATAATATCTGTTTCTACAAGTCACCACGCCAATAAGAATCTGTGGTCAAAAATGGGTCTGTGGTTTAAAGTAAGTCTTGTTTCTTATGTGTTTGTAGACCTCCTAATGTTTTGGTGTTTGAAAAGCTAGTTGTGCTGGGCTTTTTTGCACTTTAACTACTATTTCCAAATACTACATGTGTATATGGAAGTGAAACATAAATCTATATAGTACCACATGTTAGCCAAGTAATGCTGATATTGCTAAGATGTAAAAATCAATACACAACTATTGATGAAATTAACTGCAGATGGGTGACAGATTGATAAAAAATCTGACACCTACATCAATCAGTCACTCAGCCTTAATGTAATGAGGAATCACCTGACTCACGATAAGTCAAAAACAAAAAATAGGAATAATAAAAAGTGATGAAAAAACATAAATCATGTAGACTAAAATGTTCAAATATAGAAATACATTGTAAAAATCCGTTTTAAAAAAGTGTAATAATAAACAAAAATCAATCAAGAGCCAGGCTACAGAGGTAGGTCTTTAGTTTGCTTTTAAAAATATTAACAGTCACTGCTGACCCGTTACAAATGCTATATAGAATACATACACTGATGAGCAAGGGGTTCTGTTTTTTTTCCAGTTGCCCAGTTTTGCTGTCAGGAGCATTTTGCTGACATGGTTTGGATCCACTTGTCCCATTAGAGGGCAGGATCACTGCAAATCAATTCGAAGTTGTTCTGTCTGATCACCTTTATCCTACAATAAAGCAATGTCCCCATCTATAGGGCACGAGGGGTCACTGAATACTTTGATGAGTATAAAAATGATGCGACTCTCATGCTATGGTTTTCACAGTCACCAGATCTTAAACTAATTGCACACGTATGTGATACTAATATGTTAAACATCTCTCATCATCAAATCAACAAACCAAATGAGGGAATATCTTTTGGAAAGATGGTGCTCCATCCCTTTAAAGTTGCAGAAACTGCCAGATTTACTGTCAAGGTGCACGGAAGCTGTTTTGGTTGCACTTGAATGCCCATCGCCTTACTATGACACATTTATGTTGGTTTTCCTTTAATTTGTCACCTATATGTATGATTGTTTGGCATGCAAAAATTCTTGGGGCTGTGTGATTTCTGATCTGTCAAGCTATTTAATTCACTGCAAAAAAGTTTTTACTGTTCTATAATTTGAACTTTTGGAATTAGACATGTCTCAACACACTATCTCTTCATACTGTCATCAGATGTCTAAGATGGCGCAGATACAAATTTCTGTCTAATTCCCATTTAAATGTTACACACAGACTCATACGCTGTCCGGACCATCTCTCGCACAATTGGCATCTCTTTTTGTTGATGCCATTAAAGTGGGGAAAATGGGCAGTGGGAAATCCCTGGAGCTGTTTCCTACTGTTCTTACTGCCCTTGCGGCCTGTGAAGCCCTGGCTTATGGCAAAGGTAAATACAGATTGCTAACCTTGCTACCTTTGTTGTCTAAATTTGTGCATATCAGATATATCAGTTAATACTGTTGGTTACATCTACAACGGGCAAATTTTAAAAGATGATAAACCTCCATCTCTTGTGGTTGCTGTATTGTTGTAACTTTAGGAGAACTCAGCGGTGAGGAATACAAGAAACAGCTCATTAACAGCCTCTGTTCAAGCAGGTGAGGGCATCTCAGATATTATTAAAATGAAATGATTATTATGATTTAATGTAGATGTCCCAGTGTACTTGGAGTCTTAAGAGAATTCTTGATAATGCTTTAGTATATATGCCAATTTATGCCTAAATCATTACAGATAGCAGTAGTTGTCATGGCATGTTTGTATTTGTGTTTTCTTTTTTCCAGATGGGACCCACAATGTGTTATCCATCTGACCACCATGTTCAGGTAAAACTCTCACTATAAGGCTCACATGCTCTGGCATTTTTCACTTTCCATCAGAAAATAAGAGTTTTCTTCCCTCTTTCTTTTGTCATTCTTTCTCTACAATGTTCAGTGTGCTTTTACAGTGTCTCAAAATGATATCACAATATTACATCTGCTTTATTCTGTAATTTATTTTAGGGATGTGCCCTTGTCATCAGAAGAGCTGCAGTTTCTGGTGGAGAAAGTACTGAGGATGTTCACCAAACTAGATCTGCAGGAGATTCCACCACTGGTTTACCAGCTGCTGCTTTTATCCGCTAAGGTGTGTGTGTGTGTATGTGTGTGTGTGACAATATGTGGATTCTAGGCAGCAGCGTTTCTCTTTCTGTTGTTTATCTAAATGCCTCTGCTTTGTTTGTTAGGGTTGTAAGAAACAGGTCCTGGATGGAATCATCAGTTATTTTAAAGAGCAAGACGTTCGGCAGGAAGAAGAGCAGAAGCACGGAGAGTGAGTGGTTCATAAACAGCAAGTGGAACATATTATGCACATTTTAAATCTTACCACTCAGTTTTCATTTATTAATTTATTTAATTTTCCCCAGGAGCCTGGATTTAGAGGAACAGTCTATTCCACAGGACCAGCTAAGGCATGTGGAGGGAACTGTTATCCTCCACATTGTCTTTGCTATACGACTTGACCATGAGCTTGGGAGAGAATTCCTCAAAAGCGTTAAGGTTATGTACAGTATAGGTCTTTCTAGAAATTTTGATTGCATTTGTACTGTATTCTTTGCCATAAATCTTAAATTGTGTTTCACAGACATCGTACGTGGACTTGTGTCCTTTCAGTGTGGCCCTGTTGCTCTCAGTTGCACGTATCCAGCGTTATGAAGAGCAGGTAAGAAATCTACGCTATCCCTTCTTGTACTCATTTAAGCCTTCTTTCATTTTCACTCATCTTTTTCTCATTTCCCTGTCCTTGAGTAGGTGTTTGACCTTTTAAAAGGGGCAATCATCAAGAGCTTTAAGGATGAGCAGCTGCAACAGGGGTCAAAGTTCTTACAGGACCTCCTGCCGGGGCACTGCAGTGTGGCTCAGATGATGTTGGACACTGTCAAGAATAGGTAAGAGCAACAAAATATCTACTGACCCCTTTTAAAGGTTTTCAAGTAGAAATTAGACATAAGAAAATCAAGTCTCTCAATAATCAAACAGCAAGTGCCTTTCACAATAACTCTACTCTCCCTCCTGTGCAGTGTATTTGGATGGGATCATGTTACCCAAGGACTAGTGCAGCTGGGCTTCTTCCTCATGGACACGTTTGGACCCAAACCTGGACCATTTGGCAAGACCACAGAGGGGTCTTCTACTGTGGCCCGAACTCCCACTCAGCAGGCGTGTAAGCTGGGAGGACAGGTGCTGCTCCAAGGCTTTAAGGTAACTTTTGGTGTTGATTTGATATAAATACAACACTTAAAATGCCTGATAGTGATGTTTTTGTTGTATTTTCTCACTTGAGGACGTGTCTGTCTACAACAGGTGCACGAGCCTATAAGAGGTGAAATACTGGAGCAGGTCTTGAATCGACTGGTCATGAAGACTGCCTCGCCTGTCAATCATTACCTGGGTAATACAATTTTTAGATAGCAGTGCCAGCTTTTAAATAAACAACAGTCAGTCAGTGTAGGGACTAACTGTGTTTTTTAATATGTTTTTTTTTATCAACAGACCTTTTCTCTGACATTGTGGTCTCTGCTCCCATGATCCTCCTGGAGTCGTCCTCGAAGGTGACAGAGACATTTGACCACATGTCCTACCTGCCTTTGGCTACTGTTCAGGGTCTACTAAAAGCTGTCCAGGTACCTAAACACACAGACAGAAAGACAGACATATATGCATTTTGTCAAGGTTGCTGTTGTGTAATCATTCTTCACCGTTTAATCTCCAGCCTCTGCTCAAGATCAGCATGTCCTTGAAAGATGCTTTAATTCTAGTTCTTCGCAAAGCCATGTTTTCCAGGTATGGAGGTTTTTATAATGATTAATGCTTTGGTCAGTGCATTTGAAAGCTTAATTATAAAGAAGGCAGCTTTCGACCAGGACTTTACCCCCTAAATTACTTTCTTGTAGCCAACTGGATGGCAGGAAGTCGGCAGTGACTGGCTTCTTGTTGTTGCTGAAGAACTTTAAAGTGTTGGGCAGCTTGGCCTCGAGTCAGTGCAGTCAGGCAGCCTCCTCCAGCCAGGTACAGTTCCAGTTAAATTCTGCACATGCTCTTACCATACATGCATATGCAACAAAGGTGCTGGAAAACATCTGGGGCTGTGATGTGAATTTTAAAACCTTGCCTATCGAATAACAGCTGTCTTTCTAAATCCAAGATCCAAGTGGATGTTCATTCTCGTTACAACTCCGCTGCCAATGAAGCGTTTTGCCTTGAGATCCTCAGCAGCCTGCGTCGCTGCTTGGGCCAGCAGGCTGATGTGCGCCTCATGCTCTATGAGGTCAGAGGCCTCTTTTCTATGTCATGTTTATTAGTTAATTTGCCTGATACAATTACTAACCATGACTGATAATCTAACTCCTTATTTTACTTGATAATAAGCATCTTTTGACATTGTCGTTGTAAAAAGATGTGTTCTATACTGACGAAGGAAATTCCTACGTATTTCAGGGTTTCTATGATGTTCTACGCCGCAACTCTCAACTTGCAAGCTCCATCATGCAGACCCTCTTCTCCCAGGTATGTGTGTGTACTAACTGTATACTGTGTTAAGTATATTGGCCTACATTGGGAGCTGTCAGTCTTTGTATCCTTAGCTGAGGCGGTACTACGAGCCTGAACAAGACCTACTGCCCCCTGTGAAACTGGAGCCCTGCATCACTGCTCACGGAGACCAAGTCTACCTCCAGGAGCCACTGGTACGCTGTCTGCATTGTCTCATTTTTGCAGCTGTGTTTTAGCTGGGTTGATATGCGCTGTTATAAACAGGGTATTTGTTATGTTTCAGGCCCATCTGGTGAGCTGCACTGTACATTGCCTGCTGTGGCTGCAGAACATGCGGCAATCAGCCAAACGCAATGCTGATGACAGCGATGATGACGATGAGGAAGAGGAGGAGGGCTACCAGTCTGACCTACAGGCAATCCTAGAGAGCATGACAAGACGCATGATCAAGAGTGAACTTGAGGACTTTGAACTGGTATGATCTCAACACGGGAGCACACACTGTTAAAGATAAAACTACACTGAGCTACATTGTTTATCTTTCAAATATTTGGCTCAGTCTTTAACTCCTGCTTTGCCCTGAACAGCATCAATGAAATTCTACTGTTTTTGTGTGAAAGATATGTGCACTGACTAAAATAACAAGCAGTAACAATCTGTAACTTTATTAAAATAAAAACAAATTCTGTAAGAGATGCGCAAGTGTGAAACAAAGAATCCATAAGAACAGCATTTTCTTTTAGAGCTGTAGATCAACTGTTATTCTTCACTTAATATTATGGAACTGGAACCATTGCCTTAAACCTTATGCTGTCTATATGATGATCAGGACAAGTCAGCAGAGTTTTCCATGGGATCCAGTGTTGGAGTGAAGAATAATATCTATGCTGTGCTGGTGATGGGAGTCTATGAGGTCCTCATGGAGTACAACTTTGTCAAAGCCAACTACAGGTAACGGCCTCCTCTCTTTGCATGGTGCTTTTTGTAGCACCATTATGTTTTGTTAATGTGCTTGCTTCTGTGTCTTTGCAGTAAAAGCTGCTTTGAGGAGCTCATTGAGTTGTTCAGCCGCTACAACAAGTTGTCTGAGATCTTGAAGGAGAAGTCTGGAAAGGGTCGAGTGCCTTCGCACAAGACGCCCCGAAGTTTAGTCTCTATGGGCTTCTCATCAACTCTTGTTACTGTGCTCTTCAGGTATGTGATTATTAGGTTTCATAAAATCAGTATATTAGCACTTTAGTTTGCAATTAGTTCTAGACATTGAGTATTGCATATGCTTCATTACATATTACATTTATCAGAACTTTGTAAACTTGAAAAGCTGTAAGTTACAAATACTAAACTCCAGTATATTTTTTCCAAATTCCATTAAAACGGTTAAGCATTGGAAAAAAGTAAACAACTGATTTTTTTTCGACCAGGGATACTACTCAGAGCCGAGAGGAGGGTCTTTCAGTGCTTCGCTCAAATGGAGAATTTGTGCGTTATGCAGTAAGTGTGGTTGTACAGAAGATCCAGCAGCTGGAGGAAACTGGTCACACAGACGGTCCAGACGGACAGAGCACAGACAGAACTTTCCGCTTCCTCTGTGACATGACAAGGTTGAAATCCCCTTTGTCTAAATAACAGCATTTGGTTTGACTACATGCTTTTGTTCTCAGTGACACTCTTGGGACAGTAAGTGATCTCTGTCTGGCTGTCTTCCCAGTGTGCTGATGTGGCGTTACACAAACATCCCTAGTGTGGTGGAGGAGGCCGGGAAGAAGGAGAAGCGCTCCAGCTTGTCACAGCTCTGTTTGGAGGGTCTGCTCAGGATCTTCACAACCTGCCAGCAGCGCTACCCAGACAAGATGGCCCAGCTCCTCTCTGCCATGGGTTGGACATTTACTGTAAAAGCAGTAGATTTTAGGTTTTAAAACGCAGGAAATCATCGTATTTTGTGTTTCTTACAGACAGCGCAGAAGATGATGCTGAACAAGACGACGGCACAGAGATGAACTACTTTTACATCCGACAGTTTCAGGTACACCTGCACAAAAATAATATTCCTCATCGTAAATTAAAGTTACACTAAAGGATGTGAGGCTAATTCTGCACAAGGAGCCCTTATAATATGACAGATACGTGACTTTCCACACATTGTGACGGAGCAGAATCACTAAAATCTTAATCTCTTTGTCCGCCAATAGAGGGCGCTGTTCACCCAGTTAACTGGAGCTGAGGAGGAATTTAACAGCAAAGAGGCTCAGCTGCTGGTCAGCATCTTGAGTGTGCTCTCACGCCAGCTAAAGCCCTCCTCCCAACAGGTAGGTGTGCTCTCTGTATGCACTTTATTCTGCAAAGTGGAGGATACTTGCTAAATGTCTACATCTGATCAACAGTTTGTTCAGATGATCACATGGACTGTGAAAATCTGCAAGGAGACCAGTTTTGGTGAGTGACAATTTACTTAATGTTAATGCTTCTGTTTGTGGCAGTGAAGTGTGTCCTAAAATGTATTTCTGTCTCTTTTCAGAGGATGCTGCATTCTCAAAGGGGCTGCTCTCACTTCTCTTCAACCTGCATGTTCTCTATAAGAGTCCTGTAAGTCTGTTGCTGGAGCTCTGCCAAGACATCCACAGCCAGCTGGGAGATATCGATCAGGTACAGAAAACTTCACTTTTGTCCTTGGCATTGTGCCTTTAAAAGTAATTGCAACCAAGTCGGTGACATCAGTTATTACTAGCAGTTTATACAGATTTAATTATACCCAATTTGGTCACGCTGTTAATAATTTTTTTTGCTATTTTATATTTCAATTTCTGTATTAATACGTTAAATTTTGACAGATACTATTAGAACTTTCAGAATTTTATCTCATTCCAAATCCTCATGGTTTTTAAGTATCTGTAGACATCGACCCTGTTAGAACATTCAGTTTATTTCTCTACAATGCCAGACTTTTTCATTTATTATTATTGACACACAACAAACTTTATCAGCAGTGAGCTGTAACCCAATTTTCCGTAGTAACAATATATTTATTGTTAGTACGTGACAATAACTTTCAATAACAATGCAGCCAACAATCATGTGCCATTTCTTTTATTCTGCCCTTTCTTTCTCTATAATCAGGATGTGGAGGTGGAAAAACAGTCCCATTTTGCCATTGTCAACATGAAAACTGCAACAACAGCTGCAGTAAGTGTTGGTTTTCTAACTAGAAGCTTCTGATTCGTACAGTGTGTTTGTTTAGCGTGCTCACCTTCCTCTTCATTGTCATTTTAATCTCTTGTCCCAGCTCCTGGTCCTGTCTCAAGTTGACAGAGTGCTCGATGAAGTGGACTGGCTTATTGCCAGAAAGAAAAGTCACACAGCCTCTGACAAATTGGACTCTGGTAAGAGGCCTTTCACTCTGATGCTCAGTTGGATTGATGCTGGTAGTTTAGGGAGGAATGAAGGAAGAGATACATTTTTTAGTAAGTGGTTCTGAAACTATTCTGATGTTATGTTCCTCATGTGTAGGTGAGGCCACCCAGACTGCAGGCCAGCAGGATCCAGTTGAGAAAGCAGTGACAGTGCAGCTCGGGACTCTCTTGACAGCGATAAATGAGCTGGTCCAAACAGCCCTTCTGCCTGGCACCTGCACCATTACGCTGCTGAGGGAACTAAGTCGCACATACACCATCCTCACCACCCTGGTCAAATATGTGCGTGTTTGTCCACTTGATGATTTCAGTGAGAATGATGGTTCCAAGAGTGATTTTTTTTCTTATCTTCATCCTACTTTAGTACATCCAGGTGTGCGCCAGCCAGCATGTGGGACTGCCAACTCGCTTTGAGAAGCTGGTGAGTCTGAGATATTGCCACTTGATTTATATCTTCCAGTAATTTTAATACCATGCTAATCTAATGTCTCCTGTGCAGGTCAAACTGTCTGGCTCCCACCTAACACCTCAGTGCTACTCTTTTATCACATACGCACAGGTACAGCTCAGTGATGGTAAAAACCTCATCTTCGATAGGGAGTGTTGGGATTTTCAGAATTATTTTTCTCTCTCTGTTAGAGTGGAGAATTCAGTGGTGGAGATGACAAAAAGAAAAAGAGAAGGAATGAAGTGAACACTGCTGGCTCTGTAAGAACACTTACTTCCTATAATTGTAATAATTAAAGAACACATTTACACAGTTAGTTTCTTTGTTATATTAAAAAAATAGAAAAACAACCAACAACTTGTAACAAAACTGTACTGCTGAATCCACTCAGGATTACATCTGTTCTAGTCCCAACCTATGTTTCCATTTGGTAGGCAAAACTACTGCGTGAGACAAAGGCCATCCCAAACTTGATCTTCAGCATTGAACAGTATGAGAAGTATCTCATCACACTTACAAAGAAATCAAAGGTATGTGTGAACTCCATCATATAAGATGATTTACAAAATATACATAACAAAGCACACAGCTCGTCTGTGTCTGTACAGTGTTATCTGTTAAACACAGATACAGTGTTTGACCAACATCTGTGTCCGTTCGTCCAGGTAAATCTGATGCAGTACATGAAGCTGAGCACCTCAAGAGATTTCCGCATCAATGCTGCTACTCTGGACGCAGCGCTGCAGGAGCAGGACGACAGTCTGGAGGTCAGTGATAGCTCAGCTCCCACAAATAACAGGTTATCATACACAACTGCCTCTTTTCTCACATTTTACTGTATCACATTAGTTGATAAGGCTGACTCAATATCCAGTCTCTGCTCCTTGCTGAAATGTTTCCCCCTGGTGGTGCACATAGCTAAAACATTAAACCTAAATTTGGTTTAAGAAAACTTCATTATGCAAACGTAATGTTATGAGCTGCATGTAAATGCTGCTTTTCCTTGACCACTCTGTCAGTTTTGCTGGGTAAATTCTTAGTGTCTCCACTTCCATTTTTTCTCAGACCACAGAGTCACAGGACACAGAAGAGACACAAGAACCCAAACAGAAGAAGAGAAAACAGTGAGTCGATATTGGGCTCCTCTGTTTGATGCATCCCTTACATTTTCACCTGATCAGCCGATGAACAGCGTCCTGGTAGTTTGAACTACTGTTCAGATTAACAGCAGCCCACAAAGTGCTGTCTTACTTGGAGAGAGAGCCTTTGGTGATGTCGATGATTTGGTAGATGTCCAAGGCTTCACCTGTGGAAAGTTTGCACAAATAGTTTAATGATCTTGTTGTGTTCCTATACTTCACTTTATTCAAAGGAAATACATATGTTGTACATATATGAAATGTTTTTGACTGACATTAAATCTGTTACTTCTATTTTACATTATATCAAGATTTGTAAGAAGTAATAATCACAAATGATAAAAGATGTTCTGTGGTTAAGATTTAAGTTAAGTGTTGCTTAGTTTTAAAATAAATATTTTTATTTCTTATTCTGCTTATATGCAGTGTACATACATGGTGTTCTTCCTTTCCTGACAGACATCAGGGGTAAATATTTTCATAGTTTATTAATGCAACTTTGTAATTCATTTCCTTAAAATATAAATAACTAGATTGTACGTTATTTCAGTACTACTACAATTCACACAAGTGACAGTGCAAACAAACTGAAGCCACAGACAATGTAAAATGTTAACCTGGATTTTATATAGATTTACATTTATTTCATACCAAGATGGCTGGGTAACAGTCATTTATACACCTGATGCCTGCAGGACTTAAATATTTTGTTTCCTTCCTGTCTTTTCTGTGCAATTTTTGACTAAGACATTTTTACAATGCATTTACAGTCAGATGTTGAAAAAAAATAAAAGGCTGATGATGGTGTGCAGGACTTACCCGGTGCTAGGCCATATTTTCGTTCTACACCTGTAGGGTTGGAGGGAGTTGCACAGTCCATGTTGACTTCCTTCCTCAGACATTGGTCAATGTCAACTGCACTGAAGAAAGCTACCGACTGGGGAAGGTCCTGCATGCCTAACGCATGAGCGAACACACACCTGCAGAAAAAAGCAGCACAATCAGAAGCACTGCCAATTTATTTGCACATTTGGGCATGAAGAGCGTGTACTGAGCTGACCTCGTGAGCAGGTTTGTGATTTGAAGTGCCAAAGCTGCTCTGTAACGGTCTTCACTGCGGACGAGATACCGCACCTCATCGTGGATGCTGATGCAGAAGCGGCCATCGATGTTATGCTCCTCAAAGAGCCACTTCATGGCCACCAACATCAGATGTAGGTAGTCCACTGCAGAGCTCTGAACCACCCAGTTCACTCTGCTGGTGATAAACTAGCAAAAGAAATACAGCAACATTTTACCTTGGAGACAAAGAGGTTAATCTGTTGTTCAGAGCCTCCTTTACCAGTAACAATAAATGTATGTGGAATAATTATACAATTTCAATGCTAATCATTTATCAAAAACTGGATCAAAGTGGACAGTAAAATATTTAAAGATAATTAACATCTTTTAGAAAGATTCTCCAAAAATATATTGCCAATTGAAACTGCTCATGTCGGTTTAATACAATCTTGTTGATTACAACTGAATGCTCGAAGCTCTAATGTCCCACTAATCAACACCACCTCACCTCATCTTTAACTGCCTTGGGCTCCAGTGCTCTACTAATCCTGCAGCCGAGAACAGGAGTTGCTGGCTCTGCTGAATGAGCTATACTCTCCAGCTTGTTGAACATGTCCGACTCGGTACCTCCAGCCCACAGACGTTTGCCGGCAATATCCCACCTCTTCCGCCGAGAGCTGAGGGGATGTAAGAAAAGAGAGAAGCAGAGACAATTTAGCAGAGTATGCCATGGCACTAAAATGGTTATGGCAAATAGTTGTGGATGTTTGTGTGTTGTTTTACTTGCTCCCTCACCACTGAGAGGCCAGTTTATTGATCCTCCGCAATTCCTGCAGGGAGACGCCTCCACTTTCCTCCCTCTGCACATCTATGCCCAGTTCACTGACCAGCCACTCCCCCTCCTCTGACAGAAGATATCTGACAAAAAAACATAAACATAAACATGCAGTAATACACCAACATTGTCACCTTACTAAAAATAAAATCCCGACTTAAGCTGAAACAGTAAGCTTGAACTTACCTGCGTATACCTTTAGTTAAGGCGTACATCTGTCTGGCTTTACTGGCAGCTTCTGTCTGATTGAGGCGGTGGTTGAACTGCATCAGCAACCTTTCAGCAAACGGCTGTCCTGCACCATATATGCGTCCATAATTAAACACCTTTGCATGCTCTCGGCTGATGCCCACAGCATCAGCAGTGCGACTGTGCAGGTCAGTGCCCTGGCTCTTCTTTCCCTGAAGGGTCATCCAGCCAAATGCTGTACAACCTGAAACACAGGGACCAGTATTGAGCAGAATTACTATCAGATGCTGTCACAGACAATGATAACAGACTTCAACAATAGTGTCTGAAATTTAAGTAAGAAAGAGATTTCACCATGCATGCCAGCGAAGTGAGCCTCTCCGAGCACCGCTGCGATCCATAACTCTTGCGAGTCTACGTCTGCTCCAACCAGGTGATATCCCGGTGGTACCTGTACCATGGCCTTTAGCTCACTGCCTACCCGATCCCGCTGTGGGCACAAAACACAGCAAACAAAATTCCTCTGCTGTCTAATAGAAACAAAATGGCAGTTAAGTCACTATTTTCATACTTCAGGTGTACAGTTTTCTTTGTCAGCTCTGCCTCTTACCCGTGCATTACTGGCAGTCAGCCACGTCGGCTCCACAGCCCTTCGTGTTACCGTTCCAGCCGTGACAACCTGAGGTAAAATGGCACCGTACTGGCCCTCCTCATCGAACTCTTTGTGTCTTTGGAGGACAGAAACTTTATTACAAACAGCAATGACTTTACCAATGAATAAATTACAGGATTGCTATTAATATGCCAGACAAACCTGCTGACAGCATGAGGAAGCTCCCCCTTTTTGAGAAACAGCACCATCTGAGAGCTGCAAACAGACAAGACAGAAAACTTCACCAGCTGACTGTGATCACTCAAAATGATGAATAACTTAATGGCAGAAACTGATGGGTACCTTATACGTTTATGGGCATTCCTCCAGAAGGACATCATTTTGTTGATCTCCAGTGCTCGTGTTGCGTTGGTCCCGCCCCTTCCTGCTCTAAGAGTGCCATCCTCCATCTTGGCCAGGAAGTCTTTTGAAAAAGGACTGCCGACGTTGTTGTGATTGCCATCCTTCCAACACAAATACTCAGTCAGACAGTGAAAGTAGCTGAATGGAAAGACATTATGCTGAAACTAGTTATTCAAAGCACTTTAGCTACACAAAGAAACATCTGTTCACCTTATGAGGTAATTTGAAAAACCAGCACCCTGGAATATCAACATCAGTGTATGGGCCGTTTCCATGGTGATAATCGCAGTGACTCTTTGCTTGGACAAGATGTGAATCTTGGGACTGTTGGTGATACAGTATGTCATAAACCAATCACAGTGAAGCCAAAAAACACAACAACAACTGCAACACATGTTTACATGTTAAACAACATAATTCCGTTCTTTATTAAGAAAGCTATTAAAGGAATTGGAATACAGAATTTCAGCACTGTATTATATGATTGTGTTTTAAAGATGTAAAGCATTTACAGAAAAAAACACTTCACTCACCGTCTTTTTCTTCTGCTCCCCATTTTTTGTCATTCGGATGCCATTTTCCTCTGTCAGACTTTCCAGGGAACTTAATTCTTCCACCTGGAAAAGACAACGAGAAACACTTCTCTATCATAAAGCATACTGTATCCTTCCAGACCCTTGGGCCCGATCTATTACCCAGTATAACACTGACTGAAAAAAACACATAGGCACAGTATTGTTTATGTAAAGCACCTGAAATCAGCTGCACGTGAATTTGCTTAATTCTGCATTTTGGTGAAACTGTACCTCAGAACGTCACACTGATTTACTTACTAATTCTTTTTGAACTGTAATCAGAATCATGTGGATTGCTATTGATATTAAAGCTGATGGTTATCAGACAAAATTTGAAGTTCCAAGAATGCCTCTTATGGACATTGGAGTAATCCCTATTACTGGAAAGAGTAAGTTGTGCAAATTCCCACAGTGTGTGTAACATTTATTGCATTTGTCGAATTTTTAATGCAAATGGCTTTAAACATGACAGTACTTCATTATGAGTGTATGCACCTTTGCCCACACTGTGCTGTCTGTCCACACGAGGTCATCTGAAGGGCTGGAGTCCAGATATTCAGGCTTCTCTTTGCGGTTCTGCTCACAATACTCTCTATAAACACTCTCAATAGCTCTGTGGAACACAACAACGCTTTAACACACAAAGCCTGAATTAAATCTGAGGTTAAACAATTAATATTCTCCAGCTGAGCTCAGTTCTTGATAAGAAATCACCCTTCCATGTTTTTATTTCAAGAGCAGTGTGTCAAGTACCTGTGTGGGCACACAGGCCCAGTGTTGTCCTCCTGAGAATTTAGGTTATCCCTGCGTCCAGGTACTAGATAGCCCCAGCCATGTTTCTCTGTGTAATGCAGGGGGAAACCATCCCACGTCAGACCCATGAGCTTAGGTGTCAGTCTCATCTGTAGGCTGATGAGGCTGGCTCCAGGTGACCAGCTGTCCTCCGCAGACATCTTCTCACACAGCTTACGATACCAACTGAAGGACAAAATAAAAGAAGGGAGAGGGACTGACTTACACCATCAGTACCAAATGGAAGGGAACATTGACAGGTAATAAATACCAGATGACTCTGTGGTGCTTGAGAGTGGTCTTACCTTGGATGTCCAGGTAGATGCTGTCTTCTCTTAGGAAGTCGATTCACTGTTTCCTTCAGTTTCTCAACAGCCAACCTGCTGGGACAAGGGCCTGCCATCTCCTCTTCAGATGGTGGACCTGGGTCTAACATCACAACAATCATCTCATCCATTACTTTAGTGACATCCTTCATGCAATGTTGTTATAAAAAAAAAACAGATTAAAGAAGAAACCTTAATCTTAACAAGAAATACAACATCAGTTATAGAAATATGTTTCAGGGCTGAACTTGTACCGTCTTCCCAGTCTGGTAGAGGAGTAGCGACTTGTGCTTCATCTGCTTTTTTGGCGTTTTTCTTCTTGCTGGCTGCAACTTTCTTCTGTTTGAACACCTGCACATCCCACTCAAGATCCCAAAGCCAGGGGTCTTCTTTGTATCTTAAAAAAATACACACCATATGCAATGGAAATGTTTTTAAAGAAGCACCTTACTACCTTGGGATACTCAGCTACATTTAATGCAAAATTTCATTGTCCTTTTTATCATATTAAGCGTAGTCAAAAACTGAGGAAAAAAACAGTGCTCCTCTCACCTGTCATCCTGCAATAGCTGGCAGGCATCATCCGCTAGAATCATCAGAGACTTCTTCATCTCTCTCTGGAGCTCTTCGTAAACGTCCTCAGAATCTTCCAGGTATCTCCCCCAGTTTTGATTGACAGGCAGGTAGCTCACACCCATCTCAAGCATCCCTGCAAACGTCACTGGATGAGGGCACCTTATTAAACACAGAGGAGATAACGTTGTGGCAATGTAAACAATGCAATACCATATATTCTTGGCTAGAACATCAGTACACATGCAGTCAGAGACACTGAAAATGTTGGTAGTTACCAACCTCTCCATGAACAGGGGTAGCTGTTCTGTGAACACCTGATGTGTGGCCTGAACATCCAGGGCACAATACTGCATTAACTCCTGTAGGTGACAGCAGAAGCAAACTTATTTTTGCCTTACTGCAAGTCATGACAAGCACAAGTTATCCAGAAGAACTAAAATTACATACAATGTTGGTCTACATTCACTGACAATCAGACACACATTTTGTCAAGACCCTGACCTGAAAGTTGTTCCTGACATCCATCATGGTTCCCTTCACAAAGGTCTCTCTAGCTTCTTTCTCCAGTGGCGGTCCTCCCACATACAGAGCATGGACATCAGCCAGATTGTTGATGCTGCTAATATTCACCCAGTCCCAGGAGCCGATCTATGCACAAAACATCATGTCACACTGAGTTTTGCTGATGTGAAAAGCCTATTAAATGCCCAATGTAAAGATCTTGACACTTTCTACTAAATCAAACCTAAACACTGCCACTTATGATTTATATTGTGGATTAAAAACAGGCGCACAAACCATTGGACCCTCCTTTTTCCGTCCGGTTTTCTTAATGTGTTCCTTGACCTCCTGAAGACCCTTCTTTTTACCCATCTTACTGGCCATCCACAGTGTGCGCTGGAACCCTGTCAGCCCTGAGATGGCCATGTGAAGGCTCATGGTGTCCATGAAGCGAACCTTTGTACCCTTAGAGGACAGAGAAGACTTTTTTTTTTAAATGTACTGAACATGAACCTAATTCACAAACAGGGACAGAATCTGCTTCTGGGCATATTTTACTATGAATCATCCAACAAAGGTGCAAACTAAAAGACATATGTAAAACAATGCCAAGAGATGCCACCCTGTAAATACTAACCTTTAGTAGGTACTGCTCTTTAATATGAGATCGGTCAAAACTGACATTATGGCCCACTATGAGCTTCTCCTTCCACTGACCCTTGGGTGCGCGGGCAGAGTTGAAGGATGTCTCCAGTGGGATGAGGTCAGCAAGGGTCAGCTGGTTTGACCAGGAGTATCGCTCTTCAATCAGACGCTTACTGCACCATGAGTACCTAACAAGTGAGGGCATAAGGATCTAGTGTGTTTCTTAACAGTTTTTGGTAGTATTAGTGGGCATATACAGATCAATGCTCTGTCTATCAAGTGCAACAACTAACACAACACCATGACAAAGCTAAAAAAAATTGTTACATGCAAGCAGGTTCAATTCTCTCCTTTACATGATTTTTCGCAATTTTGGTTCAGTCCTCACCAGTTTGTGGGAGACACAGCAACAGCCAATGTGGGACACTGTCCCTCCGCCATGCACACCTCCACATCAAAGACCAGTGCAGACTCCACTGGGAAATCAACCTTCTGACTCTCCCCACTGGGTCCATAGCGTGTCCAGCCAGCCTCGTAGCTCCATTCCTGAGGCATGGGCGGTAGCTCGGCTTGCTGTAGTTTTGTGGCAGCCTCAAGGTAGGGAAGGCTCTGCTTCTTAGCCAAGATACGAAAGTGCTCGTCAATGTTTTTGCCATACATCTGGGGAAGATTTAGCTCGACATTGGCCAACAGTGAAATTTCCTTTCCCCAGAGCTGGTGTTTCTGCAAATGCTTTATGCTACGCTCTACAGCTTCCTGTTTGTACTCCGGTTCCAGTCCTCGAAAGATCTGCTCATGGAGATTTTTCGACAGCATCTGAATGTTAAGGGGGTTCAGGCGGGTCTCTGGAGAGGTATCGCCCTGAAGGGAGTGAGGCTTGGTGGAGCAGAAGGAGCAATGACTCGTCCATTGTAGAGTGTTAAGAGCCCTCTGCAGAGGACAGCGCAACACATGCAGCATCACCTCATGAGGACTTCTCACTAGAGCTGTAAGATATGGATACAATGACAAGGTGACATGACACAACTTAGTTAGACTAAGTTTATGCCTCTCATGAGTACATCTGTTGTCCCCACAGCCATCAGGTAACACTACAAAGTTTTGTTGTATCTTGCTGTGCATGGACAATAAAGCTTCTATTCTTTGGTCAAGGTCAGTGGCTCATAACTTAAACTATTGCCACAGCCCAGTGACAAATACAGTAATCCTGGGTCCTGGATCGAAGAGATCCTGGTTCACATCCCTTCTTCTTATACTGTATTTATAGTTTATATTCAATTTGCACTTTATCATGCAACACTATTGGGTCTGCCCGGGCTCAAGGACCCTCTCTTTGTACTGTATTTGAACACAGTATTCTGTTAGTACCATTTGCACTTTATCTTTTTCTTACCTGTAATATGAGAGACATGCATGAGCCACTGGGTGCCTGAATGTCTCTCTGAAGACAAATAAAGCTATCTATCTATCTATGTATTGTAAGGCATAACCTGGGACTAGATACTACTAAATCTATGTACTAGATAGATTGTACACACAGATAAATAATGTTTGATCACATCTTATGATTTGTGACCTGCTACAGTAATGTAAGTAAGTGTATTGAATCATAATTGTTCATTTGAGGTCATGCAAGATGCAAGTGGTTCCATGAGGCTCTAAAATTGTCTGCATAGTCTTTAGTCTCTCAGATTTATTCACATATCCCCATCAGCGCCACAGAATTTTATAATTTCACTCAGATAACTTGTGTTTATGGCAACTTTATCAACTGTAACATTAATGCTAGACAGAGCCGATATAACACTTGCACTGTACGTCAACCAGCATAACTGCATTGTAGAATAGCTAGTTAACTTACCGCCTAACTTTCTCACAAATTGTGGATGCGCCACCAACCTCCTAACGCGTGTTTACTAACACTATGCTAACCATGCTAACTTGTGAGCAGCTAAACAAGTGGTAACCTTTTAGCCCTGCGTTGTTAACTGCGTTAACTGGACTTCACGTAAAAGCTAAATAAAGCACCCTCAGCCGATATCAGTTGCCCGTTAATTATAACGTTAAAATAACTAAACAAAATGAGTTTAAAATCACTCCAGAGCAAACGATAGTTTACCTTAGCATTGATTCTTACCCATGTAATTGTCAGACTGGAGCGTTAGCGCCCCCGTGTGGTTCGGATGACCGCAACGTTTTCAAGAATAAGCACTAATGACTGGATGATCACCGCCGCGGAGCAGGGTATGTTTTGTAGAAATGAAACTGGAATTATACACAATTGTTTGCATGAACATAAAACAGAAATTATGAGATGAGTGGTGGAAATGTTATTTAAAAAACCAACACATGCCCCAGTCGTCTACATCGTCGGCCGCGTGGCCTAATGGATAAGGCGTCTGACTTCGGATCAGAAGATTGCAGGTTCGAGTCCTGCCGCGGTCGAATATTTTGTCTTCCTCCCACATTGATTGATGTATTTGTCCATATTGTCTCTCAAGGCAGAATTTGACTCGAATGTGCACATATGACACACGTCTCCGTCACGTGAAATATCACTTTGCTGCGAAGAATTCATCTGCATCTTCAGATGTTAGTTTTTTACCCTTGTGGACGTGAAAGGGCAGGCACAGTGTCGCTGTCGGTCTCATTTCACTGCAACACCTGACTCATTCCAGCCCTATGATACAGCCACGTGTCCCCTAAATGGTAGCTTTGCTTTATGCACAAGACAAACGGTGATTTTTTTGTCTGTTCGCCTGTGTTTCATTCTCTAGGATGATGTGGGATTTTTAACACTGCTGTGTTTTGTCGTGTTGCTTCTCATCAGACGATGGCGGATGACACTGAGGATGTTGAGCTGGACTTTGCTGCTGACGAGCAGGAGAGGGCGCGGAGAGGCGCAGTCATAAGGTGCACTGCAAGAGATGCTATCACATAATCTCAGTGTTTTTTGCTTTAATTAATGTAAAATCTGCAGGGATTGCTTCCAGCTTTGTTGCCGTTATTTACATCTAAATTAACCTCATAGGACAGGTTGTGCTCTGTCAGCTGCAAGCAAAACCACCCAATTCTGCAGAGTATGCAAGGGTGTGCACTTTATGTTTTCTGATCTAGAATTTTTTAGAATTACAGATGTATGAGTTGAGTGGCATAATCACATGGCAGGATTTTTTGAGGTTACAGTCAGCCCCTGTCTTATTAGACTGTCTTATTAGACAGGGGCTGACTGTCTGTCTTTGACTGTCTTTGAAAAGAAAGAGGGTTACGGCAGCAAAGATAGAGCAAGCATTTAGGAAATGAAGTACAAAAAAGTAACCAAAAATACACAGACTCTTTAAATGGAAATATTAACATAAGTATTAATATTGCACAGATTTTATGTAAAGTAGAAAAATACCTATGTAACATATGTTCTAGATATGTATAGGAAATAATAATATTGTTGTTCTTTAATCACTTTCAAGTAACCATGTAAGGAAACCAGGCTGTTCCAGTGTGCAGTTAAGCTTTTGGGAGAACTGTCTATGATATTGAATTTGTTTCAGCTTTAATACTATTAGAAATGTCCAATAGCTGGCGTTCGAGTCGAATAGCAAAAATGATCAAATTAAGTCCTAAAAGCTGAGAGAACACATAAATTTAATATTTATCAAATAACCAAAGGAAGATATTTCCAAGACATGTCACATTCCAAGAAAGGTGATTTACAGCATCAGAAGCAAGTTTGAATGTGTGGTTAAACAGCAAACCTTCTTGGACGTGGAACAAAAGACTAAAATTATCCAAGAGGAATTATGCAGTACTGTAAGTCTGTATTGGTGAATGATTGTCAAAGACCTGCAGGAAGGAATGGGACAGTGGAAACCAATACTCAAGCAAAAAAACACATAAAAGTAGCCGGTGGACTCCTGTGTTGTGGAGTGATGAGACTAAAGTGGAACTTTTGTGAGGAAGTCAGTAGTCGTCGCTGGAACATGCTTGTTCCTGGATTTGATAAGTAGAAAACTTGTGGTGGGATTTAAAGAGAGCACACAGAAGCCAAACAATATTAGCAAACGTTTTTCTCATGAAGAAGAGGCAAAGTTTAAAAAAGGGTGTTGGGAAAAACTACTGGAAGCATTTAATGGAGGTAATGAAGGTCAAAAAATATTAATAATGAATATTTGGGGGTACAATAGTATTTATTGAGTGGTTAGTACTGTTAGTGAGCTCAACTTTACATTCTTAAAAGTGCATTTTGTCAGTGCTGATATGTTTTCATGAAATTTATCTCACCTCACTGGAGCATTTTGGAGGTTAAGCAGTTTATTTTTGCTTTCAAACATTCAAAAGTCTCATCACTTTCTCTTGCTGTGCTAGAAAGCTGACCCTCCGTGCTCTAACTGTTACCTTACTCACTGGCATTTTAAGCTTCTCATCCATCATTTCTTCTGATTTCAGACACCCCCTGGCTTCCTTCTTCCACCTGTTCTTCCGAGTGGTTGCCATTGTCGTGTATCTGCTGTGTGACTGGATCAGCAAGAACTTTGCATCATGTTTCGTCCTCATCATCGCTCTGCTCTCTTTCGACTTTTGGTCTGTCAAAGTAAGATGGCAAACAGGTCACCTACTCTGTCTTCTTGTGCATCATACTATGATCACTTTTTTCACCATGCTAGGTTATGGTTGTGTTGTTTCAGAATGTGACTGGCCGGCTGTTGGTGGGGCTTCGCTGGTGGAATCAGATTGATGAGGATGGAAGGAGCCTCTGGGTATTTGAGGCCAAAAAAGTGAGATACAACTCTCCTGTTTTTAGTTTGGATGAGTGGTTTTGGGGTATCAATTGTTCTATATATATGTGTGTGTGTGTGTGTGTGTGTGTGTGTTTGTAGGCGTCCCGGGGCAGTAACCCTGGAACAGAGACAGAAGCAAGAATATTTTGGCTCGGCCTGATCATCTGTCCTCTCATTTGGACATTTTTCTTCTTCACTTCCCTCTTCTCCCTGAAGATTAAATGGCTGGTGAGAGACACATGTTGCCTGTGTTCATATTCGGCAGAACTATATCACATAACGTCTGTCATAAATGCATTTTTCTGCCTCCCTCAGTCATTGGTGGTAGCCAGTATCTCCCTCCAAGCTGCTAACCTCTACGGCTACCTTCGCTGTAAGGCGGGAGGGCAGGATGGCCAACCTGCAGACAAACAGTCTTTCTCAGGACAGCACCTCCTCCAGCGCGTGAGTGACTGACTGCATCATTTAACCGGAGCTGTTGTGCAGCTGACACGCCACCGTTAATTAAAACTCTAATGATAATTCTTCCTCTCGCAGCCAGACATCATCTTTGGAATACTGTGAAGGTTACCTCCTGCACCTGTGCCGCACTTTGGTGTGTAAGGAACAGAATCTGAGCTGCCTCGCCTCTAGGATTTCCTGGAACTGCACCTTTACTTGACTGGCTTTGTGTCTTGTGCATGCCTTTGCTTCATGCTGTGGACTATTTATTTCACATGTTGCCCTGAAATGGGTCAGGCTGTTATGTCAATAAAAGAGAAGTGCATTTTAAAGTTACTGCTGATGGTTAAATTCTACACATTTCTGCGATTTCAGTCTATTTGAAACGAGTAAAAATGATCTAGTTTTTAAACTGACGTCTTCATTGTGCAACTAAAAATCATAAAAATGCTGTTTGATGAAAATTAGCTGCAATCTGTAAGTTGTTGTGAAAACTAATAAATAACTATAATTTAAACATTATTGGAGCATAAACTAAAATCCTCCAGACACTAGTTATTAGGGTCCGAGCACCAGCAGTGTGTGGTACCCTATTGTTATTCTAAGGAGGACTGTGAGGTATTTTCTCTGTCTTAAAGTGCAATTCTGAGCCCTTAAACATACTCAACAACGCATGTAACTTGGCACGCACATCAGAGCAGGAGAAAAATTTCACATTTGTGGGAATTACACATGTGAGTGGTAAAATGGCTCAATGGCACCACCTTGAAAATTTAAAACAAGGGTTTTGATACCATTGTAGAGCTACAAAATTCAGTACACATATGTATCACGACGAGACGCACAAGGTCCAATGTACCAATACCCAAAATGCAACAGGAAGTCTGCCATTTTGAATTTACTGTCACATTTTTGGCCCATTTTTCCAGAAATTTCACATTTTCAACAGCGAACTCGTCCAAGGGAATAAGTCCCACAAATCTCAAATGTGGCCCACATATACTTCAGGCGGTTCTGACCAGTAGTTACTAAATTGTTCTGCAAAAGTATGACGGTATAACCATGGCGCCCCGCAGGGTTTTGGCGTCCTGCAGTGTTTTGCCATGAAAAAATCAGGTATTGCTGTGTAACTAGCCTGTACATGCTCTAAATAGCCTGAAACTTCTCAGGTGTAATTAGAGTCCAAGGCTCATAACAGCCATATGAGCATATAAGTCCAGGACTAATGATAGCCATATGGTGATATCCTATCTCAGTCGCTGACCATCGAGAAGCGAGGACCTGTCAAATGCTGCTTGCAGCTTTAATTTTAAAACAAAATTTTATTTCATTTTATTGCATGACTTTAAGAAATATTATTGTGTACACCACAGGTTACAATCAACTCAGATGCATTTTTACTTCTACTGTGATTCCAAACATAATCGTCTAATTTACACTGGCCAGGTGGAGCCAGTAACCAGTCTGCTGCTCTATGCATAGGTCAGAATAGTTATTTAGAAAAATAAGTGGTCATTAAAAACACTTGGAGGCTGGCTGAAAACTGGATTGCAGGGGGGAGTTGCAGTGAAATTAAAAATTCAGAGAGGACCATTATGCCAATCTTGTGTCTTTAAATTCTGCCAATATTTGCTGTAAACATGGCTACAAGACATGACATGCTGGGACTGAATCGGATGCATTATCACTGGTCCCAGTGTTTACCACATTAAAACGCGCCCAGAAAAACATTTTCCTCCGACCGCACAGATTTGGAGGGAACTGTTCTTGCTCCTCTTGGCCCCTGATGTTAATTTCCCACACTTGCCACAAACGCCTCAGAGCTCAGAGATCCTTTATTTGTCTAGAAAGCTCACACCAATTGGGCAGCCTGTGGAGCCCTTGCAAGGCGCCAAATCCTTTCTTCTTGTGCAATATCTTGTGATGATGTCCGGAGGATAGCAACTACAAGTCATAAAATGAAGCAGTAACACACTCGTGGTAGATTTTGATCACCCCAATGTTTTATGCAGCTTAAGAAACAGTGGCAGTGCTGCAGTGGGGGTTGGATTTGACACATTTCCCAGTTTTAACAGCTTGATCTTTAACCGTGTGGGCTACATTACATTGGCAGTATTATAGTATGATTAGGACCTTGACTTCAGTAAAAGGAACAGACACAAGACAAAACCTCTCAAATGGATTACAGGGCAAGAAAAAGAAATGTTCACGCTTTCTGTTTTCTTTTGAGTTTTTCTTTTTAAGCCTTCTTCTAGAAAACAGAAAATCAAGCATGACGTTTCAGTCTGAACTGTAAAGACAGCATCAGAAGGACAGGAGTTATCTAAATCTTATGAACATTTCACAGGCTTTGTGACCTTAAAGACAAACTTCACCTAATAATGGAGATTGTGTAATATGATTGAAAGCTCCAGCAATGTTTGCTACCGAATTGATCTTGGAAATATTTTGTCAGCTACAGAAAAGGGATTTTCTTTGTGTGATGTTTGCTCACATCCATGCCTATAATTGCAATTAAACTGATGTAATATTTCATTAAATTCAATTTTAACATAAGGGATTTCCTTTTTTTTTGTTCCAACACACAGCACCTCTACAACAGAATGGACATCATGAAAGAACCAAGTATGCACTGTAGTGGAAATGATAACGTTCAGATGGAGAGTGGGGAAGTCATACGTCACACAACTGTGTGAGTGCTACATAAGGTTGTGCTTCTAAGGTTGTTCATGCTGTTTGGGGGTTGTAGTGCCATTATTTCTGAAGGACTTGGTGAAACTGGTGGACATTTGGGGGGGAAAAAAATCCAAAGCATCATGTGACAGATTGTTTGCCGTACCACGCTGCCTGAAATCATTTCTTAGCTAATAACTGTTGGACATTAAGGTGCCTGACTACAGTCCCAACTGACATGCCAGCCTCCAGCAAGCCAACAGCCCGCTCTCGTCTTTCTCTCGTCATCTGTGGCAGTGTGTCGTTTGAATAAAGCTGCATTTTTAAGGTGACCTTTCATAGTCATGGGTCAAATGAGTGTCTCCTCACTGTATCTAGTCATCGTCATTTAAAGCCACACCTGACTAGACTGTGGATAAACTTAACAACCAACGTGCAGGAATTCAAACTAACTAGCTGTATTAAACAACTGTGTAATGCAGGGTACAAATGTTTATTTCTATACATATGCTACCTATATTATGAGACTGTTCCAAATATATCTATTGCATTTTATGTTGTATTGAGGTTACACTGTATATTTTTTACATGACAGATTTTCTACATTTTTGCACACTGCATATTTTCTATACAGTATATTTTGCACAATACACATTACAAATAGTTTTGTAGTTTAGCTGTTTTTAGTTTTAGTAAACCTGCAAATAGTTGTTTTGCTGGAAATGTTAGATGTGGGTTCTTGACTGGGTAGTATTCTTTTTAAAACTATCTATTCACATGTCACAGCTCAAAATAATGTTGTGCACAACTGGCTAAACTGAATTAGATTAGCTTTTTAACTCTTTCTCCAAGTCTAAAAAGAACTGAATTTGCATGCTGGCTCATTTTATTTAATTATAGTACTTATAGTGGAAGTGAGAGGGAAGATTATTAACAAAAAAGCGGGAGAAAACAGCGAGGAGTGAGACGTCTTACTGCCCTCTTGACGCGCTTCGATGCCGGCGGACGCTCTGATTGGTCGACCCGCCTCCCTGCTCCTGGTATGACGTCAGTGCGGGAGCGGGGTTGTCAGACAGTGGAGGAAGCGCGCAGGCTGGAGGAGAGACAGAAGCCGGAGGACCGAGGACCGAACCGGACCCATCTGGAGAGCTGCGGAGCTCCGAGTCCACAAGGGCCCGATGTAGACGCAGAGGGGTGGGAAAAAAATTAATCCATCCGGGAAAAAATCTGCAGCAGCTAAAGTTGAGGACATTTGCCTTCAGAGTTTGCTTTGCTCCTGAGAACAGGTAAGAAACGCCTCTGGAAATAGACAACATCTGCACGTACACATCACATTTTTTTTTAACCTGCTTTGAATCTGCTCAAATGCAATGTCCATGTGTCAAATGCAGAAAAAAAGAAAAAAAAACAGGCACACTGATGATTTATGCTCAGTTTACCTTTTGGTTTTTCGCGTGAAAAATATAATTTAACCACCATAAACGCCCTTGTTTCATACAAATGAAGCATACAGGCTGTGTTATCTTTAAACACACACACACACACACACACACACACAAACCCTTGTTCCATAAAGTACCACCAGTGTTGCAGGCAAGCCTCACTCCTCTGCCTGTTAAAATGATCAGGAACAAATTGGGGTTTTTTTGTAACAGCTTCTGCGAATAATCCTTGTGATGTGAAATAGTCTAGTTTTAGAAGAAGTAGGCCAATCACAACTCTCATTAAAAGTAGAGATTCGTCGTCCCCAGGAGCACTAAAAGAGCCAAGAGCAAATTAAAGCATGTTAAACCCCAGCTCAATTTAGATGTAGGTGATTTCTTTTTTTTTTAGACAAAAAAAAAGAAGGAAAAAAAAGAAAAGTCAGCTGTTGATCTTGAAACATCATTTAGCCTTTGCTGCACCCTAACACGGTGTCACAGTTTGGACACATGATCATCCAGTGGCACTGGTATGGATAAAAAATGTCTTCTAAATATTATTATTTATGTTTAGATGCTGTGTTTATGTTATTATAACAGCAAGGCAAGTTTTCACGATTGTAAAATGCTACTAGTAATTTGTTGGAGGTGCAAACGTGCCATTAATTCTGTAAAATTGCACGACAGGTCAGTATTTAGTGCTAAATTTTTTAAAAAAAAGGGTGTTTAGGGCTTACAGATTAGCTCTGCAGGATGTTTTAAAAATAACTGAATACGTTATTTTAATCCAAAGAGATAAAAAAAAGAAAACTCAGTCCACGTGGAGATTTTTGAATGCAACTTCGTGCGTAAAATTTTATTTTTCAGATGGGTTCTGAGCGAGTTGAACCTAGAGTTTTAAAGCTAAAAAGGAGCACATATTTGCAATAGTGTCCATTTTTAAATAGAAATATAGGGAGGTGTTAACTGCAGGAGAATACAAGCACATCTTCCGTAATAATAAATACAAAATGCTTTTATTTTTAAGCAGAAGACCTAAATCTTCTAACGTTCCAACTCAATTTAAATCCATGTAAAGCATAATTAGGTCAGTGTAGTTTCAGGAGGCCTTCAACCAGGCAGCTTATTTCACGATATGGATATCTGACGCTTGAATGTCTTCAAGATAGTAACCAAATGCAACTGATTCATATCCTTTTATCGTGCGCATTTACGCATCTGTCATTCGCCATAATCTCAGTTGTTTTTTTTTTGTTTTTTTTAAGAAATCAGGTGCACAAAATGAGATGGTGTTTGGAAATATTTCAGGCCTTCTAATGCAGCTTCACCTCCTTCTAGATCACGCCAGCATCATGTCGGGCTACAGCATGAGAGAGAGAGAGACAGAGTGTGTGTGTGTGAGAGAGAGAGAGGAGGTCTGTTTTTGTCTTTGGTTATCTAGCTGTATGAGTGTTAAATACCTGTCATAAAGCTAGATAACCGAAAGTAGAAATGACTTCCGTAAACGGTGTTTTCCTGCCTTGGAAGAAAAGAGGAGACTCAGCAAAGGTGGATTTGGACGGATTTCACCCCAGAAAGGTAAGATATAGTTCTACTTAGAGGATAGTTGTAATAATAATTATGTAAATAATCCCAAATGGCTTGTGTATAACCTAGATTTACTAAAGTGGTGTAAAATAATTTTTCATGTTGCATATACTTTAATATTAAGTTTATTCCTCTTGTAATAACACACATTAATACTCCTTTTGATAGTTTCAGAGCCTTTTCTTTTCAGAATGTATCATATTTACACGTCATGCGTCACCTTGATGTTGGTTATGTGATGAAGGATTCTTTATATCTCTTTTACAATACTGTATGTTGGGTTTTTTTGCTCACTTTGTGCATAAAAAAAACTAAAGTTGCAAATAAAAGTAACCTAGTATCTCCATTCAGCACTTCAGGCCCACATCCCTTCATTTGCCCTTCATCTCACTTCAGTGTATCTTGAGGAGCTTTATGAATCGACTGAGGGCCCACAGTCGGAAATTGGCTCCGTTTTAGGGTGTTTAGGGTCCATTCAGGTCCTCTGCAACGTGGTGCTGAATATTAAACAGGTCGCCCAGTATGGCTGGAGAGGGACCAGTATAAAACTTCCTCCATTTCAAAGACCTCAAACCGACAAAGCATGATTCTTCAGATGTACTGAACGTCAAAGGAGAAAAAAAAATCGCTTTTAGTGTGTGAAAATAATGCCATTTTGCAAGTAGGGAGCTAATACAGAATCACAACAGGCCTTTTTGACTTGTCATGCTAGAAAAATCACAGATAAACAGACTCTGTTCTGTTCAGTCGCCCCATTAAGAGGCTAGCAGTGAGCCAGCATCCCTGATACGAGGACCCCTGAAACTGAAGCATCTAAATGGAATTCAGTTGTTACTATTTTAATATTTACCTGAGTTTTTCCTTCTGTTTTGACATGCCAAAGTGTCTTCTGTAATAAAAAAAACAACAACAACAACAACAACAAAAACAGCCTATCAGAGTGCATCTGCTGTTGCACATTCAGCGAGTGAAATAACAGCATTTCACTTATTTTCTCGAGGTCCTCCTCTCAAGGATCCCTGGAGGTGACACGGTGACACTGCCAGTCTAGTCTGTGCTCATACACTCTCTATTTATATTTGCCATTTTATAGCCTTCAGTGTAAATCAGTTACTTTTGTGTTTTGGACAGTATATTTAAAAAGAAAAGCAAAGTTCAGTTTTGATTATGACTTTGCTTAGATGGAAGAATGAGGAAGCTAATGATGCAGTTGAGTGGTGTAGCACCCTACACACTCACAGGGTTAAAAAAAACACTTGGCGTCTGCATTTAAAGCTGTAGCGAATCCTGGAGGCTTTGGGCTACATTGTGTCTTGCCTCAATGAGAAGGCCAAGGCCATCCTGTAGACAGGAGCTGAACTTTTCAACTTGGTACTTCAGCGCTGTGCAGTGCATATGCTCAGCCCAGAGAATGCCACTAAAGCCTAAAGAGCACCAAAGTGAGATGAGTTTTCATTCACTCTGTTAACTACCTATTGCAGTAGAGCTCGCTGTCAACCCAGGCTAATTGCTTCGTTTCACAGTGAGATATTGGATATGTGAAAAGGCCGTGGTCCAAGTCTTTTCCAGAGCCTTCCCTGTTATAGGTAGCGTGTGAACATGGTGTGCCTCCTTAATGAATGGGAATAAAAACACTCGAAGCTTTCTGTATGTCCAAGGCATCCTTGATTTAACCTTTGTGCTTCTGTGATGTGAAGGATTCTTTTGGTGCTTCTTTTTTGTGGCAAAATACACACTCATGCCCTGAAAAACACAAATATGACAAGCTTGAATCACTCTTTGAGGAACTGAAGCTGGTCAGAACTTGAGAAAGTTTTGATAAATGGCTGATCTATCACATTTCAGTGCGTGTTTAAAGAAAAACACAACCAGTAGTTTCATTACAAATCCACAATGCAATGCCGTGCTCAGCTGCAGTGATACCTCGAATTATGTGAGCACTTTTCATGTTTCACTTCTCCGTTTTCTTTCTTCTGGTCTTCTTGCAGTTGTCCGATTAGCATTGAAAGATCTGGGATTCCTGAAAAGAGCCATCATTAAAAGAAACCGAGGAGAGAAAGGAGGGAAAAACGGTCGGTCCAGAATTGCCGCCACCTCCTCCTTCTCCTTCCTCCCACCCTCACCCTTTTTACCCAGGAGTCTCTGATGCCATCTGTACTGCCAATGGAGACACTTTGCCTGTGCCAGGAGGCGGACAAAGACCCCGCCGGATCCCTGGAGTAACGGGCGCGCTCAGAGAAGCCATCTTGGGAGATGTTTCCCGCGACACCTAAAATGGCTGGACTGGCATTCTAGGTGAGCTGCATCATGGCTTTTTCTGTTGGGTACCAGTGGTGGTGGAGGTGGTGGTGGCCAGGAGGTGGGGGAGTGTGTGTGATTGGGGGAAGGGAAACAGGAGGAAGGACGAGGGAGAGAAGAAGAGTTTCCCCATTTCCTCCCCAGTCACACATGGCCTCTCCCTTTTCTCTTCCATCTTCTGCTCCTGCTAATTAGCAGTTAAGGGGTGATGCGAGGGAGGGTGCTGGGTGAGGAAGGGTGATGGTGGTTGGTGGTAAGGGGGGGGAGGAGGCTGGGTAGCAAACAAAATTAATGAGCTGGCACTGGTTGAAGGAAACCTGCCATCCTCTCTTGTCATGGTGCTTCTTTACTCCCTGATGCACACCAGGCAGCGGTTGTACGTCGCGTTTCCACCTGACAAACCTCATCGATTAATTCATGCAAAACCACTTTTGATGTGAAATTTGCATCGTGGTATTTTAGCACAGTATTTTTCTTAACATGCCGAAAATCTCGGGTGAATGTCGTCGAGGAGGGATGATAATTTCCCATTTGGGTAATCACATGGTTGTTTTTTAAAACCGTTACGATCTTACGTTCAATTTACTGTATCAACAAAATACATTTGGTTCCTTGTTCCTCACTCACACTCGAATACAGTCTATCCTTGTGTGTGTGCATACATACATGTCTTTGTGTGTGTTTTGTGCCACTGTAAATGTACATTTACCCACTCGCTAAAGCTACTTAGTCGTGCACAGATAACCTCGACAAATTTTCAGTTGGATCTCATATATTTTTAACCGTCTGCTATCAGCCATTTGTGGTGTAATTGTGCAGCTACACACACTAAAAATGTCACACACCACTAATGCATGATGTCACATTCTTCCAAAATCTGACAAGGGCAAAATGACAAATATCAACACTCCAAATCTTTTATCAGCTTCACGCCTGCAACCTTTCACAATCAGACACACAGATCCTGAGAACCGTCCTGATCGTGGCGTAGAGCTGCCTTGAACCCCCCGGTGACTCCGACACAAACCTGAAGCAGAAAAGAGAGACACGTGAGCATGCGTGTCGAGGGCCAACATGTGCAGCTGCACTGCTTGTGTGTTAATGAACAGCGCCATGCGTTTTCACATTATCATTCAGGCCCGTTCTCTCTCTCACTCTCTCCCCCCTCAATAGCTGCCCCCCGACAGCCCCCCCACACCCCATCCATTCCCCTTCGAAAAGCCTGCTTTCCCACTATTGTGGGAACTGGTGGTGCGGCGGGCCTGGGGCTGGGGGGCAGGGTGGGAAAGACCCTCCAGACTAGACATGAGCAGATGCCTGAGACATTAGACTGTCGTGCGGATCACCAGGGTCGGGGTGAGCCACTGAGTTTTAATGTGTGTGTTTGATATGTGTGCAATGGTGGTGATGGTGGTGGGGGGTTGTAGTCCAGACCCTGGAGTGCCACCTGACTGTTCATTAGTCTATTTACCCTCCTCTGCATGTCTGAAAGGCATGGAGATGCTGTGTTTTCGGCTAAATGAGAGGGATTTCCCATGCATTAGTCATGCATTTATACATGCAGTGCCTATAGAAGCTCAGGCCTCTGTCACATCATGGTCTGCTGTTGGATTGCATCAGAGGTGTAATGGATTGATATTACACAAAGGTGCATTTTCACATTTTTAAAATTAAGAACCAAATTTAAATCTTGGCAGCATGCCACTCATCTGACATGCACTCCTTTATCTCAATTCATCATCTGGATCCTCACTGCAAACTAAATCCACACATCCGTATCACTCTCAAAAAAAAACAGACCTTGCGAAAATCTCACAAGACAATTGGTGGCACGCCAATATCACCGCGAATGACTCAGCTAAGGCGATGGGTGTGCCCTGAGAAGCTGAATGATGTAACCTGCGGATAATGATTATTAATGAGCCTCATACTGTACATGTGCCTCCACGAGATGTGTAAGGCATGTGCAGCACCACATGTCAAAAGATTATTCCCTCTCTTTATTCATATAAAAGACTCTGAGCTGTCTTTATAATTGCATTTGTGCTGCTCATCTGTGATATACAGCGGATTGCTTCAGGCAGATTTGACAGAAGAGAGAAAGCAAGGCAAAGTCAAGAAATTAATCTTGGAGATACTATGGCTTCGTTTTCTGTTGCTGATCTCCATGGTACATTAGTGGAAGGCAGAGGGGGCAAGAAAGGGGTAAATTGTTGCTTGTGAGAAGGTAAAACTGGGGAAGGGGTTAAAGATAATGGAGCCAAATGTAAACGCGTATGTAAAGAAGGTGGCAGGTGTAGCACATGGGCAGCCATGTTTGAGCCACCAGCGTGATCTCTGCTGTTTGCTGATGGAGTTAGCTCGTGCTAGCATGTGCCACGCTAAAGCAGCTGCAAGGAGCCGGGCATGGAGGACTGGTGTGTGTGTGTTTGAAAAGAGTGAGGGGGGGGGGAGATCGGCGTGCAACTGTATGTGATAGCTGCAGCAGTCGACACAGGCAGCATGGTCAAAGAGAGGCGGTGACTGAAGCAAATTTGTCAGGAAAATGTATTCGTCCTCACTATGCCAGGAGAGCAATTGCTTCCTCTAGTATTTGGAGGGTGTAAAAATGAGCGACATGCACAAATGCACACAGAATATTTCTTCGTCTAATGATTACTGAGAGCTGTAATTCTCACTAAATGCAGTACGGTGGGGGGAAGTAACATGAAGTGATTGCAAATGAGCAAAAAGGAAAGTGGTGGAAGGGGGAAACACATTTAAATACGCCGTCATCTTGATTTCGATAATGTGTGCTGTCTTCTAAACACTTGGTAAAAAAAGTGCTTAAGTGTTTGCTCTTAATCTGCCTTTGAAACAAAGAGTTTTCAATCAAGATGGTCTGAAACTGGAGCGGCTGCAGAGAGAGAGAGGTCAGCAGCTTTGACACCGTGTCAGGAGGATTTAGGAAGTGAACGTCCCCGAATCTTCCCCTGCTCACAGTAGATACCGTTACTTAAATATTCATTCTCATTCCTCCATTCCTTCTACTTGTACATAACTTTGAATTTGACAGAAAAATGGATTCCCCCTCAAGAAAATGGCAGAATGGAGATGATTACCTTCCCCTTTCTTCCTCTCCTCTGTTATTCATTATTAACTATGTATTGCTTTTGCTATGTGAGGATTTTCAGTGGAGGGAAATTATAATGTATGACATGATGAAGTGACAGTAGCCGGCGCTCACTTCCCATTCTGTGTGGGTGCAGCAGCGTAGCCATAGTAGCGATAAAATGTTAATACCATATAGCTCCTGGGTTACCTCCTCACTATGTGTGGACACTATTAATGTTTCAACGGCTCTGCTGTGGTATATAAAGCCCGGCTCACGGGCCGCCCATAGTCTTGGATCGGGTCCAATCTGGGTCAAGCGAGGCTCATTGGGGCTCTTTAATGCAACTTTGGCCGAGACTAATCTAGCACAAAGCCCAACGTTAAGTATCTTAGAGGAAGATGGAGAGAAGTTTCTACATCCCAGGCTTTTCAGATTACGTCTGTTGGCTGTGGCATCCCTGAGCGGGGGTCCTGTGTGCTCCAATGAAAGTGGAGGGAGAATTAGGTGACTGAGCCTTTAATACAGCGGCCCTTTGCAATCTTATCAGGAGATGAGGTTCTAGGGTGACTAGATTTAAGGGGGAATCCTTAGCATGACCTCTTTTTTTTCCTGTGTGCTTGTTATTTTATTCCACGATGTGTGCTCACGAAACGCGGCAAAAAGTTCACACTATGTCGGATAGATGACGAAGTCAAGTTCAAGTTCAGGGGTGCAGTCACTCCGTCTGCGGCCGGTCAGGGAGTTTAGAGCGTCTGCGGCCACCCTGGAGTACAAGAAGAAGAGGAGGTGGGTGGGTGCGGGGGTACATAGCCTTTGACCTCTGTTAGGGTTGCTATGGGAAAGAGGCCAGTCGTCTCAGTAATGTAAGACTGAAAAGGCCGAACTGTCAGAGCTGTCCAGCAGACATCAACCCCCCACGACACGCACACACAAGCTCCGAGCCATTCACACACACTCACAGATGGCACGGGCCAGCTTGGGAATGTTAGCAGCAAGAGGGAACGCTTTATGTTCATCAGACACTGTTATAATTCATCCAAACCTTTAGAGCTGCACAGTCTACACCTCTTTCCTCGGAGCATTCTGTTGGTGCTGCTTCTGTCTCGTTTTTCAGCCTCATCCTATCTGAACGCCCATTGTGTGTATGTGTATGTGTGTGTGTGACACTTAATATACAATTACTGCGATAAAACACCTGTGAGAAAGGAAAATAAGCTCTTTCAGTGAGAGCAGAGCTTTTGTCTTTTTTTGGAAGCTTTTCAAAGACAAATTTGCTCCCTTCCTAAAACAGAACTCAAGTCGTTCTTGTAATACTTATCTTATAACACAATCAAAAAAGGACAGCAGAGATTTAAAAAAAAAAGTTTTTATTAAACAACGGTTGTATGTTGTTATATAGTATGATTACATAGCAAGGAGACCAAAACTGGCTCACACTTTGCGTGCCTATGCATGTAGAGATTTTTATCATTTGACAGTATGTATAGAATTTTTCAAAATATACCAAACAATCATCTCTTTTTAGAAGAAACTTCACATTTTTCTCTGTAATCTGTGTTAATAATCATTATGGTGAGCACCGACAGCCATTTTTGTGTTATCTTTTCAGTTATTGGTCTTTTTTTGGATAAACTACACCGGTTAACATTCAGATAAAAATAATCTGCTCCATCAGTGAACCACACATATCTGTGTCTGCTCATTTCACATGGTCAGCGTTTGATGTTTGAGTGACTGCGTGTCAGAGTGGGCATGCAAATCCACTGATTGTAATATGTGCATGTTCCATGCCCCCTCTGTAAATGTGTGCGAGTGTGGCCTCATTTAAGGTTGCATTCATGCAGGGGAGGGGTCTCGCGAATAAAAGAGCGCGTATTTGCATACGCTGCATGCTGTCTGCAGAGAGGGAGCAGTCAAAAAAAGATATCAGAGGTGGACAAAGAGAACGAGGACAAATCCTTCATTGTGGGCTTGGTGGGAGAAAGGGCTCATCTGAATTGGGGAGTGGGTGAAAATTGACAGAGAAAGAGTTCGGGCTGGTTCCCTGTGGGGATAAAAGCCTTAAGATCCCTCCATCCATACAGCCTGAAAATGGAAGAGAAGAACAACATGCAGAGCACAGGGGCCTTTTTTTACAGTGCATGAAAAGGAAGTTTGTTTTTCTGAAACACTGCTTACAATTTGTGATGTAGAAAATTAAAAATCATGCACAACAACAAATTCACTATTGCCAAAACAGACTCTGGAATAGCCAGAGAGCTTAGGTCTGCAGAGTCATTATTGACTTTTATATTGTTCTTGAAACATGGCTCCACAGACTCGCTTTTATATGACTTTTATGTGGGAAGTTATTCACCCCTTTTATGTGCTGTTTTACCCGTTGGCCCTTTGTGTTGTTATTTTTGTTTTAATTTCTTTTATTGCAAATGTTTGCTGTTTTTAATGACTGCTCAGCACTTTGCCAGCTCTGGAAATGCTTTTCTAATAAAGCTTTTAATTATTATCATGAATGCTGCATGTACTAGTTCTGGGCAAAGCTAATTTACTTTTATGTAGTGTTGTCAGTCCCTAAACAGGATGAATTGTACAGTATCTTTGCAATCTCCTCTCTTTTTTCCTTTCTTCCCCCCTGCTCAAAAATGTGAAATATTACAACTTCCATGCAGAGTCGAAGAGTTCATGGAGCCAAGTTTGATTCTCATGCTAATGATACCCTCCATCCTTTTTTTTTCCTCCTCAGGATGGGACAGAAACTGTGAGCATCTCTGCACATCTCTGTAGGAACCTTTGGCACAAAAACGACATGGACAAAACTCAACGAAATGTCGTCATCAGATTGTCAGGACTCTCTGCAGACCTCGAGAGATTATCAGTCAAATGAACACTGCAAGATGAAGCAGAAACCACACTGTGACGTGTACAGCTCAGGATGTGTTTGATTCCCTCAGTGATTTTAAGATACTGTAATGACGAAGTGCATGTGATTGGCTAAAGTATTGTTGTAAAAACTGCAAATGTGAAAGCATGAAATTTCCCTACTTATTTAGCCCTCAGGAATGTCCTCACATTTTCATAGCTAAATAAGTATTTTTTGAATAATGAATTTTAATTGCTTTTTTCTGTTGTATTAAAGTTTAAAGTGCAATGTAAGTTAAAATGATATGAATGTATTGCAGCCATCAGTGAGAGTTTGAGAAAAAATGTATAAAATTATTCTCTGTGTTAAACTTTTGTTTTTGAGGAATGAAGCACTTTATATTGGCAGGTTGTGACATTTGATGGGATGATGTTTAATGCTCAAAGATTTCTTATATTATGAACTGTTTTATTTTGAAATCTTCAAAAAAGACATTTAAGTAAAATGAACAAATGCCAATGTATAAATTGCAGTCAGCAGCTCCTTTTATTTCTTTTTCTGTTGTTTTTCTTTCTTTCTTTCTTTCTTTCTTATTTCCCATGGTAATTTCTGCGAGGCTCGTGTGAGCAAATGTTTGAGTGACCCCACATTAAGTTTTAATTTGAAGGAGTAAGAGAGGTTCATCAGCCAAAAAACTCCGTGGACAAAAATGACCCCGCCCGCTATTAAAATATAAAATAATGTCATTTTCCCCCGATAACCTTTATATTTTATTTATCAATGAAATTTAAACGAGTATTTTTATTTATTTATTTTTACATCTACACATTGGGTGGGTTTTCAGCTGTGCCTTGAGAATAACCAAAGGGCCTAAAATAATCACATAAATAGGTTAAATACTTACAATAATTTAAAGATATGAGCTGAACCGACGCGTTGATTTCAGTTTGTTGTTTACTTGAGCTCAACCGAACGTGTCAGCGCCCAGTTTTCGACGATTAATCAGGTTTTTGGGGGATTACAGGCCGTCAATCAGTGTCCGACTGATGTGTGTCCGGAGTCGAACAACAGATGGACATGCGCGGGGTCAACAGGGGATTATTACAGCTCTTTGTATGGAGACAAGCAAAGCACTTAGAGGTGACAGAAAAACACAGACATGTCCATTAGTCACAACAAAAAATCATTCATTTCCTCTCTTTGAGAAATGATTGTAGCGGGGCTGGACAGAGAAAGCTGAAAAGCTGAAAGTCACCGTCTTTTCTCTAAAAAAAAAAAAATTAAATTACAGTATTCATACTTTACTTACTATACATTACTTTAATATATATACATACACACACACACGCACACACACACACACACACACACACACACACACACACACACACACACACATATATATATATATATATATACATAATGATTTTATATTATTATATCCACTGCTATAATAGCCAAACATAATATGGTAAAATAAATAAATTAATAAAATACTGTTACATGGTTCATTAATTACACTTTACTCGACTCCAATATCGTGTGTATAAAAATGTACACATGTGTGTGTGTATATGGCAGCTGCTATCACATTAAAGTGTGTGATAATATGAGGCTATTTTGACATGTTTTTTTAAAAAAAGACAGAATAAGAATTTTTCTAAATAAAAAGAAATGAAAATCTGAAAAAAAGTGTCAGTAGTAGAATTACAAAAGTCATTTTAAATGGCTCACCTATACACTTTATAGACTTCTAAATAGAAGACTAGATCTTTAACAAGAATAAAGATTGGCTACTGAGACAAAAATACAAAACAAACAGAGGATTCAAAGTTGCAATAAAAATTGTAATTATACAGTCGCTTAAGTGTGAACAACTTGTAAAAGCACAGTTTTTTCTTCCTTAAATCTAAAATCACACTCCCAGCAGTGTAGATCTCCCTCCTGGAGGCTCACACAGGAGTCAGCATGTTTTCAATCCATCCACACACTACAGCAGCTGATTCTGGTGATTAGTTCCCCTCTCTGGATGAATGGAAACCAATTAGTGAAATCAGCCTCTGTAGAGCCTGGATGGAGCGAACGCCCCAAAATGTTCAAACGATGTTGTAAAAACTGTTACACTGGTGTGATTTTCGTCATTAAGAACGTTCCATATTCTGCTGGCTTTACCCTACACGCTCTGCAAATGTGTGGCTCCATGTTTCTCTCTGCAAACAGACGTCAGAGAGCTGCAGGAAATAATTGTGCCAGCTTCAGTGTCCTATGCACTCCTTTTTTTTCTTCTGCAGAGGTAATTGCTTGAATCAGCTGCTTGGGGGGCAAATATTGCTTTTTGATGAATGTCTTGTGAGGCGGGGCATCTGGTCAGGGACCTGTTGGTGAAGTCCCAGGTCGGCAGGGGTCAGGGGGGCCGCGATCTGGACAGTCCCCCAGAGGACAATAAACAGGCCGGAGAGAGGCAGAGGTCAGAGGCAGCCCGAGCCAGAAGCAAAGGTCAAGGGCTGCTAATTAAGTGGCTATTTCCTGCTATTCCCAAGTGACCACTGGACTCAGAGACGGACAAGAAAACACATCAAGAAGTCTATAGGAGGTCAATAAAAGCTGTTAACTAGGAAAACAGTCACTGGAACAACATGTGACAAAAGATAAAGACAACAGCAGGCTCATTTGTTTTTACAAGAGGCAATAAAATAAAAATTAGAGAAGACAGTTGTATATCTAAATATGCATAGCCATATGTTTAAAAAATTGCAAATATAACATGAATTTAGATTTAATTCTTTCAGCTCAATATTCTCTCCTTTGCTCCCCTTTAACAGAGAGGAGCAGTGAGGGAAGGGCCTCCCTGCTCAAATTGAGGAATCCAAACATTTTGGAGGGAAAGTAGGAGTCGGTAGGAGCTGTTTATGCCTTTCCAGCCAGTGAATTAGCCTATGTGTATGATCCCTTAGCATAAGAATAGAGATGGGGCCTGTGAACTCCTCTGACACTGACCTTTCTCCCAGGATGTGAATAGTATCACTGAAGGGCTACCCGGCAGCCTTTCAGTCAGACCTGAGCCTTGGCTTCGCCTAAAACTTCTAATCAGGCTGATTTAATGTATCCTACAAGTCCTTCCTTGCAGCCCGCCCCACCGCTGCTTCAGAGGAGTCACTGTGCAGCCATTTACTGCAGCCTCTGGGCCCCCGCGCTCTGGGAAGTTAGAGGAGCTGGTTTGAAACAACAGGGGGCCCTTTCTCCTTCCCAAAGAGTCTGGATCTCTTTATAATCAATTGGTTCCTCCTCCAAGGAGCTGATGCCTAATCCAAACTGGTTTGGACTTCTCAGATTGGTCAGACTAAGGAAAAGGAATGAATATCCATTAAACACTTCTTTAGTGATATATCTATTTAATTAGTTTTGCTTAAACCTGAAATTGCAGCGTTGCTTTAAAACAGCACCTCTAAAAACAGCTGAAGGAAAATGGTTAATACTGAATCATCCTACTGTACATGCTTTAGATTATATTAAAGGATAACATAAACATAGCTTGATGGATGGATTGATTTTTACTGATTGATATTACAATTTATGTTGTGCATAGTTGTTTAGCTGCTGGGGTGTGTCTGTACTAAGGTAAAAATGTGTTTTTATTTCATTTATTTTCAACACACGTGGCCAATACAGCTCATTCCGACTTGGATAAAGTTTATTCTGTAACTGAAATAATTGGAAAAACAATAATTCTCTTATTTTAAATTCGATTTCAAGGTATAAAGTCATTTGGGGGCACGTAAAGTCAAACGTAGAGGACATAAATGAAGTCCGGCAGCACAAAGCAGTGCTGAAAGGACAGTGCCAAAATCATAATCAGAATCGGTTTTATTGTCATTATTTATTTAAATTTCTGCACATATTTGCACTACTTATTTGTAATTTTTAAATTTCTGTGCATATTTCATAGATTTGTTTTTACACATTTGCCTTGTTCTTTGAATACATTTATGTCAGTATGTTATTTGTACAGTATGTTAAAGGAGAGAAGTCATGTGTAATCTTATAATACATTGTATAATGACAACAAAAACTGATTCTGATTCTGATAATATGCCATCATGTCAAAAAGGAGAGCTGGCAAACCTCTCCTGGAGGCGAACCTTTATTCTGAAAATTTTCTGTCTATTAATTTTTAGTGTGCCTTTAATTTGGGATTTCTGGAAAGCTGAGAAGCATCTCTATGACATTTCTGCAAAAATTAAACCTTAGCTTTACCTGATCACAATATTTAATGTGGCCTTTAAACTGTAAAATTAACAATTAATACTTTTAGTGAAGACAAAATGCATTTTACTTACTTTTTGAAGGGGGTGCATATGTTTTAATTAATATATTTTTTAAAAACCACTTTAATTCTCGCTCTTGCTGCTGTTAGTTAGTAAGTGGCTGGAGGTTAATTTACACATTGTTTTTATTTACGACTTTACATTTGTGTTTACAGCTGGGTGGCCCGCTTTGATTGGTGTGCAGCAGCATCAGTGTCCCGCCTCTCGCTGCGGCTCGTTCCCGGGCTGCCTGTTAATACAGTTAATAGACGGACCGTGTTAATGTTTCTGTGGCTCCTCTGAGATATCAGCCTCCACCTGCTCCGAGCATCCATCAGCTTTCCTTACAGGCAACGCAAAGGCACGTCAGGAGGGATTTGAAATGGTAGATTTGAAAATAAAGAGACAGAAGTAAATGGAATATTAGTGTTATTGTTTTTATTGTAGAGGCTTGGTGCGCACGGAAGTTCAGCCACTTGGGTGGTTAATGACTAAAAAAGCCTTTAGTGAGCAATAATGCAAAAAAAAAAAAAAAAAAAAGTCTTCAAATATTTCCCTCTGCAAATAATTCAAAAACTAGCGGGATGTAGCTCAAGATTTTCGTTTTAACCTTTTTGAGAAAATTTTTTAAAAAGTGTATGGATTTTAAAGTAATGAATATTCAGTTTTATGATGCCTTAAAAGGAAAATTAAATGAGTGATAACGTGGCCACCGTTTGGAGGAAATGTAAGTTGTAAAATCAGCTCATAAAAAAGTCATTCAAATATGTAAATAAAACTGTAGAGAGTGTTTTAACTGCTGTACCCCTGAAAAACAAGCAACATTAAATTACAATAACATTATAATAACAGGATGATTTCTGTGCTTGTTGCTACACCTTGCAGTTTATTGCCAATTAAAAGTGGATTCAGCATAAATTAAATTACAAAATGTAGCCTACAGGGGCCTTATAAGAAGCTTTTTTTCCATCTTAAATTTAAAAAGCAAGTGGATTTAATTGATAATCTGCAGTTTTACAGCAAAACTAATGAGTTGCTGCAAAGAAAAATGCACTTTATATGTGGACTGTTCATGCTCCTCCTGAGTGTTTGAGTGAGCAGAGGAAGTTTTGTGCCTTTTGTCACTGTGGTCAGGTTTATATAAATGCTGCACATCACTTTTTCCATATCTTCTGTTCAGACAACATTCAATAAACCGTCTGCTGCTACAGCCGGCTTTGTGTTATGTTCTGTGTCTAAGTCTGATCAAACAAATTCCAAATGCCCTCTTAAGAAATTGCCTGATTTACACATTTACAATCAGAATAAAGAAAAACAGACATTTGATTAAAGAAAACTGAATCTAATCCAACAGCTTTTAAGAGGCAGTGAGGAGGGGAGGAAAAGGAGAGAGGGTATTATGTGAGAGGAAGAGTGATGAGACCCAGTGGGTGCGCATGCTCACAGCGAGGCGTTCAGAGGCTCATCAGAGCTGCACGCACTGTGGGTTGGCATCTTTCAAAAAGCCACGTGAGGCTTCAGCCATTCCCTTCTCTCACAAATCTGTCATGACATGCTGGCAGCTCGGCGCCGATTGGCCGAGGACGGAGTGAGTCAGCAGTCAAAGGTGAAAGGTAAAATGTGGCAGAGCTGCCTGCAAATGTTCCTCACTGCAGCTTCAAGCTCATTCCACTGATTAATGAAGCAAAATCACAGACATGCATTGAGCCGTTGTTTAAATATTGCCAAAAATCTATTTGCGCTACAAATTGTATTTATTTAAACCCGTATTTCTGCAGGATGTACAGAGAGAAGTAATATGCAGATGCAATTAAATCTAACTGTTTATGGACTTCATATCTCTCCATGGTAATTTCTCCCCTAGGTCTCTGGGTCCATCTCTACAGGAATTCAAAGCCACATTCCAACAGGCTGATTTTAGGGTGATTTACCATTCAGTAGCCTATTTATATGGACACAGGGGACTTGAGCCGTGTCTGATGTGTGGCTGCTGTGTTAGCCTTTGACCTCAGACTGTCTGGAGGGCCGTGGTGACAGAGAGTCAAGGTCAAGAGGAAAGAGGGGGATGGGGACGGGGCGTATAGCATCTGACGGGTGGAAAGGCTCCCTGTCTGGGAGTGTGGAACCCAGACAGTCCCAGACGTCTATCTGAGGGGACACAGTGTCGTTCTGTGAACCCCTTTAGATCCCCACGTCCTGCCCTGTCTGTTCCCACTCACCTCTGTGGCCCTGGAGGGGGAACCGGGGGCCGCCAATGCTTGGAGAGTGGCGGGATGATGGTTCACACCCTAAAGGAGTGTTTGAGCCACACAGACTGTGAATACCACTAATCCTTTAGATAACAGATAAACACATAAACCCTACAGCTTTCATTTTCCCCTTTCATTTTACAATCTGCTCATCTGTCTCACTCACATTAAAGAGACGATCGCCTGCACAGAAGCTCTTAATGTGCAGTTTATGGCAATTATTACATTACTTATTAATCTCTGTTCATCCAGTCATTTAAAAATATTACACTTTTATACCCCAACTGTGTGAATATTACTTTTAGTTTTAATTCAATCTCTACGTAAGGTTTAGTTATGTATGCTACCAATTTGTCTAAACTTTACCCAGGAAGAGCTATAAATCATAAGTTGGTATTGAGATGTAGGCATTTGAACACAATAGGTTGTTTAATGTTAAACCTTTCAACCTTTTTGACTTCTAACCCCTTTAAAACAGGTTTTATTGCAGTATCTTGTCAAGAGAGATTTATCTCCTCTAAATTTCCTGTAAGTCTACATGGACAAAGTAAATGAAATGATTCAATGCAATTCAGTTCAGCTTTATATGTGTAGTGCATACTTACAACACGTAGCGCTTTACGTAGCAAAAAGAACAGAAGACAGATCCAATGTTCCAATTTCGCACACAAAAAAAGAACCTAAATATAACTTTGTGAAGCCAAACTTTCATTCATACGACTATAATCATGTCTTGATCCCCCAAATTCATCTTGTGACCCTTTGTTGGTCCCTGACCCCTAGTTGGAGAACGCTGGACTACATTATCAAATCCTACATAAAGTTACAGTTACAGTAAAATGCTGCTTACGCACCGATGCATCCGTATTTAAAGTCTCCTAAAGCCATAAATAACAGCAAGCATGGGTGCCAGTTTTCTACAGAAGCTGATAATTGCTGATAATACTTTGTGCTCTTTCACTTAGCAGTACTCTTCAGTTGATAAACATCTGATAAGTTCAATTACCTGACCAGAAACGCTTCAAAATTGCATCCACATCTCTTTTGCCTCACGGAAAATCAGAATCTTTATTTTCCTTTTCGAAAGTTTCACTGCCTGACATAAGATAGCACTCACTGAATCCAGTCTCAGTGTATGCAGCCTCGAGTTTTCACTATCAAAGTTGTGCTGTGAGTGATTCTTTTTTGGTTAAGCTTAACTTAAAATGAGCACAGACTAACTTTACTACAGCGACTGACCATGAAAACAGAACACACATCTTTTTAAAGGTTTAAACATCAGTTAAACAAAGTATGTTTTGGACAATAGTTGGGCTTTAAACAGGACATTTAAGAAAGCATTTTTTAGAATTTTCCACTGGTACTACTTCAGCAGCATCTCCAACCAGGCTCCCAGTGAATTATTACAAGGTGACTGAGCATCTATGTGCAGAAGCAGCTCCCTCTACAGGTATGAAACGGTGCCACTTTAATGGTGGCAGAAATGCCCCCAACCCCCTGCTCGCCCTGCCAACCAACCAACCGACCAGCCTGCCATAGACATATATAAACACACTTATCGAGACACACACACACACACACATTCACGGTCACAGATATAAGGCCCCCCAGACCTCCCGGGTGATCCGCAGTGGAGCGTGTAGCCACCTGTCAATCACCAGATCTCGGCCGCCTTAAGAGAGACATTTCGTCTGGGACAACGGCAGCCCGTCCCTCCCCATACATTCTGCCTCCCCTAGCAACCATCGCCGGATGACTGAGAGGCTTTGTCCCCTCACAACGGGAGTCCACCATTGAACCCAGAAGCCCGTAGCAACCAGAATTAGAGGGTGCCAGAAAGGGGTCTTTTTTTCTGTGAAACTGGGGGTGAAAGCTCTGTTCTTGTCCCTGCGTCTGGGATTCATATCACGGGCCTGAATGGCGTCCCCTCCTCCTTTTAAATGCTGGTGTAACGGAGCGTATGAAGGGGCTAGCGGTGAGCGGATAGGATCATGGTTAATCTGCTGTTCCTCTCCACTGTGGTCCGATAGGGACACTTAAGCAGCCTCTGTGGCGTGGGGAGGCCCGGGGATACCTGCAGCGGGGCAGAGCTGGGAGGTTCAGCAGCAGGCTGCAAACAGTGATGGACGGATGGTGGAAGAAGCGCTGAGATCAGTTACCTAAGTCAACAACAAAAGTCCAGCTTTCCACATTCCCCACATGTACTCAGAGTATCAAAAGGTTAAGTAGAATACTGGTGTGAGTGATATGTTATCATATATGACAACATTTGATTGTTACTGATGCATTAGTGTGTACCCAACAATTAGCTTGTGTAGTTGGTAAATGTGAAGGTTCTACAGGCCTCCAGTGAAGTATTTCTGTCCTTTGGTTCCCAGATTAAAGAGCATTCCATTTAGACAAGTTCACTGAAGCATAAGCATTAATACCACAGTGTAAAAATATTAAATAGAACAAGTACTGCATTCAAAATATGGCTTAAATGCACAGAAGTAGCACCAGCAAAATGATCAGTCATGAAAAGTGGTAGCTTAGTCACACTGTTAACATATATCTTGCTATTGTCAGTTGTGTTGCAGTTGCATGTTTGCAGGATTTCGGTTTTATAGATGGTTGAGTAATTTTTCTGCAATGCATTGTGTTTCATGAACTGATTGGAATTGTTGCAAGAAAAAAAAACAATGAAACAACAACTAGTCATGGCTGTAAAAGAAATGCATTGTTCCAAATAATATTATATTTCCCTCTGAAATGTAGTGAATAAGCACAGAGTAGAAAACATTGGAAAAGTCATTAAAATACTTCAAATTTAGGTTTGCTTTGGTTACTTTTAATTGCTGACTGCATCACAGAATAAATCTGAGGGGTTATCAGATTATGCTACGTGCAAATCTGTATGAAGGCTCTGAACTTTTTATCAAACCTTTACTGTTATTTACAACACTGCTTGAGAAAAGTTGTTATAAATGGCATGATCTGAGCAGTTCAGAGGGGAAATCACACTACCAATGTTGGTGTAGAAATCTGGAATGTGACACCAAAACACTGCTGTTTTTATAGATGACCACGACTCAAAAAGATTGGGGGCCACTGGTTTAATATTTAAAAGAATTCAGTAGATTTGATAAGCCTATCATGTGTGTAAAATCTTACTACATGTGACTAACAAATGCTTTAACAAGTGCAGTATTCCTGGGGTGCAATGGAATATAAAACTGCAGAAAATACCTAAAGACACAGGTCTCGATCTCAGTGGTCAGAGACATTTTGAAACTCGTACCGAGAGATCACCTTTAGGGGACACCAAAGCTGCACAAAATGTGAACAGATGGAACACAGAGAGAAAAGGGCTTGAATAGTTTATGAACAGTTTTATGGACTTGTGGTTACTTTGAAAAGAGCTTTTACAGCTCCCTTTATAACCGAGTGAACATCGACCCCTAAATACTGTCCAGCCCACTGTAGATCCTCGTAACTGTAAAGTGAATTCAGTGAAATTTTACTAGACTGACAGATTTCTGTGAACTGTAAGACTCCAACAATCACATGAATACAACATAATCGCCATTAGACGCGGTTTGTTGTTTTCCTAGAATAATGGCGAAAAGCAATGACTGAACAAAAAGCCAAATAGCCACAATCAGGTGCTCCACCAGCACGACCTCCCACGTTGCATTTAGCCCCGCAGTGTTCTGTACATTTTTACATAGCCACGTATAGAAGATTACAAACTAATCTCAACCTACAAACAACATCGCTGGCATGCAGAGAAAACATGCTTTCCCTGGTATGTTCTTTATCATTAATGAGCGTCTCCACGGCCCCCTGTATGGGAGTATGTTTTGTGCAAACTCCCATCCTGCACCCTCGTTCCCACCCTCTCCTCCCCTCCACCTGTCAATCAAACATCATGATTGAGCCCGGATGGTAGGCAAGTCAGTCACCAGCAATGAAAGTGAGGCCTCACTTTCCCTCCTTCCCCCTTTCATGCCCCCTTACGTCCTCAAGTTTTTCCATCTCACCTACTCTGTGGCCTCTTGCTCCCCTTTCTCCTCCCCTCCTATGAATGTACAGTTTCCCTCCCTTCTATGTGGAAGTCACATCTGCAGCCAGTGAATACCCACAGGATGGCCTTTAAACGTGGTTTTCTTGACGCCACGAGGGCCAGGCCGCCTCAACCTCACAGAGAAAAGGCCCGGCGTCATTCTAAAATAAGTCTGATTTAGTTTTAACAGGCCTCCGCATTTGCCCTTTAAGTGGCTGATGAATAAACATGAGCAGAGTTGGGGCGGGAACGGCATGGGGGTAGGATGAGAAGAGGCCCAGTATATGTGTGTGTGTGTGTGTGTGTATGCATTGGGTGGGTTGGAGGGGGGGTATCGAGGGCAATAGGGGGAGCCTTTCTTCCCAGCAGGGCTGCATCTCGTTTAATTGGAGCACTTGTGGCACCATTACCTCCTTTACTCAAACACGTTACTGATGACAAAAGAAAACAGCGCTAAGCCTGCCTTTGTTAGCGAGGAGACTGGATGAGGAGATGGATTCCTCGCTGCTACTCATGTGTGGGAATCATCCACACTCCCACCATGAGCTGCTGCCACTGCTGCCGCCGCCGCCGCCGCTGCCTTCGTCCAATAAAATGCCACAGACAGGTGGGCAGAAGACGGAACACATGGATGTCTCAGCTGTCATCAGAAAAACGACGAACAGAAGGGGCTGCTTATCAGATACAGAAATAAACGTGTGGGGTGGAATTATATTTAGTATCTGTGCACCATCTTGTTACACCTATTGGTGGATTGCTTCTCTCGGTACAAATCTGCCACTGCACATTTTCAAACATCAATGTGCAGAAAAATAATCGACTTCATAGGAGTCCTTCTGATCAGTCAGTTGAAAAATGATTGACTCCAGCATACGTGTTCAGGCCTGTCGGTGACCTTGCTCTTTTGCTAGCCCTTGACACAAGGTCACGATGATACCGCTGGTCTTTAGCCTCTTTCTGGTCACCACAGTGTCCCTAAGGAGCAATAAGGCGGTGACCTTTACCCTCAGTCCTATCCCGGTCAAGAGGACATGCTGAGGGGCTCTTAAATGAGGGAGATAAATGACCAATTAGGCTTTTTATTGGTAAATCTTGTACATTTAATCTGCTGTTTTATACAAAATGTTGATTTCTTAAAGAACTTACATGTGTTACATTGCTAAAAACAAATGGGTATGACACACATTATGACATAATTACAACAGTTTATTAATAATTCTTAATTAATTTTCAAAATTACATTACCATTAAACCTTTCAAAACAGTATGACAAATAATCTGCTGTGTACAGTGTCTAAATGTACAAACATTAGCTTCTGACAAAATCATTCATTTTCCAGATTGATAAAGTGGATAAATTATAACATAACACTTTACTTTAACTGCATTTATGAGCAGTATTTAGAAACATTTATTAAGTGGTTTATGACACATTGTAATCATTATAAGTGCTAAATAATGTGTTTGTCCAGAAATATAACTGCTCCAAGCACCAATAACTGGAGATAACAAATGATGATATAAAAACACTTAAAATGTGCTCATAGCTACACTGACAGCGTCTTCTAAACCATTTATTGAGTGTTTGTGTATTTCATTAAGGTAAAGTGTTATCAAATATCTGTTATGTCACAGCATTACTTAGTTAAAAAAATCACAACTCTTAGTTTTTAAAATCCATAATCAGTCACAAGATAAATAATTCTCATTGTAAAAAAACCTCCATGAAGACACAAAAATTGATTTAGGTTCTGTTTCAAAGGATGAGGTGTGACTCTGGAAATAAACACGAAACAAAAGGAAGCCGAGAGCAAAACTTGTCTGAAAGTTCTGCGTATTAAAGCTCCTGAAAGTGCAAGTTAGACTGTTTTGAAGCAAACATAATACAAAACGTGGTTTTAAATAAGGATGAAAGTTACGTTTAGGGGCAGTTTTAGTCCAGCGCTGAGTCATTACAAAAGAGTGTGATAAAGGCAGAGAATGATGAAGATGGAGGCCTAACATCAGTTCTGTTCCATGCTGAAATTTGACTCCGCTCTGGAAAAAATAACATTACAAACACTTAATTGAACTACCACTCATAGTATATATAGTAGATATAGTGGTTTGCATTTAAAAAGTCTTTTATTGACTGAGATTGACCTGCAGATGTCTCTAAGCTTGTTACATGATCTCTCTACTGGGTGGCTCTAATCTGACTGTAAGCCACAGATCATTGTGTCTAATAGTATCATTTTTATTTCCTCTGTAAACACAACTTCTGTTCTTTAACTTCAAGGTCACTCTGAAGAGCCAAACATGTGCAGCCGTGCTGTCAAACAATCCCCCCTATCAACAAACTGCACAGGTGAGCTGCACGTACATGTTAATGCTGAGCACGAGGATCAGTTCCTCATAATCCAACCCGCACTGAGTGGCAGCGTTTGTATCTCTGTGGTGTCATGATACAACCGCATCCTCACCTTGTGTTCGTATTTTAATCAACACTATGAAAAGATATTACCAACAAAGGCGCAGGAATCGTAGTGTGCCAAATTGGGCTCTGCTGCCACCAAGAGGACACTGAACGCAACACAGGCCTCCACAACAAAGGCAGCAGCTGCATTGTTTGTTTCCTATGAGAGCTGCACATGTCCACGACCAGAAATAAACAGATACTCACACATCTTTGTTAATCGCGTGGTTGTTGTACTGCAGGACTGGTGGGATGCTCTCCTCATCCTCTGGCAGCTGCAGATGATTAGAATTTACAAACAATTATCAGCCGCATGTGAGAGTTTATGTTCTACGTCATGTCAAAAATGGAAAAATTGCGAACAGTGTTTTTTGTAAACAGAGGTGACAGAATGACGGGAGCATACTTGGTGATGTAAATAATGGGTTGGAAAAAGAGCCTCAGGGCAAGAAACACAAAACAAGGAAATGTTTCCAACCTCAAGCAGCATGAAACCACACATGTAAATCAAAATCTGCGCTCAATTTTAGACACACTTAGCTCAAAGAAGTGGTAAAATTAAGTTTAAAAAATAAATGTGTGAATATTTCCTGAAATGCATCGTAAACCTCTTACAAGCAGCGCTCAGATTAAATTACTTAAATATGTATATTCTTTAGATATCTTGAATTTATCCTGCAGTTGACTTGATATTGCTCTTCTTGTTTTAAATCCTTTTGTAAATGTACAGATCTGTTGCTCACCTCCCAGTAGGGTTCATCATCAAAGCAGTTGTCATCTGCAGCATCTCCCCAGATGGGTAATCTTAAGATAAAACCTGAAAAGAATACAGTCAAAGTCATTATACCCAACACACACTGCGCGTGCACACACCTGTCTCATCCAAACGCAGCAACATCACACTTATTAACAAACAGTTATTCTGTTGAACTAATGGGTGTTTGATAGGCCAAGCAGAGGTGTATTCCCTACCGACGAGGATTCCTCCGCCGACACCGAAGCAGATAGCCACACAGAGGCCTGCCGCTTGGTGACCACCCTGCTTTGTGGGAACCATGTTTTTAAATTCACCCTCAAAGTCGAAGGTGTTAATCAGCCTTTAATGCAGAGAAAACAGACGAGGGATCTCACCATGTTGTCCTCTCAGAGCAGAAAACACACATAAAACTACTTTATTTCCTGTTCACTCGATGCTTGATCATCTTTAATCCATTTAATTTCAAAAAATTAAACTGCTTTCTGCTGGTTTTGTGTTCGTAAGCAGGTAAAACTCACCCTTCAGCGCCATAAACTGACTCTGTTGCAGCTGCAGCAGTGATGGCCCCCACGATACCGCCTATGACTCCTGGCATTGCATGGAGGTTGTGGATTCCACACGTGTCCTGGATCTTCATGTGCTTCTCCATGAACGGCTGTAAGAGGCGTGAAAGGGAGTTGCTGACGTTTATTAAAAAAACCAACTAGTCAGTCGTGTTTGACTTGAGTTGAGATGATTTTAGTTGACTTTAGAGCAGTGAAAACAGTGGTGGCAGATTTAGGAAAACATCCTCTGTGATCTTGAACAAATACAAAAAGTTAAGATAGAACGGCAAATAAAAACAAAAAAGAAAATGTTGGGCACATTTTTATATGTCTGGAGTGTTATCCACTTCCAGCTACACACTTGTAAACAGTGGCTTATCTCATAATAGCTGGAACACAATGAAACAAGAGAAACTTTATACCGTGAGGTAGATATATCCCAGCGTGGAGAGGATACCGCAGCAGAACCCAACGATAAGAGAGCCATAGGGCATCAGCATGAACTCTGCTGCTGTTCCTACTGCAACGCCTCCAGCAAGAGTGGAGTTCTGGATGTGAACCTGAGAAAGAATCACAAAAAATGCATTAAAACAGAGGACATCATCTAAAGCATGCACTTACTGAATTATGTGTATCAGTGAGATTGCTGAGGGGTGACAAAAGTCATGCAAATCATGGTTTTGCATGATTTTCTGCTTTGGCTTTACACATATACACATCTCATATTATCATTACGACTGCTTTTTGTTACCATGTCTAGTTTTCCGTGCTTCTGGAAGAGGCTCGAAATAGCCACAGTGGTGAGCACAGTGGAGGCCAACGCCAGGTAGGTATTGATGGCAGCTCTGTGCTGCCCGTCCCCGTGATCTGTGATAGCCGAGTTGAAGCTGGGCCAAAACATCCACAGGAAGAGGGTGCCTGTGCATAAAGCAGGGTGGAGATAGCGGTGAAACTAATACCTCCAGAATAAAGGGAGGTATTGTGAGAACAAAAAGAACAATAAAGATCTCAGACTATGTGCAGTTATGTACTAAATCATACCCACCAATCATAGCAAAGACGTCTGAGTGGTAGACGGAGCCCTGCAGACGGCTGCTCTGGTCCAGGTTTGGCCGGTAGAGCATCCATGATATGGAAAGACCGTAATATCCTCCGAATGTGTGGATCACCATGGAGCCTCCAGCATCTCTGGCCTTCAGGAATGAAAATATCAGCATTAATTATGGGTGCAATGGTTACATTAACTATGCTTTTAAATATTACCCTAAAATGTAGTGCAAAAGCTAATCTAAAGCATACTGACCACATATTTTGGGTTTCTCTCGATTATCTTCCACTTTCTATTATAGGAAGAAGGTTCTACCCCAACTCAGCTTCTATAGTGTCATGTCAGTGTCATATTATGAGACTAGAAAGATGCTTAAGTTTTTACTCTGCAGCAGGGTGGTAGCATTAATTAGAAAAAAACACAAACAACCAAAAACAGTGTACATATCTAACATCCAAATATGTTGCAGTATTTGGTTATACACTCCTGATTTCAGAATATGAGGATATCTGTAACAACAGATGCACAAATTTGACTACATACAGTGCATCCTCTTTTCAGTTGAGCTTTTATTGAGTTATAACAGGAAAGTCAGCAAAGCCATGTCATGCTCTCTTTTATTCTAAATCAACAGTCAAGTATCTTTCTCTAATTGATACTGCAGCAATAAAAACATCGTCACATCTTACATGTATGAGATCCAGGATGATATATTCCTCCACAGCAAACAATGTGATCCCAAACAATGTCAAAACCATCAGTTGGACTGGGCTGACTTTACCCAGAACGGCCCCATAGGCAATTAAGCAGCCGGCCACACAGAAATCTGCATTGATCAGACTAAAGAAGAAAAACAGCCAAAATGCAGAGGAAAAAATAAGTCAGTTTGAAATCATTAGTAATGTGTAGCAGACAATCAAGACTAGATTTATTTTCTAAGGGTGCACCTATTCAGTTCCACTATTCTAAGCCAATGATAAACAAGTCTTGTTAACCTCTCACTCTTTCGATACAGGCCGATACATGATATGCGTATCATGTCTTATGATAAACAGTGGTTTGGCTGCACTTCAGCAGTATCATCATTTCTCATTAACCTGTGTTTCTGTTTATCTTCCAACCACAAACAAATCTAGCATGGCTGGAAATGTCCGTGCATCAGTCAGACTGGTTTCACCACCTCAATTTCTTCCGTGGAAACCATGCAGGTGGAAACATATTCCACTAGAACAGGAATTAAACAAAAGAGGAACAACCGAATGACGTCACGTGCTAGAGATTTATAACTTGGACCTAGGTAGCTATGTAATATCACTCAACCATAAGTTTGCATTGTTTGATGTAGACCAACATTAGAATGAGTAATAAGAAGAAATCTTTTACAATAAGCTGAATGATTACTTTTCAACCCCAATTTTGATCTTCCCATCGGTGTAGTCCAGGGAGTGGAACCAGCCCTGCATCAGCAGCGCCCACTGGAGGCCGAAGGCAGCGATGAGGAAGTTGAAACCCACTGCACCGAAGCTGTACCGCTTCAGAAACGTCATCAAGAAGCCAAATCCCACAAAAATCATCACATGGACATCTTGGAAACCTAGCAGAAAGAAATATGAGGAGGGTATGATAGGGAATGAAACTGGAAAAAAGAGGACAGGGTAGAACGGACAACATGGTGGCAATAACATAACATCAAGCACTTTGTGTTTAGTGTAATGTTCTCCACTTCTTGGTGTGGATATCCACTTTCTGTGTACACAAACACAAATCAGGTATAAATAAATGTCTTCAAGGCTGCTCACTGTGTGCTGAGTCATACCCTCTGTGGTAAAATCCATTGGCGAAAGCAGCAAAAGTGAAGGAGAAAGTGAGAGGAAACAAGGACTTCTTACACTGTGTCCACATGCAGTCAAATCAGAAGCAAGAAATTACCAAATTAAGAAATCAAATAAATATGTCTAGATTTAGGGATGATTTGTGAGACAGGTAAAGGTGTTTTTCCCCCCATCAGGTTGGGATGTTTCCTCTCTTATTGAGTATTTCTCACCGCATTGTGGTTTATTCCATAAGAGCAGATTCAAGAGCTTAAATAACATAACAAAAGATGATTATTATTGCTCATTATTGACTTACTTCAGACTATATATGAGACAAAACACAATAGGCTATATGAAGAATCAGCAGTTGCAATATTATATTCCTAATCTGATATTTATGGTTTTAAAACCTATTATCTTCTAAATAATTACATTAAAACTACACAATTATGAATGACTCAATATGACAGTGGAGAAATCTTATATCATATATGTTTGCTTTCACAACATGCCATGTCTGTACAGGTTACATGAGGGCATGTTAGCCAAGAGGGACAGATCATGTGAAGACTCAAGGACAGTACAATGTGTATTTACTGTCGCGTCTTCGTTACAGGTCGATATGTTATGATGATACTGAGTTATGGCAAGATACCTGTACAGGTACTAACCCCTGAGGATGACAGGAACTAAAAATACCTCAACAAACTTGACTGTGGAAGACATGAAGAGGACAAGAAGGCAGATTTTATGTAAATGAAGGAAGTTAAGTCATTTCTCTGTGCATCTGTGTACACACAAAAAAACAAAATATTGTTCCCCCCATCCTGCATCAGCACCACAGAAAAGATAACAATCAGGAGAAGGTTAAAAAAATAACTAAAGAATATAATAAACAGAGACTGTTAAAGGACAAAAAAAAATTAAAAATGCCAACACAATAAAGGAGCAGGAGCCCCAGCACAATATATTAAAGTGTTTTAAAAGGTTCAGTAAGCAGCATAGTATATCAAAGTGCTAGTGCAGCGCATTTACACACCTATACCATATGCTAAACACTAGGAAGAAACATACAAATAACTTTAATTACAAATTAAATGCCACTTTCTCAACTAAGCAACTCAATCTGCCAAGCAAGGCTGTTAGATGTGGTTAAAAGCCTCAGAAACAAAAAGGAAATATACAGATTAACATTTGCTAAAACACTATTCACCTAAAAGAAGAACCCACACATACTCAGTCGAAACTGCTCCGTTGTTGGAAATTAAAATTTCCAGCCACAACCGGAACAGGTGGTTCTTCCTAATGAGATGGTTCCAGTAATATCTGCTATAACCAGCTGACAACAATATGTGGATACCTGCATCAACCAGACAGTATTATTTACAATGAAACACTGCAGCTCCATGATGTGTCTCATGGCACAATGGGTTCCCACTGCACCATGAAACACTATAGTTTCCACAGAAATATTTGCAAAGAACAATCATCTGTAGTAAATGTTATAACACATCAGAGTGATAGCACTTTTTTTGTTTCACACTGTTCTGCTGTCAACACCGACAGAGGATGCTGCGTTGGAAAACAAGGATCTGTGACCTTAACATGACGGCTTATTGGTCTCGGACACTAAACTGTGTCAGGACTCACATTTATCATCTGACATCCAACACCTCATCTGAGATGGTTTCGTGATAGCCTGACACTGACACCGTGGGCTGCTGTCAATGCACAGTACACTACCACACCCAAACAATACACTCTCACACACCTTCATCCTATAATCCAAATAATCCATATGAGCAAAATTAGACATGTTGTTTTTTAATCCAGACAAAGACAAGTCAGCTGAGGTTAAACTGGAAAAAACATCAGGGGTGCCAATCCACAGGGGAATTATGCACCTGCGGGCGTCAGATCATTGTCAGCACTGTGGGAATAATCTGAAAGGTCAACACAATCTGAGATCTAACATCAACTTGGTAACTCAAGTAGAAACATTTTACCACAATGAAAACAGATTATTTACAGCCAAGTGTGTAGAAAATGATTAAACATCTAAATGTGCATAAATGAGGATAAATCTGAATATTAATTAATAGTTTAAAGACATTAGTAAAGATTAAAATGCTCTTAGATTAATCAATTAGGAAGTAAAAGTGATAATTCAGAAACCAGACAGTTATATTAGAGAGTATAATAGAAAAGATAGAAAACTTGAAGTCACTTACTTGGATATCTGAAGTAGAAGTCATTCTCAATGTCACTTGGTATATTATTGTTTTTTTTGTGCTCGACCCAGTGTGTATCTGATTCCTCGTTGTATCGGATAAAAACTCCAAACAAGATAATCATGGCTGTCTGCCACACAAAGCAAACCGCTGGAAGACTGAGGCGAACATTGGTGTTTTTTGGACGGTCGCACAACTCCCTGAAGCTCTGGACAGCACCCATTGTTACTTTAAAGCTTTTCGAGTTTTCTGAGGTGCCTCTAAGCAGCTGAATTATTCAGGTGAGCTGCCTCCTGAAAAATGTGACAGACACTGTAAAGGCCTGAGCATCTTAAGTTCAGGGTGGGAGTCAACTGCGAGGACACGACCACAGCCACTCCCTCCACATGGACTGTAACAGACTCTTCTCAGCTGAGGACACGTGCTTCAATGATATTTAAATGTAGACAGTGTACATTTAAATTATTATATTTTCTATCCTAATATTTTAATACACAACACAATACTGCAACATCATTTTTTTGTGCTGCTACAGATTTGTGATCAGAAGAAACATGCTTTGTATCCTGATCAAACAGGAAAAACATGATACATTTGTATACACAGATTAAGTTGGTTGTACTTGTCCTCTTAAGGTGCACAACCTTGATGTCAACTAGAGGGATTACTCCCTTTGAAATAATCCTAGAAAGCCCTCCCTTAACACAAACACTCCTCACATGTGAAAGACAAACAGTTATGTTTGTACAACACATGAAGCATGTCTCATTAGCAAAAATACAGACAGGCTTCTATAACACCTGTGATTTTAATTTCCTTACTTCTAGCCATGAAGTGGAGACGTTCTCATCTCCTTTGCACAGGGCCACTCCTGTGAAGCATTAACTGTAAATAATGTGTATGCGTGCTGGGCCCCATTAGAAAGACGCATGACAGGTTTGACTCAGTCAACCACAACAGATGTAGAGTTCAAGGTTGAGTCAAGTGTCCAGTTTTTTTTTAAAAGCAGGTCTAGGATATTTGCTCTGCATGTTTGTACAGTCAGATTGTAATATCACAAATTTACATTGACATTTGTGCACTTATTTTGAACTCAGAATTCAGAAAACATGAAAAGTTATAGCTGTAGTTAAAACTGGAACAATTCATCTGCATGAATTAAAACGATGCATTTTGGAGCAATGTGAAAATACTTGATTTACATTATGATGGACATCTATTAAGGATATTGGAACTAAATCTAAACACATAGCTACAGTAATTTGGACGTAGGATTCTGAACACTGAGTTTAAGATCATGCAAACTAAATGGTGTTTTTTCACACCATTTAGTTTGGGAGTGTGTGACAAAGGAATAGTTAAAACATTATTTTTGTTAAAAGTTAGTAGCTCGATAACGCTCATGTCTATTCAGTAAATATGCCACAAGAGCAGCCAGTAAACTCATTTTAACCTAAAGACATAAAACAGCTACCCAGAATCTGTGCAAAGACAACAAAATCCACCCACCAGAACCTCTAATTTACATGTTATATCTATTTATTTTAATACATTCAAAAACAGAGGCGTAAAAGCTGCAAGTTTACATTTTTTAGAGGGTTATGTGACACACTATTTCTGGGGTTTATGCTTAGCTAAGCTAGCCAGTTGTTGGCTCCAACATATTTCCCAAAATGTCAAAGTAACAATTTGAGGAAAAGTGATTCTTCCTTGTTAATGTCTTTAATAGTTGCATACTATTATATTGTCTCTCACATCATTCCCAGCAGTTTCTGTCTGACCCAAGCTGTTCTGAAACTTCTGTCCCTTTCTCATCATCAACATTTCCTGTAACTTCCAAAGGGTAAACTTCCCCTGTAGATGCCCGGCTTAAATAATCCACAATAAAGTGCTTAATATCAGGCAATTTGGGTCCTAAAATCATTACCTATGCTCACTTAACTACTTCAACATTAATATAGTATGATAAATAATGGAGGGTGATGCACAGCAGATCATATTTCCAGCATTTTTAGGTCAATATTTTATAGGTAAACAGCTGTTTAGTCAGTCACAAATTATCATAAACGCATACCAAGCACCTTTTTACACAGCATACAATATATGTGAGCATTACCTCTACATATTCACTATGAAAATCACATTATTTACAGCATGTATCATATTTGTAGCTACTAAACGATCTAAGCAGAACAGTCCTGTAGTGATTAGACATCAGACCGGTAAACAAGCGCTGAGGTATGACTGGATAATGGCCGTAAAGGTGACTCACTGCGACGATTATAACAGATGTCTCCACTTATTACGGCGACACCAAAGATCCAGCCAGTGCTTTAATTTCAATATTGAAAACCAGAGCACAGAGCAGAAAACTAGACATTTAAATGAGTAAATTGCACAAAAAAGCATGAAAATCACCTAAAAATACAACCAAGATGTAATGCTTATGTATTTTTGCTACCAGCTGGCATCAGCCACTTTATTAGTTACACCTTGTTAGTATCGGGTTGAGCTGCCTTTGGTGTTCAGAACCGCCTTAGTTCTTCCTGGTATTGATTGAACAAGGTGCTGGACACATTTCCAAGAGATTTTTACCCATATTGACATGACAGCATCACACAGTTGCTACAGATTTGTAGGCAGCTGCACCTCCATAATCTCCTATTGCACCTCAACCTAAAGGGGCTCTGTTGGATTTGATTCTGAGAAGATTTGAACTTAGTGACATGACTGCTGAGAGATGCCTTTAGAAAACAGGTATGCTGTGGTGATAAAGAGATGAACCTGATTGGTGACATGCTTGAATACACTACTGCAAAGATATTGCATTGTACAGATCTACCTACTGCAGTGCAAAAGTTCTGAAGACTGTGAAAAGCAATTTAAAAAGTGCTATAAGGTGCATTCATCATAAATAGAGTACCAAACACTAAAGTTAAACTGACTGCAAAAGTCATACTATCTAACCATGATCTCACTAGGAGAAAAATAAGTGAGTCAGCAGCTAAACATATAGATCAATGCACTGTTGTTCACTCACCAATAAGGAACCTCATTATAATGAGTGAGCAGGTATCTACGCTCGCTGATCTTACTGCTGCTACCTTGGTGATGTCACTCTGGCAGATGATGTGCTCTTCAGGGATGTTGTGTAGCTTTGACTCCCTGCTGAAGTGAATTTGCATCTCCACATTCAACAGCGATTTCAGAACTTCATAATACCCAGTTACCTGCTTTCCTTGAAGAATAAGGTTAAAATGTGGAGTACATTTCTGGCTCATTGTGCATATTTCATTAGTGCAGCATGAGAATAGGGGTGTTGGCATGATCAATGCTTTACTAGGTTTTACTATGTTATTCTTAGCTGATTAGACCCGTAATGAAGACATGCTAAATGCTGACTGCTGTTACATTACTAGCGACACTGTTAGTGTACATGCCACTGGCTGAGACCTGCAACTGATAAAAGAAACCAGAAAAACAGTGTATTAAGTAGCAAATAGAGATGGCTACTGACTTGTTTCTTACCTTGTAGTCTTTCTCAGTTGTTCTTTCACATTGCTGTCGGCAACTTCAGTGATTTTCAGTTTACACAACTTTTATAATCCTACTTTTGCAACTGTTTCTCTTTGCTACACGGGAATAGCCTGAAGGCAACACATGCTGTGTTGTTCTAACCTCATTCTCCTTTAATGGCCACTAATATACACTCCTCTGTACATCAGCTGGATTACTTTTTCTTTGGTAAAATGTCCCACCATGCTCTTGAAGTTATTTTGTCAATAAACATTGAATTTTTCACTGGAGATATTCTAAATGCAAATCCTCAGATGGTACAAGTAACACTGATGATGGCTCTGTTCCAACAAGCCTGAGCTTCTGCTTTGACAAGCTAAACACTATGTTGTGTAATGACAATGACTGCATCAAAGACAACTGAGAAAAGAACTCACAAAGATAACAAAATGCGATCAACATTTTATTTGATACCTGTTGTAATACATTAATTAGTCAATCAAAGCACATGGTCATTTATAAATGCAATTATGGAAACTCAATTGTAATCCTCTTTAGTGTTTAGCAAAGGCTTTGAAACACATTCAGTTGTAATATTTAGTCAAGTGTAGGATATGAGATTCAGCTCTCAAAATAATGAATACATCACAATCCACTGTGAAGATATTCCCTCTATTAATTAACTGAAGTCAAACATTATAGGACAGTAAAAACTGTGAAAGACATGTAACTTACAACACAGGATTTACCACGGCTCTGACATTATCAATGCATTATAAACTAATTAAATGACTTGTAAGCTGCTGTTCCAACCTGTGCAACTCGTCATCAGGCAAAAGATACCTCTGTATTATATCGATGACTTCTTTCTCAGTCGTAAGCTCGTAGTCCTTCTTGTTCTTAAATGGTAAATGTCCAGCCAGCTCACAAAGAGCAACGTTAAAGGCAGATTCCTCTTTGGCACCGAAGCAGGATATTCTAGGCCATACAGCAATACGCACACCTTTTCTTGAACAGCGATCTTTTTCACTCTGTGTGTGATCACATGGTGGACATCCTCTAGTCAGGAACAGGTTGTGAGCAATATTACCACCCACAAGGAAGTCTGTGACTTGACAGATGGCTTTTGCTACTTTCTCCACATCCTCTGATTCCGTGTAAAACAAAAAGCCTCTGGGGAAGTCCAGCATGAGATAAAATCCCTTTTCAGGAACCAAAGGCTTAACTGGCATAGATTCTATCTTTATTTCATGGTCAAGGTAATATCCATGAAGGTGTAAATGATTGACAGACGCAAACGCCCCAAGACTGTTGAACCCGACACGAAAACCAGGGTCGGAGCTCAGGAGCACAGATTCAATGCCGACCTGGATAGCGAACCTTGTCAGGATCTGTGGGAAACAGCATGAGGGATCTGGAACAAAGACACAATGTCCAAACTCCAAAGGGCTAACATTGACCAAAACCACCATCCTGCAGGGTTGAGGTAACTGTCCATTGTCAGGCAAAGCTGTGTCTTCCTCCATGTCTTTTACCATCTCAAATATGATTTCATCTGGATTGATTTTGTTAAAATTAAACTGCCTGTCATTGAACTCTTGCTGAATGCTCAATATCTCCTGAGGCTTTCTTCTCTCTAGTCCTCTCTGAATATTCAGCTGAGCCACAAAGCCACGTGGGCCCGGCAGGATGCGAGTTTGTAAATCACCCAGGTGGTAGCGGAAGAGACCCCTGTCCATCCTGTCCGTCCAGCCGGCTTGGATGGTTGAGTCGAACTTTGTTGGTGGTGATGATGCAGTTGCTGGACTGTTTCCATCACTCCGGCGCACATCTGTGACAAAGTCCTTGTGGTTGTACCCGAACTGGAGAGGCATGGCTGGATCTATTCATGACCAGTAAGAGAGGGAGGCATGATTATCTGACAATAGCGTTCACTGTGGCAGGTCAGTTAGGAGTCATCCTGCTGAATCATCACAGAGCCTGGTCACATGTGGAGTCACGAATGAATATTAACACGAATTACTCTGTTCTCAATGTTAATGAATGCATGTGTAGATTCTCAGTCATTCATATCACGACCATCCTAAAAGCTTTAAGAAAAATTAGCTGTACTAAGCTCTTAGGAGGTGTCATTGTTTAGTTTATTTAATTTACTATACAAAACTAGTGAAAATTCAAATGACAGGTTGACATATACAGAATGATTCAAAAACCTAATAATACTAATGTTGACCCTCACATAAGAAAGAGCCTGCAATGAATAAGTCGATCAATCACCAGCTATTTTAAATAATCGATAAATCAGTTTGAGTACTGTTGTAAGGAGGAAAAAAGCGAAAATTCTGAGACTCCAGCTTCTTAAATGTGAATATTTTCTAGTGTGTTTCCTTCTCTATGACTGAATATATTTTGGTTGTGGACAAAACAAAACATTTGTGAAAGTCATTGTGGGATTTGGAAAACACTGGTTGACATTTTTCACCATTTTCTAACATGTTACAGATTAAATAACGACTCAGTTAATTGACATTGATTATAATCAACAGTTGCAGCCCTAATATAAGACGAAAAACCATAAACATTTACATTTGAAAGCAGTATTAAGTGTATCGATATTTGTATATTTTACTTAAATTCTTGACTAGTTGACAGAAAGTTAGTGTTTGGAAATCTTTCTTTGAAATTAGGGATGTCCAGGAGGGTAGAAACACTAAATGCTTTACAAAAGTTTGTGACAGAAGTCTACAGCCTGCTACACATTTCACAAAATAAACAGTTTTACTAGTTTCATTCAATAGTTGCCAATGACAGAAGCATTAGCTGATATAATTTATAGCGTCTCACCTCTTTACTTGTCCAACACCGAGTCAAAGTCAGCGTCTGGACACCGACAGCAAATTGAACACCGTCATAAAAAAAGACACAACTAACTCTTAATCACGTTCCCTTTTTACCCACATTTTCCCAACGCCGGTTAGCATGACTAGCCATCTTCCTTAGCAGCGTGTTCTTCTTCGTCGGTGTTTTTTGGTTAAGTTCCGCTTCGATTTTGGTTTTCAGAATAAAAGTTCTTATAACTATAACTGTATTTGCATAATCTCGGAGTTAAGCACATTTTATGTAACATGTCCATATAACTGTATTTTAATATAGTTTAATTTACGTAATAATCTGATTTCTTTTTTAGGTTGATAAGTTGCAGTAGATGGTTATAACACATGGATAAACAAAGTAATGTTCCATCCTGTATTACTGCAAAATTCCCACTTACACTAATAAAAGCATCCATTAATTATTTTGAAACCCTGAATACCTGATATTGTTGTATGGCTGACTATTTGTTGAAGACAACTCTTGTACATTTAATACGTGCCCATTTATAAACCTCCCATCCGCCAATGACCACACACACACACACACACACACACACACACACACACAGGTCATTTTTAGAGGCTATCTAAGCTGGAAAGTAACATGTTAAGCCCTGTTGGGAAAGGAATAACACGAGCACAATATTTAACTGCTGAGCAACTTTCAGGTTTATCCTTGCTGACCCATGTAGGCCAAACTAACTTTGAAAGAATGAGCAGCTGTCCAATCAGGTGCCATGCTTATTTTAGTCACCACATGCTTTTGGAGATAAAGCAGGCAGTGATTGCCAGAGCTCTGTATGTCTGCCTTGGAGTTTGGGGACTTAAAACACTGGATGCATCTTAGCTGACTAACCAACTAAGATAGCTGAATTTTGATTTCAAATTTATTTCTAATACATTTGGTCAAGTAAGCGAAAGGATGGAAGCAGGCAACAGTGAGGTAAGTACAGTTCTGATTGAATACTTCAGCAATAACATCTTAACAGTTATACTAATAGAGCACATAGTCAGCTGAAGAAACCAAGGGACTACTTTTAGTTTGGCGATCTTTCCTTTTAGTTACATACTAAAGTGAAATATTAACTGAGACCATTAAGAGTTAGATAATAATAGACTTTCATCTGTTTAGCAGAGCAGATGGCGGTCTGGTCCACCGTGCCTCTAGTTATTTTTAACACCATCAAGTGTCTCTGTTACTAACACACTCACTAAGATGGCCTACAAATTTGTTGTTTACGGGTTTGTCAGAATCCTATTTTGACTAAATAGGCTATGTAAAACAGATTTTAAAGTGGAAAAAAAGCAACCGTCTATTTCCAAATAACCAAACAACTAACAGTCTTAAAAGAAAAATGGAAAAAACATATAACCCTGGTTAACACTTTGCTTGTCTTTAATCTGACTTTGTCCAACAGTTTTGTGACATTCTCTCTTGTAGATGAGAAAGAAAGCAGAAAATGAAGCCCACAATCTAAATTTAAATATGACTCAGGACACTGATGCAGAGGTTTCCCATTTGTCCCCTACAGTCACTGTCCAAGGTATGCCCTGAATTCATCCTGTCATTGCGTAGCCTAGACAGTGTATATTACTGCTTAAAGTAAGATAAAAAAATATGGTTAAAAAGTCATTAGAATACTCTCAAGTTAGCTTTGTCAGTACATTAAAGAAATCCTCAGACATAGATTGTTTTGACCTAAAATTAAATACAGAATGTTGTATTTTTTCTATGGGCTAACCTTTCAGAACACACACACACACACACAAAAAACTAAGTGCAAATGAAACGATTTGTTCAGATTTTAATTTGGATTCACTCAACAGGATCCACATTTAATGAAATGCATAACATATGAGTTTCTTTACACATTGATTCCATCTAACAACACACTTATTTAACTCTTGTTTTTCCTCACTCCAGGTCAGTCTGCTGCTTCTGCAGAGGTCCAAGCCGCCTCTGCCGCAGATAAGGAAAACGCTATTAAGCCAAATCTCCAGATAACTTTTAACACGTTCACTGTAAAGAATGGTGAAGATCTGAAAGTTGAGATCCCAGTGTCTGGGCATCCAGCACCAAAGATTGAATGGAAAAGAGATGGTCAGGCAGTTAAAGAAACATCAAGGCTGCAGCTTTCAACTACCACACCATTAACAGTCTTTCATATCCGGCATGCTGCCAGGGAGCACTCTGGTCAGTACTCTGTCACAGCAAGCAACAGTGCTGGAAAGTATACAGGAGAAATCAATGTGGTGGTTCTTGAAAAGCCAGATCCACCCACAGGTCCTGTAAGGATTGATGAGATCAGTTCTGACTATGTTACTATTTCTTGGGAACCACCTGAATACACAGGAGGCTGTCAGCTAGACAACTACGTGGTGGAGAAACGGGAAACTACAAGCACAGAGTGGCAGACTGTGTCAGCAACAACAGTAAGAACCACAATCAAAGTTACCAAACTGAAGACAGGAAGCGAATACCAATTCAGAGTGTTTGCAGAAAATAGATATGGAAAAAGTGCTGCAATCACCTCTGCTATTGTGATTGCTCAGTATCCATTTAGTGCGCCTGCTGCTCCTGGCACCCCTTTTGTGTCAACAGTAACAAAGTACAGCATGGTGGTGGAATGGGAGCCTCCGGTCAAAGATGGAGGAAGCCCAATCATCGGCTATCACCTTGAACGTAAAGAGAAGAACAGCATTTTGTGGACTAAGCTAAACAAGTTTGTTATAACTGACACTCGCTTCAAAACAAGCGGTCTGGAGCAAGGCATCGAGTATGAATTCAGAGTCTTTGCTGAAAACATAGCTGGACTCAGCCCATCTAGCAAGATATCTGAATGCTATGTAGCAAGAGATCCTTGTGATCAACCTGGTAAACCTGAAGCTGTTGTCATTACCAGAGAGAATATCACACTCCAGTGGGCAAAACCAAAGTATGATGGTGGAAGCACCATTACGGGGTATGTTGTTGAAAAGAAGGAGCTCCCAGATGGCAGATGGATGAAGGCAAACTTCACCAACGTTATTGAGAATTTGTTCACTGTCACAGGCCTGACAGGAGGCCAAAGTTACGAGTTTAGAGTAACTGCTAGGAATGGCGCTGGTGTTTGGAGCCCACCATCAGAAAGTGTAACCATCATTGCTCAGGATGTTATTGAAGGTCCCACCGCATCCATTGATCCGAAGTTTAAAAGCACTACTGTGGTTCAGGCTGGAGAGACATTTGTTATTGATGCTGATTACTTTGGGAAGCCTCTTCCTGTAGTCACGTGGCTGAAAGATGGAAAAGAAATTGACAAAGGTACACAGAGAATGGAGCTCAAAAACACCCTCACTCATACAACTCTGACTGTCAGGGACTGTACACGTGTGGAGGGGGGACATTATATCTTGAGCCTAAGTAACATTGGTGGAACTACAACTGTTCCAGTTAATGTGAAAGTCCTGGATAGACCTGGTCCTCCTGATGGACCTCTGAAAGTGAAAGTTGTCTCTGCAGAGAAGTGCAATCTTCACTGGAATCCCCCGGTAAATGATGGAGGTGCCGGTGTTTCCCACTACATCATTGAAAAAAGGGAGACCAGCCGTGTTACTTGGACAGGGGTCGACGCCCACGTTGAAGCTGTCAGCTACAAAGTGACCAAACTGGTACCTGGGAAAGAATATATATTCAGAATTGCTGCCGTGAATAAATATGGTGTTGGGGAATTTCTGGAATCAGAGCCGTTCATTTCACAAAATCCTTTTACAACACCGAGTGCACCTTCTACCCCTACCGCCAGCGCTGTAACTGGTGACTCTGTGGTCCTTACATGGGAGAGACCTGAGACAGATGGAGGGTCAGAGATTGATGGATTCATCTTGGAAAAACGTGACAAAGAGGGTGTCAGGTGGACTAAATGCAACAAGAGAAGAGTAAATGACCTGCGTTTCAGATGTACAGGGCTCACAGAAGGACATTACTATCAGTTTAGAGTACTTGCAGAAAATGCTGCTGGTGTGGGCGCACCCAGTGAGCCAAGTGAGTATATAAAAATCTGTGAAGCTACTTACCCTCCTGGTCCACCTACCAACCCCAAAGTGACAGACTTTTCCAGCAGTACTGTCTCTCTGACCTGGTCAAAGCCCATCTATGATGGCGGGGCAGCCATCAGTGGGTTTGTAGTTGAGATGAAAGAAGCAGCAGAAGATGAATGGATTGCATGCACACCAAGCACAGGTGTAGAGGACACAAAGTACACAGTGAAAAGACTGAGAGAAAATGCAAAGTACAATTTTCGTATTTGTGCAATTAATGCTGCTGGAGTTGGAGAGCATGTGGATCTACCTGGAACTGTGGTACCAGCTGAGAAGTTGGAGGCACCAGAGATTGACATGGACACTGCCTTGAGGAAGATTGTAAATGTTCGAGCATGTTCCACATTACATCTTTTTGTTACAATCAGAGGAAGACCAGAACCTGAGGTTAAATGGTCAAAGGAAGGCGGAACTCTCAGTGAGCGTGCTCAAATTGAGGTAACAAGCTCCTACACTGTGTTACTGATTGAGAACGTAAACAGAAATGACACTGGAAAGTATGTGTTGACTGCTGAGAACTGCAGTGGCTCCAAGTCAGCATTCATCAACGTCAGAATATTGGACTCTCCTACTGCACCTACAAACTTAGAAGTAAAGGATATAAAGAGGGATTCTGTGTCCATCTCTTGGGAGCCACCCATCATTGATGGAGGAGCAAAGATTTCTCACTACATTGTAGAAAAGCGAGAGGAGGCCAGGAAGGCATTCACAAGCGTCTGTAGCAACTGTGTGAGGAATTCATATAAGATTGACAACCTGCAGGAAGGATGCTTCTATAATTTCCGCGTCCTGGCAGTTAACGAGTTTGGCACTGGACTGCCAGCAGAAACCGCTGATGCTGTGAAAGTGTCTGAGGTGCCTCTGCCTCCTGGCAAAATCACACTCAGTGATGTCACTTGCAATAGTGCAAGACTCTACTGGGAGAAGCCTGATCATGATGGAGGAAGCAAAATTACATGTTACATTGTAGAAATGCAAGCTAAGGGGGAGGACACATGGACAACATGCTCAGTGAGTAAAGCGCTTGAAGTGACCATCAATGGACTGACAAAAGGAAAGGAGTATTTCTTTAGAGTGAGTGCTGTAAATGAAAAGGGACAGAGTGAACCAAAGTCCCTGCTGGCACCTGTTACAGTAAAAGATACGAGTGCTGGGCCTGTTATTAATCTGCTGTCCAACTCATTCAGTATAAAGGCGGGAAATGATTTAAAGATTGATGTTCCATTCAAGGGTGTACCACCTCCAGCAGTAGCCTGGACGAAGGAGGGAAACCTGCTGAAAGAGACAAGCAGGGTAAATGTGCACACATCTGACACAACATCTCAGATCATTATTAAAGATGCAACTAAACTGGACGTTGGTGTGTATGAAGTGACCCTAACCAACTCTGTTGGAACCACATCTGCAGAAATCTTTGTGAATGTTTTTGAAAGACCTGGACCACCAAGTGACCTCAGTGTGGATGAAGTGAGTGCTGACTTTGTGTCTCTGTCATGGCAGCCCCCACATTACACTGGTGGCTGTCAGATCAGTAATTATGTTGTTGAGAAAAGAGACACAGGCAGCACAATATGGCAGACTGTGTCAGCCACAGTGGCAAGAACATCAATCAAAATTTCTCGTCTGACACAAGGCACTGAATACCAGTTTCGTATTGCTGCAGAGAATCGTTACGGAAAGAGCCACTTTGTTGAGTCGGAACCTGTTGTTGCCCAGTATCCCTTCAAGCCACCTGGAACACCAACTAATCTCCATGTTGTGCAGGCCTCAAAATCTGTAATGGTAATTGCTTGGAGCAAACCAGACAGTGATGGCGGCAGCCCGATAGTTGGTTATCATATTGAATGCAAAGACCAAAGTAGTATTCTGTGGACAAAGTTAAACAGAGGTCCAGTGACTGAAAACCAGTACAAGGTAACAAGTATTGAGGAAGGTTTGATATATGAGTTCCGGGTATGTGCTGAAAACATAGCAGGTGTCGGACCCTGCAGTAAAGCCTCTGAGCCTGTAGCAGCAAGAGACCAGTGCGACCCCCCGTCCAACCTCACAGTCACTAATATAACTAACGCTTCAGTTTCGCTTTCATGGGACAAACCAGAATACGATGGTGGGGCTAAAATAACCGGGTACATCGTTGAGCGCAAAGAACTGCCAGAGAGTTGCTGGCTGAAGTGCAACTTCACAAACTTACTGGACACCTTTTTGGAAGTGACTGGACTCACAGAGGGCGAACAATATGATTTTCGTGTAATTGCAAAAAACGCAGCTGAGCTCTTCAGTGCACCATCTGAAACCACCGGACCTGTTACAGTACAGCATGATGTGGAGCCACCCAAAATTACCTTGGAGAGCAAATTCAGGCAAGCGGTGGTTGTCAAAGCCGGAGAGCTCCTAAGAATAGATGCTGACATCTCTGGCCGCCCAAACCCAACAGTGTTTTGGCTGAAGAATGGTAGGAATATCGGCACCAAGGGAAGGGTTGAGATATCCGCAACAAAGACACATACTTCTCTTCTTATCAGAGAGGGCGTGAGGAAGGACTCTGGACAGTACACACTGACTCTGCAGAACACAGGTGGCACCACATCTAAGACTGTAATCTGCAAGGTTCTGGACAGGCCAGGACCACCTGCTGGACCTCTGGAAGTGTCTGGACTGTCAGCAGAAAAATGCACTCTGTCCTGGGGACCCCCTCATGAGACTGGAGGTGCTGAGATTATGTACTACATCGTCGAAAAGTGTGAAACCAGCCGCGTTGCTTGGACCCTTGTGTATGCCGACATGATGGCAACTACTTGCAAGATAACCAAGCTGCTCAAAGGCAATGAGTACCTGTTTAGGGTGAGGGCGGTGAACAAATATGGGGAGGGTGAGACTTTGGAGAGTGAGCCAGTCAGGGCCACGGATCCCTTTACTATCCCATCTGCTCCACTGGATGTTGAAGTAACAAGTGCAACCAGTGAAGCTATGACAATCTGCTGGAAGAGGCCTGCTTCTGATGGTGGGAGCCGAATCAGTGGTTACATTATAGAAAAAAGAGAGAAGCAGGGCGTCCGGTGGGTCAGGGTCAATAAGAAACCAGTCTATGACCTGAGAGCCAAGGCCTCTGGGCTGCATGAGGGATGTGAATATGAGTTCAGAGTGTTTGCTGAAAATTCTGCTGGACTGAGTGAAGCCAGTGTCCCATGCCCACTCACCCTGGCAGAGGATCCAAAGTTTCTAAGTTCCCCTCCAGCAAAGCCATCCATAATTGATTCATCCAGGTCCTCCATTACTCTGTCATGGAACAAGCCGTTGTTTGATGGTGGAGCAGCAGTCACAGGATACAAAGTTGAATTCAGAAAATCAACAGAAGAGGACTGGACTGTTGGTGTTAATAACACAGATAAGACAGAGTTTACAGTAACTGGACTGACAATGGGGGAAGAATATGTTTTTACAGTTAGATCCATAAATAAAATTGGTATCAGTGAGCCCAGTCCTGAAACAGATCCTGAAGTAGCCACGGAGAGAGAGGAGGAGCCCAGGTTTGATGTCAATCCTGAGATGAGGAAGACCCTGCTTGTGAAAGATGGCAGCTCCTTCACTTTAACTGTGCCTTACACAGGCAAACCCATTCCTAGTGTGTCATGGGACAAAGCAGATGTGGATCTGAGAGTCAGGGGATTGATCAACACCACAAGCTCCACCACCTCCATCACAGTGGAACGAGCAACACGCGATGATTCTGGCAAATACACAGTAAAAGTGCAAAATGTTGCTGGGTCTGCCTCTTTGACCCTGAATGTGAGGGTTTTGGATTCTCCAGGTCCACCAAGTCACATAACAGTTAAAGATGTGACCAAGAACTCTGCCACTGTTACCTGGGACATCCCTGATAATGAGGGGGGAGCCCCAGTGAAGAACTACCTTATAGACATACGAGACATAAGCAGAGTGGGTTGGACAAGACTCACAGACAAATGCCGCCGATTGTCCTACAAGGTGTCTGACCTGGAGGAGGGAGGAATCTATTTCTTCAGAATCACCGCTGAAAACGAGTACGGCATCGGGGTTCCAGCTGAGACTAAAGAAGGGACGAAAATGATAGGTACAATTTCATGAAAATAAACACATCATAAGAATTGCTTTTATTGTATGAGTAAAAGAAACTTATTATGGATTAGCATATTAGGCAAGTAGAACATCACCTGCATATTATTTTACAAGCTATTTAACATTACTTCTGTTTTATTTTTCAATTCCAGACACCACAGACTGGGAGACAAACGCAGGAGCTTAGGTGCTTCAGCTTAGTGCTGAATGAATCATCTCTTGATCATCTGACAACATCTCCATTGATTTCTGATCTACTCTACATTCAGTTTTGTTTTAAGTATTTAGTCATAACTATTTGTGAATTGAGTTCAATGAGAAAATACTTTATTAGTAAATGAATGCACTACTATTGAACACATAACCAAAAGCTACAGCTTTTAGGTATACTATTAAGTTTTTTTTAACTTTTAAAATTTTTATTAGCAAGTGAACATAATGAACAGCAGATTTTATTTATAGAAGACAAAGACATTGATGTTACTGTTTGCAGTAAAAGCACAATAAAATGAAGATGATAATGAAAGTCATTTGTTTTATTTTGAATATTTTGCTATTAACAATGGATGGTATACAGACAGTCCAGCATAATACTTTCACTGTGTAGTACTCGACCTTGAAGTACTGGGGGAGACTGGCGGATGGAAGGGTGAGTCTTTGTTGTAATCTTTGAACGGTGAGCATAAATGAACCTGGATAAAAAGACAGTGTTAAAAGCAAACCAGACTTCACCAGAAATACACAGGAGAATTGACTGATAAACTACCAGGCAGGGATAGCTGACAATCTGACAAAGAGTGGGGAACTGGTGCTACTGCAGGGGGTGATTACAGAGATGGAACATTTATTTGTTTACTGTAAAATCTGAGAACAACAGTTAAATATTTTCTTTTTTTTTTCTTTCTATTGTATGATTAGCGATAGCATGATTCTTGGACCTGGAAGTTCTTAAATTTTTTGCCCTGAGGATACTCCTGATACTTAAATATATATTTTCTGCACGACTTTTGCATGCAAATTCTTGAATCCAGTATCTTAAGTTGGTCTATCCTGAACTGATAACTCTTTATATGACTCTCATATAAACAGTAAAAAAAGACTTCAAGTCAAAATACTAGTTAAAATTGTTTAAATGCTTTTTAATATTAGGGCCAATGAAAGCATCTAGTGGTCAGGAGGGGAATTATATGTGGGTGAATCATCTTACCCATAATGTTGTAAAATAAACGACACAATATTTCCCTCTGAAATGTAATTGAGTAGAAGCAGAAGAAAATACTGAAGTAACGTACAAGTGTCTCAGATTTGTACTTAAGTACAGTATTTGTGTAAATGTAGTTAGTTACATTCTGCGTATTAACAGTTTTGTAGTAAAGGAAATGCCCCGAAAACTGTTTTTAAAGTAGTTTTACGTGCAAACTAGAAACAAGAACTGACCTAAAGAGTCGGCTATTATAACGTATGCGCTGTGTCAAAGTAAAGGCGCTTTAAAATATAAAAGGACAAAGTTTAGCATAACTTATCTGTCACCTGTTGGCTCTTTGTGGAGCTGTTTCTGTGTGCGTCACCATAGAAACCGTTACGTAGCTCCACTGAGGCGGAACGCGCTCGCCAGAAACCGGAAGACAGCAATGCAACAGCTTTTAGCTGGTTAATAGTTCGGTGGCTAACTGTTTACAACAACAAAAAGACGCTTTACAGTCGAAAATTTCGGGATGGGAACAACGGCAAGTCAACTCGGGAAGGATTTGCTGTCAGAATACCAAGTAAGTAGCCAAAGTAAAGCCTCGAAAAGAAAATAAGTTTAATAGTCACCGACGTGGCTAAAGTTGAAAGCAGTACTTTTTACGCCTCGTTAAACCAGTGATAACGTCATGCTATATTAGCTTAACGTTATGAGTGGAAATAAAACTATAAGAGCTTTTTCATTAGATTAAAACCTATTTGGTCGTCGTTTTCCTGTAAACTAGACGTCAGTGACAGCTTTATTGAAAACAACCTGTCATCACGCTCATTAACACAATAAGAGCTAATGTTTTTGCTAATGTCAAATGCTCAGCCTCATAGAAATACTTTAGTGTCGAATAAAGTGCTATTTTAAGTTAATCAGTGTTTGTTGTCTTTCTAATAACTCTTACACTTACTTTCAGGAGCTGACCTTCCTGACAAAGCAAGAAATTCTTCTGTAAGTGACCAGACTCACGCCACAATATGAGTTACCAACTGAACTGACGCATCTAAATATGTCTACTAGTGATTATATCTCGATTCTTATTTAACATGTTGCTTCTTTTCTAAGTGCACACAAGAGATTCTCAGAATTGCTCGGTAAAGAAGAACGAGATCTTCTAAATACCAGAGTATCAATGGAGAGGATCCTTACTCTGCCCGAACTCAAGGTGAACATATATTTCATAGTAAAACAGAAGAAATGTGGTGTTTCGAGTTCTTTTTTTGTGTGTGTGGTTAGTATTTGTTTTTTTTCTATATAAAGGATTATCCTGTGATTTGTGTTCTGGAAGAAGTGCTTCATGTACCAATAAAGTGTACTGACCTTTGTACTGTGTTGTTTCACAGTCCAACCCTTTCAGGGAAAGAATCTGCCATGTATTCTCAACATCGGAACAGAAAAATGGAAGCCTCACATTTGAGGACTTCCTGGATCTTCTGAGTGCCTTCAGTGACTCTGCTACTCTGGAAATCAAATCCCACTATGCATTCCGTATATTTGGTAAGAAAAAAAAAATCTGATATGACACGAGCTTGTAAATTGTTCATGTGAGGATATCAATCTGTGTGACATTTAGTTTGATATTTTCAGACTTTGATGATGACGGAACCCTTGACTGTGGTGATCTGGAGAAGCTGGTTAACTGCTTGACCGGTGAAACGGACGACACAAGGCTAACCACTGATGAAATGAGACAGCTCATCAACAATGTAAGTTCACATGACACTTCTTCTCTTTAAAGTTCTAGGGAAACACAGTGGTGTACTAATGTTTTCTTTGCGTGTTGTTTAGATTCTTGAAGAGTCAGACATTGACAAGGATGGAACCGTGAACCTGTCGGAGTTTCAGCATGTTATTTCAAGGTCACCGGATTTCGTCAGGTGACTACAATTGCTTTTGTTACTGATATGTGCTATTACTAGTTTTGGTAACTCTAACTGCTTCTACTGTCATTTGATTTCTCTACAGTTCTTTCAAGATTGTGCTGTGAAGAGCTCTAGTGGGCTGCGGAAATGCATCACCTGTTAATTCTCATATTACGGTGTTTGATTTTAATTAAGAATTTTAGATAACTGCTTTAAATTATACTTGCCTGTGGATTTTACTGCCTTAAATGTTTTATGTATCATTTGTGAAAAATAAACCCCCTTTTTTAACATCTGTAAGAAAAATAAAAACTTTACAAAAAAGCACTTACCAAAGTTTTATTTTTATTTATATACAAACAAACAACATGTTATAAAACATGTATTTAATGGGATAATTTACACATCCTGGTACGTTGTACAAAGTTCATGGTGCATGTTTTTCAGTGGGATTCTGTGGGATTTTCGGAGAAGCTACTTCCTCCTTGACTACAGCAACAAAAGTGTTCCAGGCCCCACAAACTACATCAACCACGTGCAGGCGCCTAACCCTGAAAAACTCCACAAGCTGGGGCTCATCTGAACTGATTAACGTTTGGTGTCCAAGTTGTCCATATTCACCTAAAAAAGGAAATACAAGGAAAGACAGGCAGAAAGTGACAGCACATATTAATCTTATATTGCTACATTTCAGTTTGATTTGATTGATTTTGCTATTCGGAGTATTTTAGTGGAGTAAAATCAAACTTACCCCATCCCCAAGTGTAGAGGTCACCTGTGGCTGAAGTTGGAAAATATAAGTTAAACATGACAAAAAATGTTGTGCATCGATGTGCATCAATGTCACTTGTCAAAAGAGATTTCTTACTTGTTACTGCAGCTGTGTGCCGGGAGCCACAGCTGACTGTCCGGATTTCACACGATGGAGTGACATCCAGTAGAGCTGGGAATGCCTGGATTGATATGAATACCTCTTCATGCTTCTCTCCCTCCTGTAGCTCTTTACTGGGACATGTGCTTACATCTTGGCGCAGTTCTCCTGTTTAATACATTCAATGTAATTAATTAAAATTAAAATATTTTGCATTTTTACTAAGTACCATACCAAACAAAACACAGTATATTACATTATATTATAATTATGGGGGTTGTTGTGAAGCCTTAAAAAATGGTAACCAGATTCTCCTATTGTTCAGAGGTAAACATTAGGTAAGCATTATTCATAAATACTAGTTCCATGGAAATGTTTACATTGAAACCTGAGATAATGTAATTATAATACATTCTGCACAAAGAGAAAACGTGCTACTGGATGCTGCCCTGTGGTGACATACGCTGCAGCAAGTCACACAAAAATGCGTGGGTTTCTAAAATGACTTTTTCAAATTCGATTATGACAGGACAAACCTGCTTGTTGGCTGCTTTCCTCTTGTGATGCTTTCATCAGGCCTCGTGAAGGAAGTCCAAGCTGGCCACTCTCATTCCAGCCCCACACATAAAGGTCACCTCCATCTGCAAAGAAAAGGTAATTTAAGTTAATTTTTATTGGGTTGTAATCCTTCTGCACTGCTTGTATCCTTACCTAGCACTTACCACTAACACAGACAGAGTGCCAGCCTCCTGAAGCCACAGAGCTCATGGGCATCCCCCACAGTGCCTCCACCGCCCTGGGCTCTTCCTCAGGAGTGAGGCCTCCGTGTCCCAACTGACCATGGCTGCCAAATGAACACATGCACACAGAAAAAGATCAAGATGTGCTTCGTGCTCTGATTGGTATTAAGGACAGATTTGTGTGTATTAGCCCTACCTGCCCAGTCCCCAGGTGTACACAGCTCCAGTGGTAGTGAGAAGGATGACATGCTCTGCACCCAGTGCCAGGCTCTTGGCTTTCAGGTGTGGTGACAAGGGGCAGTAGAAGGGAGGTTTTGAGGCTATATAACCCCCAGGCACCAAAGGGAAATTCACATCTGCAGCAGAAAGTGTATTGTTCAGCCTGCGTCATTGCATTCTGACGAAGGCTGAATTTTCTGATTCCTGATGACTGTAAAATACATTACCAGAGCCCTCTGACTGGGGTTTTATCTCCATGCTCCATGATGGAGTCTTCTCTTTCTTCTGCAGATCCCAGCATTCAATCCTGTCTGGGAAAGCGAGGGTCAAGTGCGATTCACTGATGAATGCATCTTTACAGCCACGGCGCTCTACTACTGTAGAAATACCACTGGACTCATTGGAGTTGTGTTTCCCAAAACCCGCCAGGCACACACAGCTCTCCCCTACCGGACAAGACAAAATAATACATGAGTCATGGGTAGAGGTTTTATCTGGACAGTGGGGGAGAAGCATTGGATGTGGGGGTCCTTCTGCAGGATATTTTGAGTGTCAAACACTTCATTTCTTATAATCTGGTGATTTTTATGCACTGATTTTTTGCCTTTTCTGCATTGATTTATGGTAGAAATGTCTTAATTTAGATAAAGGAAAACAAAAAGTTTAGCCACCATCTGATAATTCAAAATATGACTCAATGTAAAGCAAAGAATCTCTAAGGTCCTTTTCTCATTTCATAGATCCATGCTGAGTCAATGCACATACAGGCACGATTTTTGTCGACTGATTATTGTCCAGGTCAATTATTGAAACAGATTTCTGCTAAATCCTTTGGCTCTGATGCAGCCTCCACTCCCTGTCTGTAGTCACCCCTCTGTGGTCTTGAGCAATCTCCCACACACAGCACAATCTGACTGGTTATATGTCATGTGTGACAGCCAACCAACACTGAAGGATAAAGTTAAAAAGTTTTGTCTTAATCCAAAAGTATTTACTATGATATTTCAGCAATATTTTGTTTTGGAGTTTGTGCAAGTCTAAATGTTGCTAAAAGGCTTTTCATATAACTGCAAATGTATATCATCATCATCATCATCATCATCATCATCTCATAATGTAACACTGTTCTCTTTATAGTTCTTTAAGTACAATAACATTCTTTTCTCTATATATCTTTTCAAATGCAATACCACACTGTAGCACTGTTATTGTGTATAACTTTAAAGTACAATTCTCTACACTTTGCGCATCCTGCTATTGTGGTACATTTATCCATTATTCCATATCTGTACATGTGAAATTTGCACATTGTCTTTATTATATTTTTATTTTTACATTTTTTATAATGGTGCGTTCCTTGTCTTGTTTCTTATCATGATTCATCTATATCCAGCTGCTGTAACTTGTAAATTTCCACAGTGAGGGATCAACAGAGTTATGAGTCAGTCATTGGCCTCCTTAATAACTAGTGATCAGTAAATCCCTATCTTTTGTTTGAGGAAGTAACCTGTTTAAAAGTGCATGTGGCCCCTTGTCACGTCAGTGATTAATTAATTAACTTTCAACTACACACTTCTGGACTTTAGTAGCTAACGAGTTTCAGCAAGATTTCTGTTCAGGTTCAAAACGTTCTGTACACTCTAAGGATATTACGAGTATCTGTTGTGGTGATGATTTTCTCATAATCATGTAAATCTCAACTGTATTATTGAAGATATCGAAGCCTGTAACCTGATCTAGCTTCTAAATAAAGAGAGTGATATTATAGAAGCTTTTTGTTCACCAGGTTAACTCAGGTCTCACACAGCTGCTGAAGGAGTTTTCTCTCTGACTTACCATCCACATGCAGAGATGCTCTTCGACTCCAGCTTGCTCTGATTCTGTCCACATGATCGTTCAGCTCCGTTGGATTTATCACTTTAACTTCCTCAACAGCGTCGCTGTCACTTTCTTCTCCTTTAACCAATTCCTGCTGCACACAAATCTGTCCAAACGCGTTAAAGCCGAAGCCGAACCAGCGCATCTGAACAACTTGATTGCAAACGCTCTTGAGCGCAGCGGCGCAGTTATCTGCGGTATTGAATGCTCATGAACACACCACCCGGAAGTACCGCGCATGCGCTGTTGTGTTCCTCTACAGTAACAACACTACACTGGGTAAACTCAGCAGAAATGTACATAAGTTTTATTTTTTCTGTCCATGTGCTCAGTCACAATTATAAAAACAACAAACCACACAATTAACACACTGGGAATGTAGTAAAGCATCAATAACAGTGGCGATAACAAATATTAAAGCCAAAATCACAAAATAATGTGAATGAAATGTTTTTGCTGGTTATTAAAAAATTAAGGAAAAAAGTAGTGTATCAAATTAAAAAGAAAAAAAAAATAAATGTGGGAATAACAATGAGACAAATAAAATATTGCATATATCAAGGAATGGTCATCTATAATTAAGAATGTATAGAGAAGCCTTATTGGTCTCCAACTAGAATATACACTTTTGAGAGGAGTGCATGAACATACAGTATAATGAAGATAAATACAATGCAAAACAGCAGCTCATCTGTGACAAAATAATTCACTGCTCATCATTTAACACCCTTCTTCATTACATTCCTCATTGCTTTTTACAGGTTTTTAAGACACATGAACATTTTAGAAACCCATGAATGACTTCACTGGTCCAACATAACTCCGCATGTATTTAAACACGGCCAGAAAGCACATCCAGACACTGTTGTAGCGTTTTCAGGGTTCAGTTCCTTTGCCCGTTTCCTCTTCTTGCCTGTTTTTGATGATGCCGTACTCCACAGCTTTATCCAGACAGTTCTGAGCTATCTTGGAGACAGGATCTGGTGTCCCTTCTCCTCCCTTTGCCAGGACAGAGAGAATCTCCAGAGCTTCACTCTGCATGAGCGTCTCAGCCAGGCTCTTGTCTGCCTGCATCATGTTGTGAACTATGACCACTCCGCGATGACGTAGGTCGGATATTTCACTGAGCAGCAAAGCCTGCACAATCTCGAGCCAGTGGGTTGTCTGAAAAGAAAGAACAATGAGCCATGTAGAGTAAAGAACAATTAAACTTTGTGAGAATGTTGCTAGAGTAATTTTTTTACAGTTTCAGGGATGCGGGCGCAGAGCTCCGGCTGCTCAGCGGTCAGCATGGCCAGAGTTCCTGCAGCAGCTTTCCGCAGCCTCTCATCCTCCTCTCCGCTGTAAAGCACAAGCAGCTTCAGGCGATCATTGCCGGTGGCTAAGAAGAGCTTCTGCACCTGAGGATGCACCAAACACCCGCTGCTGTTACTGCAACTTTAATCAGATTTGTCTAATAGATTGCAATGCTAATTATACATGTCTTACCTCTGTGCTTAAAACCAAATTACACATGCACTCTGTGGCAGAAGCTCGAACCAGTTCATGCTCCTCAAACATGTAGCCTTCAACTTTTGGTACAGCTTTCTCCTTTATGATCTTTTGTCTGTTGAAGAACATGCTTAAATTCAAAAACTCTATAACACTGGTTTAAAATGAGAGGATACATACCTAAAGACAGTGAAAATTTGAGACTTGATAGCACAAACATTGACGTCTCAACTGTGACACGGTGAAACACTAAAACAATAATAAATACATAAAACTGTACCAGGCAGCACCTTGCATCGTCACACATTTTCAATATAAGTCATTAGTTTATAAAGGAGATTTGAAAGGAAATTTCATCATTCGGAGAATTGAAATACAGTAATTTTTATTAACAGTTTGCCCTCAAGAATGTAGGACTTGACCTAGAATCGGCTGTACAAGAAGATTATGTTCATTAATTAGTTAAATGATTGACTTCAAATTAATGAAGTCCTAATGACTTGTGCTTGCCTCAGAAGAGCTGCAAATGGTGTTGGTGGAAACATTTTCACAGCATTTTAGTTTTATGGAGGCAAACTATGATCCTGTGTGCAGAGCAATAAAAATGTATGTCCAATTCTATTAACAGTTCATAAACTGTTCTAATGTGTGCTCTGTGTGCCCTCATTAAAACTGTCAGCATAGCACATGTATTCTTAGGAAAGACTTCCCCCTAGTGGCCAACCTGAGTCTTTCACTGATGCCTGCCAGGTTGGTTAGAGCCATTAGTGCCTCGAAGTTCTGCAGCAGGGTGCACTCAAGACTCAGGAGGCTGACAAGAGGACGCACCACCTCATAGATCTGTCAATAAAATGTTAAACAAGGTTAAACAAGATGAACCCATTTACATTTTTTTTAAACTTAAGTGGTTAAATACTCCTTGTATTTTTACCCTTTCTCCTGGAAATGCAATCTCTGGGTTAGATGTAATGGTTATTTTTGCCAGCGCTTGTGCAGCTTTGATTTTTCCTACATCTGTGTTATCGGACGCAAGAGGGATCAGAGCCTGTGGAGAAGAACAACAAGCATAAATCATTTAAACCTCCCCAAGCTGGGAGTTCGGAGCAGTGCGCAGGCTAACCTAAGTGTATATATCATGATGCTCTACCTTTCCTCCACCCTGTGCCACCACTGTGCCTCTGTCTTCCTGTCGTTCCACCAAAGCCAAGAACACCCTGCAGTGAAAAATGACATTAACCACGAAACCTGCAGGGAGAACAGCCGGTGAAAAAGACTGCAGTTTTCCTACCTGCCAATGCATTCCTTACAAGCCTCCGTAAGGGCTGGGCTCTCCTGTTTAACCATACACACCAATGCAGACACCACACCAGCCTCCAGGAGCTTTACCAGCCTTTTTTCCACATGAGAAGGTGCATCCTGATATAAAAGGCAGGCAGATTCAAGTGAACAGCTACTCTTTCAAGAAGAAATTTGAATGCAGTGTAATTTTCTCAACACCTTAAGAAAAGGGATGAGGCTACTGTGCAATATTAAAGATATACTGTGTGAGTATTTCAACAGTACCTTCGGATGCTCCTCAGGCACGTGCTGCTTTGCATATTTCGCCAGCTCCACCATTTGAGGGTCTGGCTTCTCCACATCGTAGCTGTTGGTGCAATTCACTAATGTAGAGCCCACAGCAAAGAGTACAGTCTTATCTTCAGACTGCAGAAACACACATAAAAATACAACAATGACGTCAGTGTAACTGAGCCAACACCAGTATGATGCCATTTTGTCTGGAATGTCATGGCTGGGAATTTCAAATCCTGCATGAAAATAAATATTACAATAACAACAAAAGATACTCTCCTTACAGCAATTTTGACTTTATAATTGCCCTGCATTGTCCTTGAATGTTAAGTATTAAAACAAATACTGCAAATGCAATGATCAGCTAAACCTTTGCGAGGTCAAACATGGCCAGGAGAGCATTCTTGTCTTCCACTAAGTCCTCCTTCACATCAGCATCAAAGGTGAGGTAGGCGAGACCTTCCACAGACCAGCGGCGGGACGTTGGGGGCAGAGATTCATTACACAGCCACCTAACAGAGAAAGAGATTAAGCATGTCTCTTAATTTAATTCCACTAATCCACTCCTTAACTGTTTTTAATCAGGTTATGCAACAATGTAGATCGGGCATCCCTCTTAATTTACACCCAGGTTCAGGAATCGACCCAGTCAAACATACTTTCTGCATTGTTTGGCGAGCTTCAGTGTAGATCCCTCTGCAAACTGTTTCATGCTGAAATCTGTCCCTCCAGCTGATCCAAGCTTGCACAAGCCCTGCATAATAACCCATGCAAATTGTCAGTTTTATCTTTAGTTGAAAAATGTAATTTTCTCCAACTATCTGCAGGACTTACCACTAGGGCCCTTACGCGTATCCTGTCATTCTCACTCTTCTTGTAGAGGTCCTTCAGGAGGGCCACGCCATTGGCCGTGATGAAGGAGGCTCTCTTGGCTTTGCCTGCAGCATGGATAAGAGCCTCCACTGCTACTTGCTGGTGAGTTACATCTTCAGAGGCGCACAGAGAGATCACTGCATCCATCATTCCTGACATTTCCAGAGTTCTGTTACCCACGTCACTTGGCCCTTGGAGGAGCACTGATACTGTCTGGATGGCTCGCAGCTTGGCGTCTAGTCCAGATCGGCTAAAGTGTTGCCTACCCACAAAAACATGAGATAAGAATTAGTCATAGAGTGCAATTTCTTGGCTTTGGGCCTTTGATAATGATTTTTCATGCTTACAAGTTATGTTAAGAGTAAGCAGTTCAAGTGAGAGAAACTTAAATAAGTAACAAAAAGTTTTGTAGTGAACTCACTGGACATATTCTTCACATAGTTTGCTGAAGTTCTCCCTCTCTTTGTCACTCTTCAGGTCATCATACAGTTTGCTCAGTAAGACGGAGCAGCTCATGTGAGTGTTGTCTGTGAGAGGTGGTCCTTCTGAAAGCTCAGGAACAGTCCCAGCCACCTGCAGGATCTTTTTCAGCCCTGCAAAAGAACAAGTGGGTTATGATTTTGGCTGCAGTGACACCAGATAAAATTAGTTCCTGAATTTCTGAAAACATGAAAAAAAAATCAAATCTGTGGCAGAAGCTCTGTTGCTGTTGTTAAAAACTTCATGTTTGTTGTGTTTCATACCCTGGTCTGTCACCCATAACGTGAGGGAGTTGTCAGGATTTTTCAAGGACTTGCGGGGTACTTGTTTGACAAGGAGATTGATGGCACTGTCTCTGCCTGGCCCCGACACATTAGATGCTGGCAACATTTCCAAGAGGTGGTGTAACATTGAGCGTAGCTCCTTGGATGGTTCTGTGTCAAATCCATACAGTAAATTACAGTTGAAAGCACAGGAAAGAGAGCTGATATACACTAAAGCATTAGATATAGGCTAACTTTCATGAGAGTACCACAGGTGTTGCATGTTAAGATTGTCAGTGTCTGAACTCACCAGGAAGTATAGCTTCATCTTTTCCTCTGATCTCTCTTTTCATGCCCTCTGTCAGAGCCTCAAACATCACCTGCAGCAGGTGGCAGGCAGCCAAAGACACAGTGGGGGCTCCTGATCCCATTACTGCACACAGCTGCTCCATTCCCAACTCATTCACTATAGCCATAGTCTGGAATAAAACAGTGGATGTCAGCTATAAAGAGCTGAAAAGCGACTGATTGAAGTGTTGCTATCATAGCAAATAATGTCTTAAAGCTGTAGATATATATCAGTATCTGCTGATAAATGGTCAAGCAGACTTCCCAGTGAATGGAAACAGGAAAGCCAAGAAAATAAAGAAACTTCACTCTTGATACACTTCTTGCCTTATCTGTGCTTTCTAACTAAGAAAATACACGTTTGTAAGCCTGTGAAAAATGACTTTAAAGACCTTGCAATGAATAACCTTAGAGAAAAACGTCCCACTTACTCTAGATTGATGTCCTGTGCACAGCCCAACTAATGTCCTGAGTGCAGAAAGGATAACATCCTCGAGCTTTGACTGAAGAAGCCTCTGAATTAATTTCACTCCATCATTACGGAAGATCTGTTCAGCTCCTGCCTCATCTCGAGATAACACCACTAGATTCTGAGCAGCCTAAAATTGAATAAGAGATTACATTATTTTGGGGCAATACGGCTTTACTGTTTCAGCATAATATGTGAGGAAACACATTAAGACAAAATTAGGCCTTGTGAGCCATGCTTACCTTTTGTCGATCTGAGTCTTTAGCAGATGCATCTAGGAGGAGGGAAAACATTTGCTGAACACGGGCATCTGTGGAGTTCATTTGTGCTGACTAAAGGATTAAGAGAAAAGACTTCGATAAGAAACGGTTTCATCAGTGTACAGTTTTAAGTGCATGACAGTCCTCCATTATATTATCAAAGTCACATCACCTTTTGCTGGATCTGCGCCCCTAGCTGTCTGAGCAGGTCCTGGAATGCTTTGTTTTTGGGCTCCAGCTGGGCACACCTCTGAGCATCCAGAAACGCCTGGTCAAGTCGACCAAGTTTCTGAAAAGCCTGTGCCCTCCGAAACCTGGCTTTCACGTCACCTGGGTCAGTATCGAGTGCTGACAGAAGAGAAAGCAACAACATTCACCACAACTGTGTATGTCAAATCTAGTTTAATAGACAGTTTACACAGCAAAACCCAAAGCATTGCATAATATCTAATGATAACATACTAATTATGAATAGTTTCTTCTAGGGGTTGACTGATATCAAGCTTTATTTTTCTATTATTGGCATCTCGATTGTTTTTAAAACCAATTTTGGATTAAAAATTATATAAATTAAAATATCCAACTTAGGATCTGATGTAGCCTCCTACCTCTAACTGTAGTCATACCTCTGTTTTTGCCTGATTATGTGCCATCGGTAATAAATAATCAACACTGAAAAATAAATACTGAAAGTTTCCCTTATCAATAAACATATGTAAATCATAAATAAATACAGGCATATCAGCAAAGCTTTGTGCTGAAGTTTTTGTGATGCCAGGTTTTGATTTTTCACCTTTACTTATTGATAATTGTAAAGAGCTGCATTATTTTAACTTTTTTGCTTTGTGGCATCTCAGTGCAACTAAACTAATTCTGTATTCTAGTTTAGGGTGCCATCCAGCCCTTTGTTTGTCCAAACACTAACAAGTCAAAAGAAAATTATCTGGATGGACAGACTGCAAATCAGGTAAAAGTAGGCTTAATTCAGTGCTGATGTGAACTAAATTTAATGTACCCATGTGCTATCATTGAAAAATGTACCTTACTCAATTAGCTTATTAATTCTACAATAATTAGAGAACTGTCCAACCTTTAGAGGCATCAGTCTCTGCCTTGCTGTACTCCTCCAGTTTCAGGTAGCAGGCAGAGCGGTTGCGGTACAGGACAGCACTTTCTGCCTGGGTGTCACTCAGCTTTATTGCTTTGGTGTAACAGCAAGCAGCACCCTGCATGTCTCCTGCCTTGAAAAGGGTGTTCCCCTCCTCCTTCAGGGCTGCAGGGTCCTAGGTTCAAGAGAAAAGGAGAGAAACAGCCTGCTATTGCTGTGCCAAAGAGTGATCATCTGCCAAAAATGTATTGCACACTTCATGTTTAAGCTGTGTTGCACAGTTTATACATACTCTACAACTGCTTTTTGTTTTTTGCAACCAATTAATTGTGACCAAAAAAGGGTGGTTATAGGCAGTACTATTGTTCTGTTTCCAATGTTTAGGTTATGTGTGTTTGTAATGTGTAATATGCTTGTTTACTGTCTTGAACATGATTTGCAGATGAGTTTCATACATGAAAAAAAATGATTTTTTTTTCTTTTCGAGATATTCTGTGGACTGCAATCTTTAAAATGTACTCCTGATGAATAAAAAAATGTCATTCTGATGCACTCATAACATTACAGTCACAATGTAGAGGCTGCAATCGATGATCTTAAGTAGTCCCTTAGAGCTATTTCAACCAGTAAAAACGCACAGAGCAGATAAGATAATACACTGACACGAGGATAATTGCTTCCACGGACGGTAGGACGATCACTTTTTGGTTCAACACCGAGGTGAAAGGTTCGAACACATACATCTTGATGAAATCTGCTAAGCTAACCATGCGAAGCCGCCTACTACTGTTGCCTTACCTTTTCCTTTTCACTCCCACTCATCCTTAGTGTGATACACACAACACAGCAACACTTATTACGGTGAATATGTAGTTTAATTCCACTCTACGAGTTCACAAACGCCGCTAACTTCAGTCAAACATGTCACATCTCGCTAAACTTCCGGGTTTCCGGAGCACTTTGATGACGTGAACGTACAAACCCCGCCCCCTGCCCACACGTTCCATTACCGTAAAAGGAAGAGTGCAGCCAAAGCATCTCAGTCTGCAGCTCTGCTTTATTTGGTTACATTTCCATTCCTTTCTCCAGCCCAAGCTGACACCGAGTTTTATCTTATGTAATAAAAGAAGAAAAGATCCAGAAAGCCCACAATCATTTGTTATTTTTTGTGGCTGTAGAAACTTTTTTTTAATTGTTGTTGTTGCTCTGAATGCTTCGTGATAGATGGTTTAACCTGAGCAATGCATTAATAAGTCTGACGTACCATTTTCTAATCAGGAACATTTTCTATAAAGACATGTAATAAGAAAAACATTTTTTGTTGCCAGGTTGGGGAAAACTGCTATTTTGGCTGTTTACCTCTTGTGCCCATATCCAACATCAACTTACTATCTTACTCCTTAATAATGACTTTTACAGCTGACTTGGTTGCTTATTACAAAAGCAACCTTCCAACAGCACTGTTAATGTCCCTCTATGGTTGTTAAATTAATCCCTAAAATCTTATCTTACATTACATCTTTGCATTAAAACAATCACTTCCTGTCTTTAAATGTCTTAGATGAAACTTTACATCATTACTTCCTGTAAAATGTGTATATGTGTGAAGTCCCAGCTGTTATTGTCAGCCACTCCTCCTTGCTTGCTGCAGCTCGAGCACACCAGCTCACCTACAACTCTGCTCCAACATTGTAAAAACTAGTTGTTCAAATCAGAAACTGCTTCTCAAGAAGAATAATGACCCAGAAAGCCTCACCCACAAGTTTACAGGATCCTTTCTTTACAAATGGCAGAAGTCTGAATACATGTTTTTGATTTTTCATTTCTTATTGATGCAGTTTAAACAAGGAAAATGCCAAGCCACTGACTGTGTAATTTATTAATGATATGTGTTTCACCATAAACAAATCTACAATATACAGCAGATTTATTAAGCATTATCAAAGCTCTTATAAATCTTTTACAATTTACAGCTCAGGATGTCCAGTAAAAACTAAACTATACAACACTGAATGGCACAAGGTAAAACTTAAAGTAGCAAGCACAATACCACAAACACAACATACACTTAATACAAACCCAGGATGACCAGTTTGACATATTTTGTTAAACGTAATGCCAACTAGTCACAATATTTTATGACTATGCAGTAAAATATAAAGTCCCACAAACTGAAAACACTCAAAGAAATTGTATGTTAAAACTTCGGTAAATTTACAGGTGGATGGATTACTTTTTTATTAGTAGTACCAAATAAAAATATAACAATTTTCACTCCGTGGAACAAAAGTAAAATTGACATATTGCATTTTGAAACTTGGCATGCATTTCAACATTAATCAGATCCCAATTAATAATTTTACATTTTATATAACCACTTTTAAGGCTTGCAGTGCAACCTCACAGATCAAAACCACTTGAAGACGTTATGGTATTTCCTGGATCAGTCCCCTGGGAGCTCTCGTTTACCTGGACAGCCCAGCACTATTGTTGTGTGTCCGCTGCTGCCATGGCAACAAGGTGGTTCCCTTTAGGGCTTGTGGTCAGGTACACCTGTTAAGACTCTCATATTACCTTGACGGCTTTGTTAATTTAGAAGAATATCCAGCATGAACAATTGGTATGTATTTCCTCAGGGCTGAGCTTGCTGTAAGACCACATACATAACAGATCAGCAGGAGATCCACGAGGCTCAGTGACAGCACCAGGGAGCCAAACAGAAGAGCCACAGTCTCAAATCAAACTCAAAAGCAGCTGTGCAAACATTTATTCCTTATCACCACTTTGTTTTAGTAGAGATTATGCTGTCAGAGCCGGATTTTGTCATTACTGGTGTAGTTTACTGGAAGCTAATTTTAAGTCTGGAAACAGCACTCTCACGCACCCTAATCACCGCACTGTGAATGTTTTTGTAGTGCTTATGAAAAGTTATTAGTCTCTTGCGATTGGAGCAAAACCAAAACAGTGCCATCTGTTCCTGTCATGTTGCACACAGTCAGCTAATTAATTATTGAAGTGTCAGATAATCACCTGTTCACATAAACACACAAAGAGATCCTGAGTGAGTCATCAAAAAACAATAATGAGACTCACCTGCAAAGCAACATTACATTTTCCGCACAGGGCTTTTCAGGTGGTGTTTACTTGCATGTTGGTTTTTCAGCAGCAGTAAGACTGACCTTTAGCTTTGATCTCAGACACTTTGGTTACAGTGAGTGGCTCAGACAAGGAGGTCACCATTCCAGGGGTCACAGTAGTCCCTTTTCAGAGGCATTATAATATAAAAACCATACCATCTACTTCCAAGCTTTGAAGCTCAGTATTTCTTATAACAAGCTCTCAGACTAGAAAAATAAAATAGCCTGAGACATCATTGATTGAAAAACATCTTTAATTTACCATCTACTTGGTTATGTTTGTTTTTAGTCATCCCTTAATTACAGTGTCATTTAAATGTTAAATTACAGCATATCATTTATATGCTCACAAGCTGCCACAGTCCACTGAGTAAACAAGAGGTGAGAAGTGGACAATTATTCACTGGAGTCCTCAGACACACTCCAAAAATGAAAGCATTAGTATGAAAGGTCTTTTTTCAAAGGCAGTTACTTTTCTATTGATATTTGCTATTCAGAAGTTAGAGTTGTTGTGTGCTGGGGAGAGTTCAAACATGTAAACAGAGCAGGTTTTTTTTTTTAGGGGGTTGCTTAGTTTCAAATCAAGTAATACTCTGTGACTGTGATTGCTTTGAGCCAACAAAAAAGAACTTCTGTATACTTTCTGTATTTTGGACCCTTGTGTATCAGAGCAGATACTCAAACAAGGTGCTGTTGAGACCTTCTATCACATGTCCGCCCACAGCACTAGGCTGCCATGTGATTCCTCTTGCTCACAGACAGATAATTTTTCACTGGGCAGCCACCCACATACAATATTTTGATCAGTAATGTAAGTTTGCAATGTTTCTTTCCAGGAGATTTGTTAGCAGATCTTGCTGTAAATGTGTTATAGAGATTACATTGTAGAATTATAGCACCTGAATTAACACATACACATCGTTCATTATAATCTAGCACAATACGGTGCTGACTGTGTTGTTCTATATATTACAATAATGAAAGTACAATACTGTTAAAATGATTAGAAGAGGGTTTTTAATTAATGAAGGAATTACCAGTAGACTATTCTTTTTGAAACAAAGACAAATAACAAGCAGGATAAAGTCCTCTAATCTCTTAAAATAGTAAGAATACTTAATCATTACATTTCTAAAAAATTTTTTTCTCATTGACCTCAGTACAACCTTCGACACAGTGGACCATATTGTCTTAATCAACCATCTAAAAAAAACAATGTTGGCATCAGTGACGTGGCCATGGATTGGTATATCTCATGGTATACCTCTGTCGTGCTTGCAGATGTCTCCTCCTCCTCTTGTGTGCTTCTCCAATGTGGGGTCCCCCAGGGGTCTATTTTGGGTCCCCTCGTACCTACTGTCTTCATGCTACTGCTGGGCAAATCCTATGTAGACACTGCATTGACTGCAATTGTTATGCAGATGGCACTCTACTGTATGTCCTGTTAAGGTCTGGTACCGCAAGTGTTTCACATAACATGTCCTGTTTGGCGGAAATTAAAAACTGGATGTCAAATTTCTGCAGCTAAATAACTCCAAATCAGCAGTCATTTTCATTATTGCCCCCTCTGGCCACAGCACAAGCAGCATAAAAAAATCCCTTTTGACACTCAGGTAACCAAACGTTTTTTTGTCTTTTGCTAACCAAGATCAGTTCATTTCTTTCCTCTGCAGACTTTGAAAACACATTTGTGTGTTTATCTCTGGACTATTGCAGTGCACTTTATTCTGGTATCAACAAGAGAAACATGCAAAAACTGCAGATACAAAATGCTGTTGTCAGGCTTTTAACACGCACTAAGCGAAGGGACTGCATTACTCCATTAAACCTTGCTACCCTTCACTGCTTACCTGTGAGTTTTAGAATTGATTTTAAGATTTTACTGCTTGTTTTTAAAACCCTGAGTGGTCTGGCTCCTGTTACATCAGTAATCTGTAATTCTCTTTGAGCCTGATCACTTCCTGAGACCTTCAGGCAGGACCTTTTAAATGGTCTTAAAGTCTTAAAGTAGTTACCAAAACTGACCAGGTCTTTCCTGTCTGGGTCCCGCACTGTGGAACTTCTTGTCTGGAGATCTCAGGCAGGAAAATGTCATTGTAAACCTCTTCTGAAGGCTCTCTTTTGTTGTAGCTATCTAGCTTATCTTGTTTGCACTGCATATTTGGTGTAACACCCTTTCCCATTGTCTTGAAGGCAGTGTTAGCCTTCCTTGGTGGGCGCTAAACCAGTTTGTGACAATGCACTTACTTGTTTGTATTTACTTGTTTTAAATAGTTTTTATTCATTGTCTATTTTGACATTAGTTTTTATTATAAAGCCCATTATAACTTTGTTAAAGATAAAGTACTATACAAATAAAGCTATTATCATTAATAATAATAATTTATTATTACATTTATTTCTGACACTAAAATCATGAATTTACATATTATTATCTAGACACATAAAAAGGGAGCTAATATCTAAGAATGTGAAATATTTGAGTGTTTTTACAGTGTTTTATGACATTACCTGTGACATGACTGAACATATGGCTGACTGATTATATTATAGAATAATTATTCACTAATTTACAAACTCCTGTCGCATTGCAGACACTCAAACTTACCCGCTGGTCTGGAAATAAAAGGCTGGTGCATTTATCTTAAAGTCTGCTGAAGCCGTTGGTCCATCATCGACTGGTGCGCAGCCCCCTTTTTTCCCATAAACCTTTGCGGCAGCTCAACGGCGCTAGCTGCTAAGCTACATCTGCTAGTTCAGTTGTAATCTGTCAGCCCGGAGCTAAAAGCACGTACACTGCTGGGCTCCACACTCTTCCGGAATACTCTCCTTTGATGGGTAACGTCAGATTTTTTTTTACATTTTCTTCACAAAGAGTCTGAATCTCAAGGTCGTACGCGAATGTTTGCGGAGGTTTATGTGGAAAGTGAAAGGTTAGCCAGGAAATATCAGCCACGTATTGTCTTAATGTTATCAAGCCAGCACTTGCTATCGTCCGTTACGCTCGTCATCATCTGCCGCGGAGCAGAAAGACAGCCGTGACTGTTGGTCACCCAGATTTATCTGTAACTTCAGTGACAATCCTTATTCTAAAATTATCCGGCTCTTGAATGTACTTCTAAAAGCAGTCGAGTTGGTGTAACTTGGTGGCATATGTAGTAGCTAGTGCTAGCTTGTTTTAGCTGCATATTAGTGATATCAAGCGTTAGTTAATGTTTAGGTAACCGTGATAGTTAAAGTTTGACAGAGCTTGATAATGTGGTGAAAGGGCAAAGGAAGTAGTGGCTTTAACCCGGTTCCGTGTGTTTTAGCTCGCACGGAATAATGTTCACATGCAAATATTTGAGTGTGCCTAAGTTTGAGGCAACCCAGAGTCACCTGGCTAGCTGCCCAGTGATAGGTGACTAAAAGTCATTCAAGTACAGAGAGGACTCTCATCAGAATAAAGCTGAGGGGAGTTTGATCGTTAATATATGATCACATGCATAGATTGTGACTAATGAGGACTGCTAACCTAATATCCTATCATGTGAGCAGCTTAAGATCACTTATGCATTCACGTTTTGTCACATGAATGCAGTGCAGCAGCTCTGTCAGGCACCCCGACAGCAAAGTCTTTCATTTTGGATATACTCTGGCCCAGATGGTCTAAGAAATAATCGCCTTCCTGCTGACATTGACGCTGTTTTCCTGTCAGTCTTAGCAAATGTAAGTGCCAGGTTATTATCCCAACCCTGTGTGGTAATGCTAAGATAGTCCCAGCCAGGCAAGTGAGCGGATTATGATCGTGGATTTGCACACAGAGGAAACGTGAACACCTATTTTAGTGCTGTGGGGAATCATGGGGCACTTTGCTCAGCTGGATGTTCTTTCCCCTACTCCTGTTGGCTTGAATTGTCAGATCCAAAAAAGTATCTCTCACTTTCTCACACACTCTTTCACCTGTGCTACTTGTCTGACAGTTCTGTCTCCTGAAATAGAAGGTTGAATGTGTATTTTTTTTTTTTTTTTTGCATATTTCATTAATTTAACATTTTCCTAACAGCTGAAGAAGACCCTCTAATGTGATTTCAACTTGGCGCCTGTGATCAAGGACAGACGCACTGCCCATGCTGCCACAGTAGATAATGCAGTCACTATGCTACTGAGAGAAGAATGACATTTGTCTCATTTTAATTCCTGGAGCTGCTTTGGGCAGAGTTCGGGCTTGATTAAAAAGCTGCTGCTCTGAGCCAAGTTGGTCTTTTTCTCAGCCTGCTCCTTTGCACTGCCACATCCTTAGTGTGGAAACTGTTATGGCACTGGAGGCCAATTGAGCAAAAGGGGACTGTACTGGTATTGCTATACTGGGGGATAAGACTCAGCTGTGGGAGTGGGGACTGGACCAGTGAAGCAGGCCCACAGCAACACACATCATGTTGCAGGGACACTAGGCTCCCTGTTTGAGCCCCGTCTGTGTGGCGCTTTTATTTTCTTTCCTGCAATCTCATCGATTTGGATGGTTGAGCACAAGGGCTACTTTGAAGGAGCCCACCGGTGGCTGTGGTTTGGCCAGAGCTGTCAGACTTCTTGCCAGCTATTGCTGATTTAGCACCCCTCTCCATTGGTACCTCTGCTGTAGCCACCTTCAGTGTGGTCTCCAGTATGGTGAGTGGAGAGTGGAGGCATCACAGGAGTGGAACTGAACCATTAATACTGGTGTAGCCAGTTTACTTTCCATCATTTGTTTTTGCACTTTGAAGGACTGCATTCCAGTTTTCAAGGACTTCTTTTTTCCTCTGTGCTGGAAAAACAAAACACCGCACTCAAGGTCATTTTTAAAAAATTGAAACCCCGGAAAGAAGACCGTTCCAGAGAAGGATGAAGCTGAGGAAACAGGTGACAGTGTGCGGAGGGGCCATATTCTGTGTGGCTGTGTTCTCACTTTATCTGATGTTGGATCGAGTCCAACATGACCCTGCAAGGCGACAGAACGGCGGGAACTTTCCACGGGTAAGAATAATTGCTGTACCGATGGTGCATATCTTGTGTGAAAGTCCCTTTCTGCAGTTATTTTTATAGCGCTGCTGTCTCCTTTTTTTATGATGTACCAGAAACTGCACCAAATCATAATTGAGCATAAACATCTCTACGTCTCTAAGGCCTGAATGCTAATTAGTGAGATTATTTTGAACCGGGAACATAGAGCGTACAATTGATTTATTTTCAGTATTCAAATATAACCAGACTCAACCAATTATGCAGTTATTGTACCGTATATATAGATAGACTGACTCAAATATTTGTAAATATCCCACTATGCTTTCTTACCTTTGCTATGTTGTAATTCCAAATCTTAAACCTGTTTGGTCTAACAGAGGGTTTGATCAGCTGATTTTTTTCTTTTGTTGTTGTGTGATTTATAATTGTGTGTGTGCGGTTTAGAGCCAAATCTCAGTCCTTCAGAACCGGATAGAGCAGCTGGAGCAGCTCCTGGAGGAAAACCACCAAATCATCAGCCACATAAAGGACTCTGTGATGGAGCTCACAGACACAGGAGCTGTGTCTCCCAGCGGCCACCTGCCATTCAGAAGTGCCAATGGATCCTGGGTCCTACCCTTCGATGGTCGCCCCACTTTTCTTGCTGTCAAGCCCCAGGATTGCCAGTTTGCTGTAGGCAGAAGCGGTCAAGCAGACGTTCAGGTGAACTAGCTACACTACCAGACGAAAAACAAAGTGGCTAAAAGGCCAAAGCGTATATGTTGTTGTAGCCACACTCTAGATGTTCCTGTAGGCTTACTGTTGGGCTCTGACAAGTAAACAAATGATTGTGTTTCATTTTAGATGCTGGATGTTTACTCTCTTCTCAAGTTTGACAACCAAGACGGTGGTGTATGGAAACAGGGCTTTGACATTACTTATGACCCTGATGAATGGGACGATGATCCACTGCAAGTATTTGTGGTTCCTCACTCTCACAATGATCCAGGTGAGCTGCAAGAGCTTTGTTGAATGCTGAACATGTGTCAGAACTTAAAAACAGCGTCTCGTTTGGATAGTGTCAAGACAGTTGCACCTGAGAGGGAAGTCAGCTTTAGGGATGCAGAAATCATTCGCATTGTGGTACATTTGTTCTCATTATTATTAGCATAGTGGTGACATGATTGATGGCTTACCCACAAACAATGGAATTAGGGAGATATTGGCATCGGAAAACAAGCTATTTATAGATAGGATTGGCCGATATTTTATTTTAGACTGACATTTCCATTAAACTTGTTTACTAGCCTGCGCCACATGCTTGCTAACTTGACAGTTATTGATATGTTGACTGGCTGCACAGACCTGCAAATTTGTCCATCAACAGTGAAAATATGCTTCATTGTGAGCTGCATGTTGTCAAGCTTTGTTGCAGGGTTTATTTAAGTATTTTATATGCAGCGTTAATTGTCCAGAATTTATAGATTGTAGTCTTTGCCGAAATTAGGTTGTCAGCTCAAACCAAAGACGCATGAAAGCAGATCTGCTGGTAATAGGCTCGTTTCTTTAAAAGCAAAGACGGGATTGTAAGGGTTTAATGTAAGCAGGTCAAACCATGTGTAACACATTGTTAAATAAATACAGCAGTTCTGTTCTAGTTCTCTTAACTATCCCAATTTGAATAACATTACTTTCTGATTCTGCAGAACGATAGAATGACATAGCACTTTTATCTCTATAAAATACGTGTAGCACATTGTATAACACGTTGTGTAACACATTGTTGAATAAATGCAACAGCCTTGTTCTGCTTCTCTTAACTATCCCCATTTAAATGACATTTTTCTGATTCTGCAGAACTATAGAATGAAATTAAATATATTAACATGCAACATGTGAGATCAGTTTCAGACGGTGTGTATATGGGCTGCAGTACTCGACACTGTTGCACATTCAAAGTGCAAAAAAGTGCTTTTTAGTCACTTTCTTAGAAACCACTTCACCAAATGGCTTTCTGAGGGGAACAGCTCTACTTGAATAAAATATGAGTTTTATTTTTGATCCATGGCAGTACTTTTTCCACAGCATAGAGTCTTTTCACGTGTCTTTTTATCAGATGGCTAGATAAGGATGGGTAGGAGTGTATTGTTTCAGCGATAGTCCAATTTGTTGTGGAGAATATGTGTTCCAATAGTTGTGCAGATTGCTTCAAATTATCCTCTTGTGTTGTTAGGTTGGGTCAAGACTTTTGACAAGTACTTCACAGACCAGACGCAACATATTTTAAACAACATGGTTGTGAAACTGGCTGAGGATCCTCGCAGGAAGTTCATCTGGTCTGAGATTTCATTCTTCTCCAAGTGGTGGGAGACTGCAGACATACACAAACAGGAGGCCACGCGCAAGTGAGTCACAGCTATTTGAGGCACACAATTTAGTCTTTTATCTCCCCTCAAAAATCTGAGAATTAGTTGAGAATTTTCTGATGCCGGCTGGCCCTAAGTACGTATTTTACTCGGTGGGTAGTGTCCTCTGGCAGATTGTGGGAGCTCTAAAAATAGCTTGTTATCTCGTTAATATGACTATCCCTCTTTAAAGCTGGATTATCCACACCTTGCTTTCTTAATCCTTTCTTTTTGACAGACTGATCCTTGGGGGACAGCTTGAAATTGTGACAGGAGGCTGGGTGATGACTGATGAAGCCAACGTTCATTACTTTGCCATGATAGACCAGCTCATCGAGGGGCATCAGTGGTTGGAGAGAAATCTAGGTATACAGTTGATCATAAATGATCCCTTTTACAGCCACTTCTATTTATATTCAGAGGAATGATGGGGATGTTTAAGAAGCTCAATTCTGCCTGTGAAATTTTAGGACCTTCCCATCAGCCTAAGCTTAAAATTATACCACTCCTCACAGTGCATGATAATGAAATCTGCGCTTGTCATCCCACTTGGAGCAGATGTAGCTTCTCACTCAGTGGGTGATAAAATGCTTTGTGCTACTTTCAGTGCATCCCTGCTGTGGGGAGTGATTTCCTCAAAGATGCATTTCTTTCCTTTTGAGAGCATAAACCTTAAATACATGCTTCTTGCTTGCCGTTATAGGTATAACTCCTCGCAGTGGGTGGGCGGTAGACCCGTTTGGTCACAGTGCCACTATGCCCTATCTGCTGAAGAGGGCCAACCTGACCAGCATGCTTATCCAGAGGGTTCACTACTCCATTAAAAAACACTTTGCCTCCACCCGCAGCCTGGAGTTTATGTGGAGGCAGGCTTGGGGTGAGTGGACCAGAGCCAGCGATGTCATCTGATTCATGTGCTTATCTTTGTTAAGCTCATTGCAGAATGAGTCATGCCACTTGCCATGGCATTTGAAAGAGAGGGGGAATTTTGGAAGGACAACCAGTTTGTAATGGCCTCGGTGGAGCTGTATTCATTATTATTTCTGAATGAATTGGATGTCTGCCAAAGATTTACTGTTCATTTGTTGTTAATGGAAAAAATCTGATATGTCAGATATGATCAGTTTCTGATTGTCAGTTCTTATGGGGAACATGTAGTAATTAAATTCCTTAATTACTTAAAAAAGTCCCTCTGTTGGTCTGAACTGAAATTGCCAGCAAGTTAATGAGCTCTGGTCTGTCTGTGAGCAAAACATGCTTTCTGTATCAATTATATTCTGGTGTTTTGATGCTACTGACAGTAATGGATGTGTCAAGCTAGTGCTTTGTTTTTTTTCCCTACTTCACTGCCTTAATAGACTCTGGGTCAAGCACAGACATCTTCTGCCACATGATGCCGTTTTATAGCTACGATGTGCCTCACACATGTGGGCCTGATCCGAAAATCTGCTGCCAGTTTGACTTCAAGAGGTTACCAGGTGGTCGGATAAACTGCCCCTGGAAGGTGCCGCCTAAAACTGTGGTGGAGGCCAATGTAGCAGAGAGGTAAGACCAGATAGTGGACTGGGCATTAGGAAATAGGCATTATTTTATAGACTAACAATTTATTTTAATTATTAACTAAGAAATAATTGTCAGACTGATCAGTAATTTAAAAAAGCTGTTATTTTCTGCTACAGTATATGTGTTGGATGATTTCATAAATAAGAATGCCACTTTAGAAATGCAAGAGATGTCATTTAGAAGTGTCTTTCCGTTGCGTAATTTATCCATTGGAGAGCATCGGATTTAATTCTTAACCATAACATGTCCCCCTTAGTATCTATCTTGGTGTAACCTTGAATAAACAAATGCAAGGGAAACTAATTAAAAGCATGTATTTGTTGCATATTTATTTTGAAGAATCCAGTATTGGTCGGGCTATTATATTTCCAATGTTAAGCATGTATTCGTTTTTGCGTAGCATTGGTATTCAGCAGCGCACAAACACAGCACACACACACTTCAGATTGGTCACTGTTGTTGCAACTCTGTCTCTTCCGTAATGGTCCCTTATAAATAAACTCGACTTGAACTTGAGCCAGTGACAACAGCCAGGGAGGGGTGGATGAACGGAGGGGGACGGACATGGACTGCTGATAGTCTTGCATTCACATTAAGTAGCTTTTAACGGACCTAAAGAACTTTCCAGAGGACATATTTCAATGAAAAATACCCCCAGGGCCAATTTATTCTTCCTCTTTCCAAGGTCAAAGTGATTTCCTAGCAAACTGGCATATGCAAAGCAGAGCAGCTTGGATGCCAAGCAATATGTCCCCTCACTTTTTCCTTTTTCTGTCCCACCCCCCTCCCTCTTTACCTCTTTCTTAATCAGGGCACACCTGCTCCTGGATCAGTACCGCAAAAAGTCCAAACTCTACCGCAGCAAGGTGCTTCTTGTTCCTCTGGGAGATGACTTCCGCTATGACAAGGCCCTGGAGTGGGATCAGCAGTACATCAACTACCAGAAGCTGTTTGACTACATGAATTCTCACCCAGAGATGCATGTTCAAGTGAGAAAATAATTTGCCAGCTATCACAAATCCTGTTGGCAAATATCTTTTTATTTTTTGCACCTTTTTCATTGTTTTCGTGCATCTCAGTGTGCGGTATACAAAGTATCTCAGCGTACAGTCTTTTTTTGTGAATAATGAATCATGCTGTGGCATTTTAACTTGGTGGCAGAACAAAGGATCTGCCACGGCTTGATGTTTGGTTCATAAGATGCCATGTAAGATGAAAAGCTCATGCATAATAATGGAAGACTTTACTTCTTCTGTGCAGCTGTGTTTGAGTAAGGGCTTTTTTCTCCTTCCAGGCTCAATTTGGGACTCTTACTGACTACTTCAATGCTGTCTACAAAAAACATGGAGTGGCCCAGGGATCCAGACCTGCGGACTACCCAGTGCTTAGTGGAGATTTCTTCGCCTATGCAGACCGCGAGGACCACTACTGGACTGGTTATTTCACCTCTCGACCCTTTTACAAGAGCCTGGACCGTGTGATTGAGTCACATCTCAGGTGGGACAGATTACATCATGTATCACTGAAGATTAACATTCAGAATTATTTTTTTTTTGCATTGCATTGCATACAAGACAAAGGCATAGCATCTGTTTTTAAGCTATATACATTTACCTGCAACATCCTGTATACAGATTAAACCCAAAATAAAACAAAGGACTAGAACCTGCTAGTGTTTTCGTACATGAGAGTACTTAATAATGTACTCTTTTACTGCTTATATCGGCATGGTTTCATTCCACATAAAAACAGGCCAAAATGACCAAAATACAACATTAAATCCTTTTTTAAATATACTGTTTAATCTATGTCAGACTTTTCACACAGGTATGAGGACATACTGTTGTTATAATCCTAAAAAACTATTGATCGGGATTTAATTCCAATCTATCCTGCTTCTCTAAAATATGCAAAACGGCAACATATTAAAAATTTATATTGAAAAAATTCCAAAGAATCAGCAGTGATCTTAAAAAGGCTGATTAATAGAAACTACTATGTCTTACTATGGTATGTCTTTGTTTTTCAGGGGGGCAGAGATCCTCTACAGCCTGGCCGTTGCCAACGCTCGGCATGCCGGCATGGAGGGACGCTATCCGGTCTCCGATTATGCCCTGCTGGTCGATGCGAGGCGGTCGGTTGGCCTCTTCCAGCACCACGATGCCATTACCGGCACCGCAAAGGAGAATGTTGTCATCGACTATGGCACCAAGTAAGAATCTGAGGGTTTAAAAAGGAATTACAGTATAGATTAAATTCTTAAAAATTGTTTAGATGAAATGAAAAAAATTGCCTCTTTTTAATCCTGTGGTTATTTTATACTGGCCTGTTCAGTACATTAAAGCAAAATAAGTTGTCTCCTGTGACTGCCGCAGAGAGCCATTAATTCTCACTCCTCCTCCCTAGATTGCTGCGTTCGCTTATCGGCCTGAAGAGAGTAATCATCAATGCTGCTCATTTCCTGGTGATGAAGAACAAAGAGTTTTATCGCTTTTACCAGACGGAGCCCTTCCTGGAGACAGTAAGAGGAAACATAAGGGAACACCTGTGTCATCGTGTCACGAACAGAATAAGCACATTTGTACAGTTTTGAGTATTCATTGTGCTTCCTGCATTATATTTTCCTTCTGCAGGATGACAGGCGTGCTACTCAAGATTCTCTGCCTCAGCGCACTTTAATCGAGCTGGATCCGGCAGGACCGAGGTATTATCTGCATCTCCCCGTATCTTTCATCTCCGCTGCCTCCTCTCTCAGCCACTCCTACATCATCCTGTGCTTATGATTGCTTTCTTCCCTTCTCTCTACCAGGTACCTGGTTCTGTTCAACCCCATCGAGCAGGAGCGACTGTGTGCGGTGACAGTGCTGGTCAACACAGTGAGGGTGCGAGTGCTCACTGAGGATGGACAGACCCTCCCTGTGCAGCTGAGTGCTCAGTGGAGCTCTGCTAGTCAAATGAGTGCCGAGGTATTCGAGGTAAGATACTAAATCCATTAGGATGCTGGTTTCTGCACAGGGATAAAAGCATATCTGTGGCACAGCAGCAGTTTCTGCACTATCCTCCGTTAATGTCTACACTGGATCTGTTCAGCCACAAATATCAAATCATCGTGGCGTCTTGCTGAACTTGAAAGAGGAATACCTAAAACCCCGCCAAAGACCGTGAAAGACATATCTAGTTAAGAGAGGGTGTTAGCCTCAAATGCACAGGAGACGGTCATTTGTAGCTTTTAAAGGGGAGCTGATTTCATACAGGTCATTGTAGGTTTGAGGTGTTGTAAAAGTGCAGTGCTAAAGAGGTTGAGCACTCTCTTAACTCTGACTGTGTGTCGTTGTTGTAACTTTCCTTGTGAATTAGGCTCCACTAGGTAATGTTTGCATGCATAAAAACAAACCAGCACACAGTTCAGGTACAAGTTAACAAAAAAAGACATTAAATTACTTGTTTTCATATACAAGAAATGTTGACTCATGGAATCAAGGTAGCTGTAACTCAAGTAAAGGAGTCGTAAGGTTGGTGGTTTGAGAAAGTATTGCTGTCCCTTGTAGTGTCTTTGTGTTTGGTGTCTTGGTGAAAATTCTAAGCTGCTCTGGAGAAAAGCTTTTGCCAGGAGATGTACTGTATGTAATGTAATTCAGTGTCAAATTTGCATTAGAAGTACTTTAAATAGAATTTTAATTAAACCATTTGCTTCAGAGATATAGTTTCCTCCTTTTCCTTTACATCAAGCTGTAACTAGAACAGATGGGTTTTCTTTCAGGTCTCGAACAGAAAAAGGAAAAGGAAAAAAAAAAATCAATCAGCTCAAATCATGTACTAAATCAGCACTTGTAAAAACATTTACTCCCTTGTGACTTTGCATTCAATTTGAACATGTTTTGCTCAAATAAAACGCTCTCCACCTACAGAAAGTAATGAACTTCAAATGCAACACAGAAATGCAAACACTTTCATTAACACCATCGCTCATCACATTTTAATTACGGCGCTGTTGCTAACGTGTAAATCCTTTTAACTTTTAATGAATGCTTTGTGGTCAACACTCGTCATTTCGACTAACAAAGAAAATGAAGCCAGCGCTTTCACAAAACACAAGCTTTTTGTGTGGGTGTTTTTTTTTTTTAAAAAGCTTTGATTTATTTATTTATTTATTTATATCCAACCATTATTCGTCTGTCCATCCAGGCAACATTCATGGTTCGTCTGCCACCTCTTGGTCTGGCTGTTTTCCACCTCTATGACTCTCCGGATTCGCCCATGACGCTCCGATCCGACACCCTGCTCAGGCTTTCCGGTCGTGGCGTCACCGCCCGCGCCGCCGACCCGCTTCCTGTCCGCTCTCAGCAGGCCGACTCTCAGACCTTTTACATCAGCAGTCAGTCTCTGACACTGGGCTTCTCCGGAACCACCGGCCTGCTGGAGGTTTGTGTTTTTATCCGCTCTCACTTCTGTTGACTTTATTTTTATCTGTTAGGGGTTCACTAATCTGTTTGAAACTTTGATCTTTTGAAAGAAAACGCCACGAGTTTGATTTCGTAATAGACCTTCACTGTTTGATCAAAGCGAACATGACATGTCTTGTTTCTGCACAAACAACCTTTCATCTCTTCTCTTTAATTTGTGTTTTTTTCCCCCCCAATTCTTGCTCTGTCTTCTTCTGTTATGCTTTTTCATATGCAGAGTATCAAGCGCAAAGATGATCCTCAAGAAGTGAAGGTTCAGATGCAGTTCATGATCTACGGCACTCGTCCCTCTAAAGACAAAAGTGGAGCTTACCTCTTCCTGCCAGATGGAAAAGCAAAGGTATTCTCTCCTTTCTTTCTCCGATGTTTACTTGCCTCTCAAACGGGCTTTGATCACGTCTCCCCTGAGTATCGTGTCATTGTATCATGCTGGGGCGCTTGAGGCAGGAACGCAGGCAGACTGGGTGCTGCTTCATTTTCTCTTGATTTAAAGACAACAAAGAAAAACAGGGCTGAGTTGTGAAACTGTACGTAGTTGCCTATTCTGTCAGTGATTTCTTCGATTTCGCTCGCCTTCGTTCTTCCTCTCCCATTTTCTGCACTTATTCTGTTCACGATTACACAGTGTGTCCTCCTGCTTTCAGCCCTACAACCAGAAAGAGCCACCTGTGGTACGTGTTGTTGAAGGGCCTCTTTTCTCTGAGGTGGTGGCACATTACCAGCACTTTCAGCAGACCATCCGCATTCACAATGTGCCAGGTAATACGCACGCAGCAAACTGCACAATGGCATCACTTCAAATTCGTTTCAGCTGCGCTTTTATGTTTACTTGAAGACAGTAGATGGCATGATAGAACAGTATGTTTTGCAAAATTACTTTCCTGTCAACTGACCTAGATGCTAACTATTTTTATACTATTAGATGGTGTTTTATCCACATTTACAGATCCACCATTTTCATTTTAATTCCCTCCTTGGCATAAGTTTGGTTCTGCATTGTTTTGTCTTTGCAGGGGTGGATGGTTATTCTATAGACATCACCACCATGGTGGACATCAGAGATCAGACCAATAAGGAGCTGGCCATGCGACTTGTCACCGACGTCCAGAGTGGAGATGTCTTCTACACAGACCTCAATGGCTTCCAGGTCAGTCGCAGTCTGGGCAAAGGAGAACAGTATTTCTTCATATGCTGTCAGAGTATGACATTATGTAACTGTGATTATTTCTTTGATATATTGTGTCTTCTAGATGCAGCCTCGTCGACTCCACCTGAAGCTTCCCTTGCAGGCCAACTTCTATCCGATGCCCAGCCAGGCGTACATCCAGGACAGCAATCACCGCCTCACGCTGCACACAGCTCAGTCTCTGGGTGTGAGCAGCCTGGAGAGTGGTCTGTGCCTTATTTCATTTTACTTAATGTTGTGCCATTTTTCTTCATTCCATTTTTCAGTGAAAGTAATCTTTGAAATGCACGGTATTTTTCTTTGTTTGCTTGTCTCTTGCCTTTTATGTGAAAGTATTGAAGCACTTATCTTTCCTTCTTTTCCCTCAAGAGGTTCTCAGAGAACAAAACAGTTTTTACCCTCACGTTTGTGTACTGAACTAATCCTTTTATCATCGTTATGTGAATAATGGAGGCATTTGTAAATGACGGATAGCTCGGAGAGTTTGTATTTATCGACGGACGTCGGAAAGTTCAATACCCGAGCTTTGTATTAAATCTGTTGTGGCTGCTCCTCCCCTTCAGGCCAGCTTGAAGTGATTATGGACCGGAGACTGATGCAGGATGATAATCGTGGGCTGGGTCAGGGCCTGAAAGACAACAAGAGGACGGCCAACCGCTTCAGACTGCTGCTGGAGAGGAGATCCACTGGTAACAAGGTCAGTAAGATTACAGCAAAGGTGGCTATTGAAGCCAGACGAATGTTCGTGAAATTACAGCTCATCACATCTGACTTGGTCTTCAATGACTCCGTGCAAGGTTGTAGACTGTAACACGGATTTGTTCCTCATTCTGTGTTATCAATAACACCTTTCTGCACATTTCTTTCAGCACTCATTACCACCCCATCTGTCTTTTTATCCTCTCCATTCTCTAATTTGGTTTTCCCTCTCTTCTTTTTTCCACTCCATTACCTTCAGCATGATGGCTTCTTTGCCAAACTGTCGTCCTTGTTTCATTCGTTCCTCCCTCAAATTTTGAGTGACGGAGTTCAAGAGGTAATGTTGCCTTGGCAACACGGAGGATGCTTGTTAGGGCACATCATAGTCGTGTCCACAGTTGTAGTTCCAGTTCCTTTTTTTTAGTTTCCCTCCACCTCATAGCAGTAGCCAAACCAGTTCATCTTTATGACAGCACCACTGAAAGAAACAAATTATATCATTTATCAAGTAAATGAATACACATTGGCAGAGGATGTAAGGCGTTGGTTGCAGTTTTATCATCTGGCTCTCTGTTAAAGCTGCTGATGCCACTTTGGAAATAATGCCGGCCTGCCGTAAAACCTCATGTCTGAAACACTGGAAAGCTCTTAATTTAAAATCTGATCTCACAATGCAGCGATCACAACTGTGTCTGTCTGGACTAGAATTAGAAATATACCTCCTACTCTGACAATGTAATTAGAGCCTGTACCTCATGTAGTAGCAGGCGAGCATCTCTAGAGGTGAGTCACTGATGTTTTATGCGTGCGTTGCCATTTACAGTCGCTTAAACCTGTCTGCTCTCCTCCAGATGATGGACAGCGCAACAACCAGCTTCCCATCAATACTCAGCCACATGACCAACGCCATTCTGAACCACGAGGTCTTGGCGCTGCCTGTTTTGCCCAAAAGACGTGGCATCCCTCCTCTGCAAACCTTCGCCCCTCTCAAGTCCATCCTTCCTTGTGATTTCCACCTGCTGAACCTGCGCAGCATCCAGAGCCAGGTGAGGACACATAAAAATGGTACAAACTTTTTGCTTTAGATATTCAATGCACTGAGTTCTTTTCTGTTTGCGTGAGCAGCAGGACCCCCAGTCTCCGTCGTCGCACACAGCCTTGATCCTTCACCGCCTGGCGCTGGATTGTGGCTTTGAGGCTCAGAACCTCGGCTTCAACTGCACCACCACACAAGGACAGGTCAGCGTAGCAACTCGAGCAAAAAAATAGAAATGAATGGAGACTGGTCCGCTACACTTTCCACTAAACTCTCCATCCTTTTTGCATGAGCATAGATTCTTTTGTTTGTATAAGTAATATACTTGAATACAACCACTTGGTACTTGACCCTAAATATTTCTGTTCCGTGCTAATTTATTATCATGATGAACTACAGTCAAAAGGGAATGATTATACTTTGGACTCTACTATGTACAGCTACAGCTATTAGATTGAGGCTATATGCGAAACCTCTGTTGATGTGCCTTGTAACACACAAATCTACTAAAGTGTATATAAAGCATGTAAAATAAGCTCCACGTTGTCTGTCAATGCACCAACAACAATGATTGAATAACTTAATGCTAACAGCGGCCATTCTTTATAAGAAGTACTCACTTTAAATCTCTTGGGTGATGTTTCTGTGCTTATTTTTAGTTTAGCTTTTATTTTTTAACTTGAGTATCTGCATGTCAGCTGGTCATGTTTTTCTCTAAAAACTTTCGACCTCCCTGCTCTTCTTTTCTTTGCAGCTGAGCGTGTCAGGACTGTTCAAGAACCTGGACCTGCAGCTGCTCCAGCCGATGTCTCTGACCCTAATGCACTCCGGCACGCCTCTGTCCAACGACTCCACCATCAGCCTGGATCCCATGGAGATCTCCGCCTTCAAGCTCAAACTGCGCTAAGAGCCGTCCGGACCAAAAGCAATAAAAACCCACCAGACTCCTCGGACCAAAAACCACGCCGACGCCGGCCACAGACTGGCAACAGAGGGGTCTGGGTCTCTCTGTTGTGTTAAGCAGAACCACAAACACTTCAGCTCGGAGAGGCAGGGTCCACTGTAACAGGACTGACTGCACAGCAGGGGGCAGGCGATAGCTGTTACTGCGGACGTCCCGGAGAGCAGCAGAACCTGGGTGAACTTGCAGCTGGTCCAAAACAAGAAAAACTGCCAGAATCGTTCATCAGACACAGCCGCCGGTTGTCTTTGCAATCAAAAATGGAATCTCTTGTAGTTCTGCTTTGTAAAGACTCGTGTCTTTTTCTATCTTTGCTCCATCCTGGACTGAACTACTGAATGTAAATATCCCAAATGATGAGGTTGGGGGAAGGGGGGGGCCTGGGACTGGTGCCACATCAGAGTGCAATTTACAAAGCTTTATTTGGTGTATGGGTTTTTAAATTTTTTATGTACGCAATGAAGAAGATCACAGATCACAGCAAAATTTTTTTTTGTACCTGTAATGTTGACTGCAGTTAATGTTCTTCTTTTTTTAGTTGACAGACTCGAATGCAGCAAAGAGAATGTGTGGTCTCTTCATCTTAACTCGCCAGGAGACTCGAGCTGCGAATCCTTAAGCTGTCCGATTCCAAGAGTTCCGCGCTGGTCACTATACGTCCACTGCTACTACTTAATTCTATTAGATGACTGTTTCCCTTCTGTCCACTGTTTCTGCCTGTAGATAGTGCCGAGACTTTCTTTCCCCCACCGACTTCTCTTTCTTTTTCGCCCTCCCTGAGCTTCCTCTCTGCTGATGAGAAAGGTCCGCGCACTTCCGAGCTCCGCCGGTCATTCCTGTGCTTGTACTTCACTGTTGTGAGGGTGGTTTTGTGTACCATACTGTATGCAGTAGAAGACTAGGCAAAGACTATACCTCATATATACCATACAGCAGATATATTGGTATGTGTGTATCTGTAGAGTATGTTCATGTGAATACTTGAGGGGGTTTTTTGTTGGGGGGGGGGTATTGAGGTTAAAGTGTTTACTATCAGGGACCATTCATATTGCTGTTGGCTGTCATCGATTATTGTGGTTGTCCGTGTCGCGCAGTGGATCATATCATTGCAGGAAAAGGAGCTCATTAGTGAGCCTACCATAAATCGAAGGGTCAGTTCACTCAAAAATTACACCCAAATTACAAAAACAAACAAAAAAATTGTATGCAAGGTCTGGAAAGATGGTGTATTTTATATAACATGTTTGCACAATATAATAAAAGACATTAACAAAATCATAAAAAGCAACCATAGGAGGCTTGATATTATGTGATCATGCAGGTACTGTTGGTTTTGAGAAATCTGTTTTGGGTCATTTACATTGTGACTAGTCTATGAAATTACATCTTTTATATCGCTTGTTTTGTACCAGGAACAATCCCAAACCCGGACATATCACATTTATAGAGATTTTCAAGAGAACGGTGGCATATACTCGCATTTAGAAAGCTAAAAAGAGAATATTTGAGAAAACAGTGACAAATAAAACAAATAATTGATGCCAAAAATGATCGTCTCTGAGATTTCTCTCACCATCTCAACAGCATTAAAGTTCTTCTTTGGTGCCAGAGTGTATTAAAATTGACAGTGACTGCGAGTCTTCATAGGAACATTTTTCAGTCCCTGGATAATCCACAGAACTCGCTGTGAAGAGATTTCACTGGAACTGCTTTCTTCTTGTCCCAAATCCACTCTACATACTAATTTGAAGCAGGCTGTTTATGAAATTAAGTGTCTTGAAGTCAGTTTTTCTCACTAAAAAAAAAAGAAGTGCAGTTGATTTACAGTGTTGCACAAGTGAAACTGAAGAACTTCTCATACATAAACATCTGCTTTGTGTTGTTTATATGCAATTGGCTGAGTCATTCTAAAGGGGCAAGTTGTGCATAATTTCTTGCTTGTGTAAAAGTTTGCTGACTGTACAGGAAAAGCCCAAACAGCCTGCATGGCTAGAAGCCGCTCCAGTCATGTTTTTTGGGTTAATTTAAGTGAACTGACCTTTTAAAAATAAACAGACTCGAACCACACACGGGAAATCCTTAACACAGAGGAAAATAAGTTTCTTCAAATGAGCTGTACTTTTACTTTTTTTTTTTTCTTTTCTAATATCGGCTCCACAGTGCTTCTTATCCCGAGGCTGAGTCGAGGCCTTCAGCCCCTCCTGCCTTTTTCCACAGCGGCCGTGGAGGATGCTGTCATCTGTGTCCGAAGCTGAAGCTGGACATCACACAGCCCACCTGTGTCACGCTTTGTGCCGAGCATCCGCCCCCTCCCCTCCCTCCCTGCCCCCCCAACCGTGTCCCGCCGCTTTACCCGCTCCTCGTCTCCCATTTTCCACAGGAGGTGCCGCTGCTTTTGCTGCTCGCCTCCTCTGACCTGACATCTGGCCCGCCACAGTTCAACGCTCTCCGCTTTTGTCTCTCGCCGTTTCCCCCTCCAGCTGTGGTTAACATTTCTGCCATTTCACTGCATCTCGAATTGCACTTTTCTCCAGGTGTCTTATAACCTTCTCCCCTCCCCACCTGCCGTCTCGACGTGCGTCCAGCTTTTCGTACAAACGTCTTTTGTTTTCCTTTTTAAATGTGATATCCGTCGTAGCGCTGTCTTTCTGTTTGTTCAGAGGTAATATATGAAGGCAGAGTCTCTTCTGTGTTTGTTATTCATGGTGGATTAAAGCTGCAGTGGAGCAGAAGAGATGAGGCGTGAATAAATAAATAAAGGAACCTTTATTTGTCACGAATACATTTTCACAGCATTGTGAGGTGTTGTTTATCCCAGTTGGGGTCAGAGCGCAGGATCAGCCATGGAGCAGGAAGGGTTAAGATCCTTGCTCAAGGGCCCAACAATGGCGTCATAGCATAGGGGTTTGATCCTCTTACCTTCTGATCAGCAGCCCAGACACTTAAGCGTTACACCACCACTGCCCCTGATCAAAACACGAAATTTGTCTTTTTTTTTAAAGCCTCTCTTTATCTTCAATTAATTGGATTTGGTCTTTAATGCACTAGTGGGTTTGTGGTTCATTTGCATGCTGCTTTGTGGTCATTAGGATGAGTCGACGGCTCAATCAATTCTCCACCAGTAGGGGGCAACATTGAGTCACTGAAGGCAAGCACAGCCCACAGGACACAGATGCTGTCGCTCAAGATAGTGAGATATCAGCCCTCTCACGCTGCCCAACGCCTCACTTGTCTTGAGACAGCTTGTCAAGAGTTCCGCCCTGACATTAAACCGAGCGTTCGGGTTCACACTTCACATCGCATGCAGTTAACAGCAGCAAGTTCCCCCCCCATGTTTACCACTCTGGAGCTGAAAGGTGTTGAAGGTGTAAGTGACAGGAGTTGAGCAGGAGGTGAACATGAAAAGCAATGTTTTTTTTCTCTCTCCCCCCCAAAGTTGCACACAAAAATGGATCAGGGAGGTGAAAATGAAAGTGTGGTGGCAGCGAGGCCTGACAAGTGATCAGTGTAGTGGATGTGCGCCTTCACATATCCACTCACTGGAGGTGGGGAGTGATGGGGTGCCCCCAAGAGGCCCCCCGGTGGATACTCCCATGAAGACCGAAGCAACAGTCAGACTCAAACACCAACAGACGCATAACGTGTGACCTGCTGAAATAATGAGACCCCAAACTTCAGCGTCCAATTGATCTAAATGTGAAACCAGTTAATGGGGGGGGGGGGAGCTTATTTGTTAGTATTATTTTTAATTAATGTAACATCTCTTGTTGCCAAGTCTGGTTACTAGACAGCACCACACAGTACACGACAGCTAATTAATACAAGCTAAAGGGCAGGCACAAAGAAAAGACACAGCTCATAAACGTGTAATAGATGAAGATAAAAGGCTTTCACACTCATCTACTTCTTTTTTTTCCCCCCTTCAACTACATAAGCTAGTTCGCACACACACGTTTGCTTCCACGCATTTATAATGCAAAGCATGACGCTGACGAGGAGCGCTGAATTGTGCAGCGACTTCTCCCGGCAGATCTAATTATGGGCCACAGAATAAATGTACCTTCACCCGTGAACCCAGTTACCTGCACCCCTGTAGCCGCTAATGAACAAAGCTGCTACCGGCAGACGTTGTTTTCCCCGCATGCACACAACCCAGCCCCCTCCCCCACCCCCATTTATATTACTGCAAACTTTGAGAGGGCACCATATTGGAGCTGGAGTTGTTGTGGTTTTTTTTTTGAAGGCGTTTTGGCAGCGAGCTCACTGCAACTGGATGGTGGCGAGAAGACAGAATGCTGGCACCCCGTTAAAGCTCAGCGCCTGGAGTGAAGGAAGCACACTTGCAACAATGATATATGGCCTCGAAGAAGTGATGAACCATCTGCTCTCTTGGGTGGTGCCTGCGTGTGTCAGGGGCTGAATTTAAAAATGCATAAAAAAACCCCCAGAAAGTTAAAAAAAATAAAAAATCTTGGCAGTAAAGACGCAAACAGCCGACAGCTAAGCAACAGCCAAAGTGTTTTAATTCCAGCATGAAACTGATCTCCACAAAATTAACATCCATTATCTGTTAAATTAAAAAAGGATATAAAACAAACATAGAAAATGCAATACAAGATCTCTTCTTTTTTTTTTTTTGTTTATTTTCTTCTTTTTTTTTTAAATCACTTGCAATCAGAGCCGGCTCGCCCATTAGGCAATATAGGCAAATGCTAATAGCGCCGTGACCTCCAGGGGGCGCCACAAAATCAGGAAACAAATCCACCTTCAATGTAATTACAGTCATCCCTCGCCATATCGCAGTTCACTGTTTCGCGGATTTTTTAAATGTATATAACTAATTTTGTATCACAGATTAAGAAGAATATTAAATCAAAATAAAATAAGCAGCGTACCGCAGATGAGTAGACTCATACGTATGGAAAACGCAGCTACGGCCGCTTCCCCTTGAAGCTAGTTTGCCCACATGAGATCGTACACGCCATACTTTTGGCTGATGGATGGGAGGCGACCAACCAGAGCACTGTGTTCTGTATCCTGGGCGCTAATTGGCTCAGCGACCGTAGCATCAGTCCCCTCCGTCTCCCATGGGTAGCGTGTGTTCAGCATTTCACCTTGTTGCTCTGCGGTGTTGCGTGAAATTTTCGTTAAAAAATTGAATTTATTTCAAGTCCTACAATGTCACCCAAACGTTCTGCGTCTTCTAAGGCTTCTGGCACTGAACCCAAGCATGAGAAGGGTATATAAAGCCTTAAAATATATATAAATAATAAAATAAATATCAGGTAGCGCTTCACAGATTCAGGCTTATTGAAGAGGGACCACTGTATATTAAAATTAGTTATTACTATTAACTTTTAAAATTGAAAATCTCACAATGACTTAAATGTAAAGCAATGCCCAATTAGTATTACTACAAAACAATGCTATTTGATTTCTTTTGTAAGTGTACATAAATTGCCGACGATGGAGAGGGGGCGCCACATAAAATCTCGCCTAGGGCACCACATAGGGTACGGCCGGCCCTGCTTGCAACCATTCCCGGCCTTTAGATCGAAAAGGCTTTGATTCGACTTGTGTAGCGGCATGTCTACACCTTCACACACTGTAAAATAAAGCATGTGTTTGTCTTTATGTATGGCGCTCGCAACAGAGAGGGAGGGGAGCTTCACCTTGATGAAGATGTTCTGGGAGAGAAGCCCCTGAAATCAATATACAGTACACTCAGTGGAGAAAATGAAGAGAAAATGATCCTATTTCTCACCAGCAGCAACTGAGTAGGACAATGTTGCAAAAGGTCAGCCAAGCAGCTTTGGGCTAAGTGCTTTTTTAATGTCATTAAAAAAGAAGTGTTGCTCCACTACAAGTCGGTAAGCTTTTGTGAGTGATGTATCTGATACATCTATGCTGCCGCAGCAATTCCCACTGAGGCAAGATTGAAAAACAGAGCATCCTCCACAGTTCCCTGCTTATCAAACAGCCTGCGGGACGCTTCTGCAGCACACTGGGACGGCATAATACGGCATCCCAGTGTGCTGCGGAAATCTTCAATTTAAAGTTTTTCAGTATTAATGAACAGCCAGTCGACTTCACAACCCCTCGCTGGCAATCTGTCGGGAATCTGATCAAATAGAACAACAGCAATTTATTAGAACTCTGCCTGCACTGATAGCCAAGTGTTCGCATTTGGGACAAGTTAAACCCATATTTGATAAAGTAATGGCTTAAAGTGGCACTCTATCAATTTTACGCATCAAGTTCAGTTAACTCTGAAAATGTGTATAATGTCTGTGGCTCTGCAGGAGCTTTTTTAAGACTGAAAAATAAACCCCAAAGAGCTCAACAGCATTACTGTTCATTCTGATTGGGGCCTTTTTTTTAGTGTTACAAATAGCAGGTACAGAGTTTCAAGTTCCTTTGTATTTACCAGGCAGCTGGTCTTGAACAAAAGTGGCTCTTCAGTGTTTTGTAAAATGTAGGATTCAATATTTTGGGGGCTTGACTGATATTTGGGACTAAAACTCACGAAAATCTTGGTCTTTGCTGTTTTGATTTTGACCATCCTTTAAAAAAAAAAATCCATCTCAAGCTTTATAAGAGAGCAGTACTAATCTTCTGGACTTCTCCTTTAATGAACTGGACAAAATATTTTCAAAGTTATGATGGTTAAAGTAAAAGCAAGCAAAATAGTTGCATAACACCTTAGATTGGTGACAAAGAATCGAGTGCATAATAAATACATCTGACATGAAAGAATTAATCAAACAAGATAAATTAACAAATGCAAATAAATACATGGAAAAATATGAGATTGACTCTTTAATGCATTTGGATGGTGTGCTGAATGGACAGTAAGGCCTGCGTTTTGTGTTTTGTCTGAGCCTGTGCGGTTCTCCTTCATCCATCAGCTCCCTATAGTCTGATCTGAATGCTGATGTCTCCCAAGATGTTGTGGTGTCGGAAACCACAACAGCAGCTGCAGGTTCAGCTAGATTGAGCTCTGCGTTTTGATAAAAGCTGTCCTCTCGCTGTGACCGTCCACTTCCTCGCTGTCTGATTCAGACTCATAGGCGATCATGTCCTCGTCCGCCCACACAGTGGGGATCCCCTTATAGCAAATCCGTGCCTTCCTCTCCCGTCCCTGGCGGAAGCCAAAACCAAAGCCCACCCGCACCCCTCTCGTGTCTGAATACCCAGAGGGCAGTTTGGTCCTCCAGCCTAAAGCAGCGCCACCTGAGCGTATCTGCAGCAAGAGGAAGACCCCGACAAAGGCAGCCAGGATGAAGGCACAGCTGAGAACGGCCAAGACGGCAGGCAGCTGAGTGGACGGAGCGACACTGAGACCTGGGGGTTCCTCGGTTTCTCCGCCGTGGTGGTCTACTGCCGCTGGAATCTCCCCCTCTGGCTGTGCTCCATCCCCCTGGAGGCCTGTTAGAGGGGACTTCCGCTGGACCTGGTTCTGGTGCAGGCAGGAGGTGAGGACCAGATGGCTGTGAGGCGGGCAGGACAGACAGTCCATAGGCCCGGTGCCGGAGCAGGTGAGGCAGGCGGGGTTGCAGGGCAGGCAGGCCTGGACGGAAGATAAATCCACCCAGTTCTCCAGGGAAAGGTTGAGGAGCTGCTGCCCTGACGTAAAGCCTGGAGGACACAACTTCACACAACCCTGGAGGAAGAGGGAGAAGCCGGGGCTGCACTCTGCATGGAAAGAGGGAGATAAAAGCGCAAGGGAAGTTAATTCTCCTCATTTATTTCCAGTAAACACAAAGAAAATGGCATCCATAAATAACTCGTAGCGCTTTTACATTTAATTGAAAAGAACTACAGAATGTAATTTAGGGCTGCAACCGAATTTGTTTCATTCTCTTTCTCGCTTAATCAAGTAATGGTCTATAAGCGGTCAGAAAACGGTGAAAAATGGCTATCACGGTTCCCAACTGAGCCGAAAGTGATGTCTTCAAATTACTTCTTTCGCCGGACTAACAGTCCAAAGCCAGAAATATTTCACTAGACACTATACAACAAGAAAAAAAAAAGTAAATTCATATTCAGCAAAAGGTTGACTTTTCACCCACTTAACTAATCATTTTAGTTCTGACACATTTTTACTAGCAGAGACAAAGTTTTTGAGTGTTTATGTACAAAAAACAGGTAGTGTACACAGCAGTCGGTCTGTAAGCACTTGTTAATTTTCAGAGCAAATTAAAAGAGAACTACTAAAATCCCAACGGCTGGAAGAACTGAAACCCATTTATACATTTAAATTAGTGATGTGTGATACTAATTGTTTTTCTTTTTCCAATCCAGCACCATTTAACACCCAGGGTGTTATCTCCAGTACCAGTACCAAGACTTATTGTGTGCAAAAGCTTAATGTGTTCAGAAAAGCGGCCTAAGAGGGAGGCTGAATCTGTTTCATTGGCATCATGTGAGCGTTGCTGATCTTGGTGACTCAACAAACTATACAAACACACAATGTAAACCCGCAGTTTGACTAACACTGAACTGTATGCTAAATCTTATTTAACTTTAACTGTGCATGCAGCCTCTCAGAATTAAACCAGCTACTTTAGAAGAGGAGAGGACTCAACAGGTTACACAGGCCTGCTTTTTGATGCTGAATGCTGTGTTATTCCAATTTAAAAGAAATAAATGCAAGTGAAATGTACAATGAAGCATATAAATGCCATAATGAATCAGTCAAATATCTGTCAGCTGTCAGAGCAAATGAGACTGGCTAAAGTGAACATTGCTGGCAGCTTACAGACCTAAATTCAGTTATGTAAGCTTTATTGCTTTTAAAGTAAACCATATAAAATGGATGTGCAATCGTCAATAAAGTATACAGAATACTCGCTGGGCCTTGAAAATATTTACACAAATGAGAAATATTGATGCAATCAATGTGAAGTTATTTCAGGGACACAAATCTCACTCCAAACTAAATTAAAAAGTTGCAGCCCTCATTTTTATTTAGCTATTTATTGTCTTTTTGATCTTTACTTCACAACTATATTTATTTACTGCGCTGTCACACCTATTTGTATCAATTTGAAAACACACAATGGATTTCCATAGTTTGAAGAACTACTGTTCTTCAACACACAACAAACTGAAGCCTTGACGGTCATGAATCACTGTGACACGTGTCACCATAGCTACACTCTACCTCTCTCTATCAAGACACTGTCTGTGACTGCAAAGATACTTGGTGATAGAAGTCTCTCACCCCAGCAGCACCTTTCTTGTTTTCTTCAGAATGGCTCACGCATTTATAGCACCGTATTTCACATTTGACCATGACAGAGAGAGAAGTAGTTTCTCTCTGCTTGGTGCTGTTCTGACTAGATCCTGCTGGCAGCATATATCTGCTTTCTACTCTATAAAATACACATTTGCGTCAGATTGCTGAGTTAAGAGATCAGTCTTTTAATATGAGAATCGATCCTAGAATAGAAACGTTGGGAATTAAAGAATCAATGTGCCCATTGCTGATTTTAATATCCAGTTTTTTTGTTGGGAACCTCATTCTTCATATTGATTTAATTATATGCCTGCCTATAATTAACTACACTGGAAGACAACTTTTTGCATTTTCAACTGCTTTCCTATGCGCTGACAAGACAGCTAATTTGCAGAACAGAGGCCACAAGCAGTAAATTGAAGTTGTAGCAGTTGTATCAATTGAACATTGCATTCTTTCATCCTTTCTAGGAACCTTGGAGTTCATTCCTTGGAAGTTATTAGAAAACCTGATGATGTGTAAAAAAACAAAACAAAAAACAAATGCAATGTAGATTTTATCTAAAAGATAAAGAAGTCTGGAATGATTAAGATGCTCAAGAAGAAAGAGGCTGACTGGAAGCAGAAAGAAGTTGCCAACCTCATTTGCCTTTCTTTGACAAAGTTATCCTCCTTGACGATTGTTGTCGACGTGCACCTGTTGCACTCATGCAGTCTCCCCTGCTACTCTCACTACATCCCACACTTTGACATGACATATGGCAATGTGCATATTCATCGTGCGCACATAAACAGATGCACTCGAGGCTTGTAAATGGCCAATCTGTATTCATAACATTCACTTTTCGCGAGTTGAAATACCCAACACGGTCTGAACTAAAGCTTGTTTTGTAACAATGACTGTGTGCCAGCGCCAATGCAAATGAGCCCATTCAGCTTAAGTGGCTCCTGCTCTAAGTTTGTGTGTCAGCAGAAGCCCTGTGTGCCCTCACCGATACAAATCTGCTGGGCATCAAATGTCTTGCAGCTGTTGTTGGACGGCCGAGGGAAGTCAGGTGATGATGGGTTGACAACGCTGGGACCGGTGCCCCACAGGATGAGGGTGAACTGACTCAACACACCTGAGAGAAAAAAAAGGAGAGGAGGTTGGTGGGGGTATTGAGAGGTGGAAAAGAATATCAATTAAGCACTTCTCGGAGAGGGAACAGAGTGAACTGGCTGAGAAGAGGATAAGAAGAAGGAAGGAGAGGAAACAAGTGCTGTGAGTGGGCCAAATGCAAGACTGGAGGAGGATCGCAGCAGCAGAGGAAGAGAGGCGTCCATATCTCATTTCCCTCTGCTGTCTTGAGTCAACAAAGCCAAAAGAAAACTCTAATATTAAACATGCTAAACCTGTGTGACAATATGCTAACATTTGCCATTTGAACCAAAAATGCAGCCGGACTGTTGGTAAGAAAAGCATTGTTAAGATATTGAAGTTCTGATAATCAAAAGATTGCCAAATATTTTCTTGCAGAAGAAATGTTCTCTGCCCAGCAGTGGCTAACTTCTAATGTGCTTGTGTTTCTGAGAGCCTCTCCCCCTGGTACAAAAAATGTGTCAAACTGTGTCATTAGAGAAGGAAAGAGACAAAAAAAAAAGATGAAGCGAAGAGAGGCTATTTAGAGAAGCAAGAAAATATGCAAAAAAACCCGAGTCAGTGCTAATGCTGGCGTGAATGTAGCGTTGATGTGATGTGACTAGACTGTACAATTAGTGATGATGAGTGGGGTTACCATAGTCACGTCCATTAGCTGCCACGTTTTCTATTTCTAGAGTCCACTCTCCTTGAGGATCTTCGTCCCACGAGTGGGTGGTCATGAAGGCCCAGTCATTGAACCCCTCAGAGGAGTAGTCATTGGGCCTGAATAAAAGAGGAGAAGACTGTTTGCCATGTCTTCTGTGTTTGAATGCAGAGAAAATGCTTTTTCCCGGGGAGTATGCCTGTGGGAGCGTCTGTGTATGACTAAAACTGAGATACACACACATTGTGTCTGAGTGTGACAAAGCGACACAGAAGAAAAAAAGGAGATTTATATTAGGGTTTGGCTGTTGGTGTGTTGGTGTGGTGTGTTTTACTGTGTACCTCGGGAACAGCAGGGTGGAGCGTGTGCCCAGTGGGCTGATGAGATGAATGGCCAATTTTCCTCTCTGGTTGTGGGAGAGAGTGAGGCGAGCCTGAACGTGTTCCAGAGAGCTGACATACTCCGGTCGTCCCCAGCAGGCATCCACGCTCTTGCTGAACACCAGCTTGTTCCCAATGTCTCTGCAGGTTTGACAAGTGGAGGGGAGAGTGGTTAATGTTGTGTGGCTGCAAAAATGGACACAGACAATAGCACTGTGCTACAAATTTAAGCAACCACCCCGGCTCTAAGGGGAATGCAGAGACATCTATCAGGCTGAGAAAGGGATGATAGAACAGCAAGTGCTTGTAATGAAACTAAAACTCACTGTAGTTTGCACACAAACACACTCACACACACACACAGCTTCAAGCTATCTTTCTAACCTTGGTTCTGTGAGCATTGTGTTAACACATTGGTGCTGTGGCCCCACTGTCGTCCAGTTCTGTGCCAGACCCACCATAGCACCTGCATCCAGGAGCCCATAGCCGTACGAATGACTCACTGTGGAGGAAAAAAAAGGTGCAGGGATGTAGAGTGAATGACACAGTGGTGGGCGGTGGCAATGAAATGACAGCAGAGAGACAGAAATGACAATCAGCAGTGCTCTCTACAGTAATACTGCAGTTGTGCCTCAGTCCTGAGCATACAATCATAAATATGGTTCTATTTAAATTGCAAACTTTTAGTAGTGCCATTGTTAAAGCCAGTCAGTAAGTAAGTAAGTAATAATACTGTATATAATTTTTTAAACATTTCTATTATTAAAAGAAGGAAAATAGCATTTCGGGAAATATCAGAAAACTTTCTTTTCTTCTCAGCTAGCTGGAGTTGGATGTCTATGTTTGATTGACAGGAGCTGGCAGACCGAGACCAAGAAGGTGAATGAGAGACAAAGTAAACAAACTTATCTTGTAGCTTAAAAGACATGGACAGGCAGTATGTTGTTGGCCTCAAACCACAGGAGTGTGCTATGAAGCAAGTTTGACATAAGCTAGACTTACTTTGTGTAAGCTGGCTCATCAAAACTTAAAACCCCAATCAGTGATAACGGGCAGCACAACAGTGATTATCAGCTTTCATTGACAGCTCAGGTTATCGTCATCAGCCTCTGTGCCCAGGTCCATAAAAGGAGGCATTTGATGCATCATTTGATTCTTCTACTGTACAAAATGGACCGATGGCATGCTGCCTATTTCAGTCAAGAGTAACAGGTTGTTATAATCGAGAGCTATGAGGAGTAATAAAATTTATGACGGTAAAAAGCGCTGTTACTGCAAATGACGCAAGAAAGGAACGCTGGTATAAAATTGTTGATCGTGTAAGTGAGTATATTTTCTTTACCACTCTGTGGCCAGTTATTTCTAGTGTGACAGCTGCACATTATAGCACTGAAACTAAACTTACAGTGCTACACATTTAAACTTGATGTTCAAATAGCAAATTTAGGTCTGACAATGTCCTATAAATAAGTATTTGTGGGAATCATTTTAAATTAGAGTTACGATAAGATGGACTTTATTGATCCCTTAGTGGGGAAATTCACACGTTGTAGCAGCTGGATACAGATCAAGCATATTAACAAGACAAGAAACTACAAAAGTAAAAAGGCTAAAGATAAAGATTATATAAACCTTTCACTTTATTTCACGTTATTGATTGAATATTCCCTGAGATGAATACCAACAGACTAATCGATTTTCTAATCTGTGTTCCATTAGCTACATTACCAGCAGTGTAAAACGAACTTGACAGCAAATGAGAACCAAACGTAAAAACATATTTATGTATTTTCTCCACCACCAACTGAATGCATATAGCTTCTGCTGTAACTGCTTGGTTTAGTTCAGTGCAGAGACCATCTAGTTTGCAAATGTAATATGTTCTCTCAGCTGAAAATCTATATCTGCATGGAGAATAAGACTGGTGAGAAGAAGATGCTACTTGCAATTGATTTATATCCCAAACTCTGAACTTAACCTCCTCTGGAACAGGTCAGCTGTGCAACATCACATAACATGGTGATGCAGGCAGGTGAAAAAAGAAGCGCCTTCGTGACATTGAAAACTCTGGCTTTAGGGCTCCGCATACCTCACTAATCCAGTAATATCAATTCATAGTACACTTCTCAGCATCTAAATGGACATTTGCAGATATGTTTACACACTGTCTAATGTGCTGCAGCTAAGCAGTTAATCAGCTGTCTAGCCTGCAAACTGAGTGACACTGAGTAGTACACTTTTCCAGAGTAAATGTTTGTTTGGTGGCTCTATAAACAAGGTAAGGGGGAAAATGTGGTGTGTTCATGTCCGTAAATTAGACAGGCAGAAGGTCTGTGGCTCTTGTATTGTGTGATAGACCGCTGTCTAGCTGTGTCTGTCAGCCTGTGACAGAACGCTGATGTTGCTGCTTTTTTTACATATAAATATGGATTATCCAAGTACAGTTTCTTTCAATAGCTTTAAGGATACAAGTTCTCCACCGAAGACAACACAAAATAATCATATACAAATTAATGCAAAAATAGTGGGTGGCAACATGAAACCATAAAATCTAAAAAGTCTATTTCTGACTTCTGGTTTGTGATTTTTTTCTCAAACGAGAACACAGGACATGTGATTTACTGAATGACACTGCAGGAAAAAACACATGCAAATTAATTCCAGTTAGTTTTTTGATTGTAATGCTTTGGCTGTGTAGCTAAGAATGATCAAGTTAACCCGCTATTTAAAGTAATGCTTATGTGGATGCTAAAAAACAAGCAAACACATTTCTTGAGCGCAGAACAGATGTTTGTGTGCTCAAACACAACTTATGTGCTTTTAAAAAAACATTTTCTGTGCTCAGGACTGAGGCACAAACATATTGCCATATGACAACATCTGTGCTTGATTTGGACTAATGATCTGAGCCTGTCTCTACCTCTGCGTCCCACTCCGTTAGTTTTCCAGTCTCCGGCGCTGAGGTGTCCAGGTTGTGAGGTTCTCACCACCAGGTGCTGCATGTCCCTCCAGGTGAGGTTCATGCTGCACAGACACAGGAAGGAAAAGCAAAGTATTCATATTGACTTTCTGCCATGAAATAGTTTCAGATATTCATTTCTACAGAGTGCACATAATGAGAAAAGCCAGGTTACGCTGACCTCAACTGTACAACAATACAGCAGAGGAAATATGAGGAGTTATGGGACACAGAAAAGGTCAGGAGACTGTAGACACACCAGGAATGTGATCCATCTGAGCACATACAGTGAAGTTAACAATACATTTTTGAAATCCTATACTGAGACATGGAGGAAACCCTGAGGGATTTGCTATTCAACCATACCAAAGGTATGGACTCACATTAAAGTTTTAACAATGGCGTAAAACACCAGAATTAGAGGTACATCATAACCTATTGTATTGAAAGGTCAGAGAACACAGTAAAACAGTGGATATAGTACCATGGAGGACTGTGTCTAGACCTCTCTGTAATGATAGTTTCTAATGAGGTCTGGGACCAGGGGAAGGGGTAAAAATGTTTCTTTTATACATAGATTTATTAGAAGACACAATTGTGAGCGTCCGTCAAGAGAAACCTTTAAATTGCCAATGAGAAAAAACAGTTCCGTGGGTTAGAATAATCAAACCATGAATCACAGTACTATCTGAGTGCAACGCCAGTGTCGACAGAAATAGAAACACAGAATTGCACTGTGGTGCATCACCTCCGCCACTCTCCACATCAGCATTCACATCTCACATCCTCTCATGTGTTATTAATGGACAAGATCCCTACGATCCACTCAATGTCACCTCAGCCAAGAGCGAAGGGGAAAATAATAAAATAATAGCACCAGAAAGCCAAAACGCTCTGCCTATTAAATGATTCCATCTCTGTGAATTCCAGTGTGGTCCCAGTCTGATAAACTAGCTACACTGTTATTACTGCTGCCTGTCAGGAGGGGTGCGGGCAGGGGGGTTGCTGCTCACTGACAAATACTGACTCTGGTTTGGTGCTAAAAGTGCGAGACAGTCTACACGGTAAAAGCCTGAGCTCTGTCAGTTACTGCCCATCCCTTAGGATATCATAGGCGACAGAGCTGAGATAAACCAGCGGAGGACTGAGGATACATACCTGAGCTGAAAACCAGGCTGGAGAAATGATGTGACACCTGTCAGCTAATTGTCAATGTGGAAATGAGGACAATTATGCACAGTGGAGGACTGCTCACTGATAAGGCTGACTTAACACATGCAAGATATGACTAAAGATACGACCATAATGGAGAACACATTAGAGCTGCTGACAGAAACTTGGATTCTGACACATGCAGTCCTGACTGAGCGATAATGAGAGACAGTCTCGAGTTTAAAATCTTCACTACCGGCCCTACAGGTATTCAGATGTATGTGTGGGCTGCAGCTGCTGATTTGTCTTGCTAATTAAGTGATTATCAAAAGCCTAATTTGCTGTGGAAAGAATTTTCAGGCATGGATTTAGGCCAGTGCCGACTCCCAGAGGTGCATTTCCAGATGTGAGAGCATCCCACATTGACACACACATACTCCCCACAAATTCAAAAAAGGTTTACATTTTCAATTGCGCAATGTCAAAGCACACATGCTGCTTTGGGGTACAGGACAGGACAGAAATAGCTATATGGTTATAAGAGAAGTCTGCCGTTTGCACTCACTTGGCCTCCAGAGCCAGAGCGATAATCCCAGCAGCCAGCGGGGCTGAAGCGGACGTCCCTGTGTGAGAGTCTGTGCATTTTTGCCTCAAGTCTGTGGTCACCTTGGAGACGAAAGAAGAGAGAGAAGTGCACATAAATACGGAAGGAGAAACACAGTTAACATGACACATTGAGTTTCCCACTTCAACATGAGTGAAGTTCACGGTGGGAGAAGTCGTGTTAAACAGGGGACAGCCAAGACAATGGAAGCTCTGCCTGCAGCTATCTGAGATGGAAAGAAGAGGAGGAGGAGGACGAGGAGGAGGAGGAGGAGGAGGAAAAGAATGAGTAAGTTCAGTCTCAGGTCTGTGGATGCCTGCCAAAGGGGTCACAGTCGGGGCGGTGAATGTCAGCCAAATCAGCCCTGTCCAGGTCGGGCGGTGTTCAGACGAAGTATGTTAGCACTCGAGGTACACCTCTGCTCTTGGTCTCTGCCAGTGCCAGAAAGCTAATGAGGTCTGTCTGGGTCATGTACAGGCCAACTGTTAGGTCTCTGAACTGGACAAAACAACACTAGAACACTAATATTTCATAGGTTTGGTGCTTAAAACATAATTAAAGGCAATCACTTTAATGATCAAGTGATCAGAGAAATAAATTATCATTAAGATCTGCTGGTGCCAGACTTTTAAATGTAAGGATTTGCAACATTTTGGGGTTTTGTACTGTTAAATGGAAAACAAAACAAGGGATCTGACGACATAATCTATGGCTCTGAGAACTTGTGATATCTGTTTTTATCACACTTTGACATTTCATAGTAAGAAAAAAGAATTTGCAGCAATTAAATGAGTGAAAAACTGATTGACAGATTAATTAATGTTGAAAATAATAATAGCTACAGCCCTGTACTGGTAATGGTTTTGTTTTTGCAAACATAATTGCCAAAAGATTTAGTTGAAACATTACAAAAAGTGAACCTTGCATCCAGTAATAAAAACAACAATCCATCCTCTAATGGCACATTTTGATCATTAATATCCCAGATTTTGTGAAAATGCAGTTTTTCGATTTGCTTTTGTTCTGTGATGATAACACTGTATCAAGCAAAGCGCCTTGAGGAGCAATTAGAGAACATTCTATTTTTTCCACTCTGTGGTAATGTGTTTATTTTTGAAAATAGCTACATTTTGTTCTTTCTAGGTGTGAGCGCTAGATAAGTTTAATTATCGCAGAGTGCAATAAGTGCCATAGCTTAGCTAGAGAAACAGGAATTCACGTTTGTTTTTCACTGGCTCTTGTTGTCAATATCAGTAATCCCAAGAGAAGACAGGTGGCCAAATCTGTCCACTGAATGAGCTACATGTTAGTTTGTGTTAGATTTGTTTGGGTGCCTGGCCTGAAAACCTAGCTAACACAAAAATCTGACAAATTGAACATAAGTACTAGTTCTGGACAAAAGAAAACAGTATGAACTGCTCGATACAACAAATGACAGCCTCTGACTGCGAAGGCAACAATACAAATTGAGTGCTGCTGTATATTTTAAAATGACTTCAATTTCACCCATTTGATGAGTTGCGTTTGCTTGCCTGCAGCATGCCTCTGGTGTATTTGGGAGAGAATGGCAGGTTTATGGTTGTTTTATGTTATTCTATGTCCCTGAGGCAAGTCTTTCTTCAGCTGACAAGCAGCTTGAAGGAAGCATGTGGCATCTCCCAGTGTTTGTCAGCTTTTCTTATTGTATGTTACACATCAGTCACTGTGATTTTGACAGTTTGATGTCTATTTCTGATTTGAGAGACACAAGATTAATGTGAATATACACTCAAAAAGAGCTGGATGTCCCAGCATCAACTTTTGGTAAGTGCAAGATGTACGGTTATTTTTTGAAATCTGACATTTACAGTGTGCTCAAGGTTCAAAGCCGAAAAACAATCCTACACAAAACCTGAGATGTTCAAAGTGTCTCTGAACACAAGTGTGTACACCTACTATCTGCTTCTCCCCTGGGTTTCCAGAGCTGAAGGTGGTAGCGAGGGTGGAAGAGCAAGGCTCGCTGTACCACGGCACGTTGCCGGACTGTGTGGTGCTGCTGATGGACAGGGTGTAAATGCTGTTGGTGTAGCCGTCACAGTTGCAGCTGTCTTGCTCCCGGCCACCATTACCTGAGGCCCAAACAAAGATGGAGCCCAGCCCGCTGCGTCCCTGTGGTATCAAACATACAGATGGTGACAAATTAAAGGCAAAACCATCAATAAGTGTTGTAGTAAGGTGTTGGGGTAACTGTGAAGGCCATAGCATATTATTCACATAATTTTTTAGACTCATCAAACCATTCAGAGATCCCTCCTTCCCTATCTATATAAATCTTGCGCTAGTCTACTCCCATCAGGATAGAAATGTTTCACTCAGAGCAACTTTGTATTGATTTGCAGTTACCCTTCCCTCAAAGAGGACAAACTAGGCCAGCAAAATGCTCCCTACATCATAACAGAGCCACTAAATCCCCTCACTGTAGAGGTCAAGAGTTCATATTTTTATTTAATTTGTCACCTGTCTGTATATATCTTCATTGAACTGGAATCAAGGAATATGCAGTTTAGGAGAAATAGATTAACAAGAGTTGGTTAAGTGTGAAAAATTGCCTTTGACAAAGACGTTTGTCTCACTGCTTAAACGCCTTGTCATTTATGTGCTTTTCTTTCAGAAACACTGAAGCGCTGTAGGCACTGCTCTTATTAATACATCATAATGTCAGACGACTTATTGCAGCAGAACATCAGATAACAAACAGAAGAAATGTAATTACCAAATTTACTCAAGCTGAATATAATTTCAGAGCTGATAAATGACAACATAATATGTGGCAGTGAGATTGAGCCTCCTAAAACACACACAGCATACATTTAGTCTAGTTGGGTCTGGAAAGCCAACAGCAGGCTCAGAATCCAGGGATGGTTTATGACTCGGATTAAAATCTCACCAGCCATTTTAGCAAAGTAACAAAGAGTGTCCTTTTTCACCTCAGGAACACCACCAAGATTAGATTGCTCCATTTGTTCCAAGACACACAAACCCTTATTCATGCATCTGTCTTCAGCTGATTAGATTAGTGTAACTCCTTATTTGCTAGAAAAACCCAGGCCGCTTTTAACTGGCACAACATACAGCTGCCACGGTGCTCACAAATTGTAGAATATTTGTGCAAATTTTCTCAATTTTGACCTCCCCGCTCTGGTTACTGAAGGCCGTTGGAATCGATTTTTCCTGCTTTTAAAGCAAGGGTTGGCTGGCTCTCTTCCTACACTGCTGACCTTCTTTCTATCAACATGTTGCTGATTATAGCCTGAGGTCTGCTGACCAGTTCTTGCTGACTGTCCCCGGGGCCGGGCTGGAGACGGAGACAGAGGGCAGCAGGGCATCTGCTGTCAGGACTCCACAGCTCTCAAACAGCCTCTGGGTGGAGAACGACCTCAGTGTCCTTTTCTTAAGGTCTTACAGAGTTTAATTGGCTTTCATTGGGTTTACATCTGTCGACATGTTTTAATATATTTTTCTTTATGTAAACAAAAATTCAGCTGCAGGTATCTTTTACTCTTTGCTAAACCTTCTTATGTCTTCGTCTTTGATCTGTGCTCCTGCGAAGCATTTATGTTTCAGACATAACAATCAATAAATCAAGGCATTATAATCATGAGAATTCACTCACACCTCACATTTCTACTGAGTATTTACTACACCGTCATTAAAAATAAATATTGAAATGAAATTAATTAATGAAACATTTTTCGAGTTGAGTCTTCTATCAAAGCAGCAACTCAGGCGCTGTGATGTCCAGAATAAAAGTGAGCGAGAAAAACTTCTTCCACCTCCAGTTTGAACCAAGGGGGTGGATAACATATTCCTTTTGGAGAACAAAACAAGAACAATATATATATAAATAATAGAGTATATATACTCCTGATGTGGTGAAAGAAAGAGATAAAAGAAAGTAGAGGTACCTCTCTCACATCTCACATACAGAGAGCAAGAAAACAACACAATTAATAGCAATATAGAAATTAATAAGGTGAGAAAAAACAGATGTATACCATATCACCCACGGACACACGAAACAACACAACAAAGGATATACATATAAAACAAAGCTTTTCTCAGTCGGAGTCTTTGATGGAAAAAAATGCAGGAATGTTTTTCTTTTGCTTTTGTTTAAGATTGTGATTGTCTGTTCTGCTCCCTGTCAGCTTGAGTCTCGCTTGGTTGGTAAAAAAAAAATTGTCAGTATCTTGGTGGTGGTTACAGCTTTGAGAAAATCAAAGACACTGGAGTAGTCGCTTCTTTATCACTGCTGCCGCAACACAGTCTTCCCTGGCTTGGCTAATCAGAGAAATGTTAAGCTCATAAGTGTACAAAAGGACCTTAATTGGACCCTAACACAGACTTTAAATGAGCCTGTTCAGAGTGTTTTTAAACGGATTATCTATTTAATTTTCTTAATGAATTCCTACATCCCACATCTCACAAATGATCTCTCTTTAGAAGATGGGACAAATATGTCTCTGCTCCATATTTGATGTTCTCTGAATCTCAACAGTATAATCTTGAAGCTGTACATAATATTTCTAAACCTTCCAGCCCAATTTCACAACGCTGCTTTTTGCTGCAGGTTAGAGAGGCCAGACGATAACACTTGAGTGCCAAGGGTTATCTGGCTGCCAGGAAAACACACGCTGAACCAGAAGAGTCCTGTTGTGTTGCTGTCAGAAAATTTTTCCTCTAACACGCCATGATATATGGAGCGTTTCACATTTTGGGGTGTGATATATGAATCACACCGTTCCACAGAAATTTTGCAGCTTCATTCATTTACACGCCAATTACTGCTGCCTTTGAATCCAACTATTGTTCTGCATCAGTGACTGCTGCTCCGTTTCTATTTTCTCCCCATCTCACATTTATCATTTAGCTGTTCTGCTAACATCTTTTGATGTGGCTTGCTGACACATGAGAAATGGCGGCATTAGACTTAGAAAATATCCCATACAGTTTAATGTTTTATTCTATCCAGCATTAACGAACTAGTCAGCGGGCAATTAAACTCACCTTGAGTTTGTCCTTTTCCACAGTGCGTGTCAGAGATATAGCTTCCATTAAACAGTGTGATTGTTTGGGTAGAAAAATGTGCAGACTTTCTCTGACTTATGTAACAGGAATGCTTAAATATTGCTGAACAACAAACTTTCCAAAAGCCTTTGTTGCTGACATGAGAGAAATACCTATGTGTATATGTCCCCTCAAAGGAATAGTTCAACATTTTGGGAAATACAGTTATTGGTTCGCTTGCAGAGAGTTAGGTGAGGAGATCAATACGACTCTCAGGTCTATATAGTAAATATGTATGAAGCTGGAGCCAGCTGCCTGCTCACTCAATGTGGCATAAAGACAGAAAGCAAGAGGAAACCGCTAGTCTGGCTCTATCCAAAGGTAACTATATCTACCTACCAGCACTCCTGAATCTCACAGAATAACACTTTTTATTTCATTTCAAAAAATGAAAATTGTGCTTTGATTCCAGGAAGTTACTGGTCTCCTATCCAAAGCTGATCCCAAACTTATTCCTGTTCCCCATCCAATTGCTTCCAGCCACTTATCTCCAGAATTTGTCATTGTGGACAGCCATGGCACAGGAAATGCTGTGTGAAAGGGAGCAGATGTTGACACAATGACGGCAAAAAATAGCCTTCCCCTACAACCGCAACTTGCCACCATTTTTTAAGACACAAGTATTAAACAAAATATTGTAGAGATGTTGGAAGACAGATTTATTTCCCCATGCTTTCTGTGTTTATGGTAAGCTGACCTGACTGACAGTATCAACCTTCTCGTTTAACTTTAAGCAAAAAAGTGATTAAATGTCTCTCAAAATGTTGACCTATAACATTCAAGAGCTGATGCGAGTTTAGTAACACCATAAATAAGAAACAGAAGAAATTAGTAGATGAAAAGTTCAAGCTCGTGCTTACTGACCTTCGTGATTCCCTGGAGGAAAGCCTCCTTCGCCAGCTTGGCAGGGCCGTCCAGCGATTTGCCGTCATCTTCTGGGCCCCAGCTGGCACTGTATATGTGGATGTGCTGAGGGTTGAGGCTGAGAGAGTGGGCCTCCACCACGTCCGTCACCTCCCCATCCAGCATACGAACTCCTTTTAAAAGAAAGCAGTGCAGATAAGGTCACCGAACAAGAAAAGTGGTGAGGAAAGAGTAACAAAATGACATCTGGTAGAGAGTATGAGTTTTAGCATCAGATGGGTGAAGAAATGAAAAAAAATAGGGACAAAAAAACAGCAGCAAGAGAAAAATTATCATAAAGAGACAGAGAGAAATGCGTTGGAACACAATTTCTCATTTCATCTTCAGTCACAAAAAGAAAAATGCAACAAAACAGCAAACAGGAGAAACAAAAGACTTCACAGGAGAAGCAAAAGACTTCACAGAATTCCAGTTTTAATGAGTTAGCGCACAAAGCTTCCCCCACAGATGCTGCTCTGACAGATACTACACTATTTAACCATCACATAAACATAAACCCAGCTGGTTGTTAAACCAAAGTTTCTGACCCCGCTGACCACACTGAGAAGATGAGTGGACAAGTCTAACAGACTGCAGACGAGAGAAAGGCATGCACACACACAGACAGAAATGAGCTGTGAGTATACAGAGGCTTCAACAGACCGGTGTGTCCACAGGGTAGCACCGAATGTCACCTTTCATCATACCTGAACATAACCCTGTCTGAGCCTTTGAAGTGAGCAGCCTCAGATCACTCCTCTGAACATTAATGGCTGTAGAGAGGCGTGAAATGAACCACCCTCAAATAGGGCCCATTACTGGTAGAGGACCCCCAGACTTCAGTACCAACACTATGACTGGTGACGTCCACATTAAGACTTAAATAATCCATTCTAGACAACCTGCTTGGCCCTGCAGGCACAAACAGATGCCAGTGGGGATGTGGCCAAAGCAGTAATTACTCTGTTGGCGTAACACAAGTTTGAATACTGAGTAGCCTGAAACAAACTTAACTGGGGTAAACATGCGACATAAAGCACAACGTTTGCACGGTGATCGTTATGCGAGGGCTGCACTACAGTGGTAATGATAATGACTGTCGTAACAATTCTCATCAACGTCCTGCGGCTTGACGATTCCTTATTAAGACACTGCTCTGCAAGCTCCCCGCAGCTTCACTAAGTCGGAGGTAGCAGGTAGGGGTGCAGCCACGAGAGTGTGCGCAGGCAGAGGGAAAACTGTTACAGTAGGTGGAAAGGAAACACAGAGAAAACCTGGAGTGTGCCAAGTGGGGTCAATTACAGGCTTTAAACACTTATCACTAATCACTACTCTGGAAGGATACGTGCATTTTTGCATCTGCACAAACACGACTGCTTCTGCTTCCACGAGCACACACATACTATGAGCATTTGGGAGCGAATCACAGCTGTTTATAAACAATCTGCTGACCCTGTGACGTGAACAGATTCACAGAGGAGTAATTTAGGAGAACGGGGCCAATGCGCGGCTCTATCGGGAGATGAATGGTAATGAAGACAGAGAAGGAGAGTTATGAGTAACATCTGTGAACGGGACTGCTCAGGGCCCCGCAGGCTCCGCTGAGTCTTGTTGGCTGCCGTCATGGCATTGACAGATTGTTTGATGACAAAAGTTACTAAAAGCCACCTTGGAATACTTCATCAAGTGCAAAAAAACAACAAAACAAACAAACAAAAAAAAAACAGAGGAGACAAAAAAAATCCTCTCAGACTTGATTTGTTTCATTTGTCACCAGTTTAATTTAACAGGACGGCGCTACATATCTTCTTACTAAATGCGCATCTGTACATGCTGACAGTTTTATTACTGTTTAAACAAGAGTCTGCCCAAACAATTGTATTTTGACAAAATTTTTAGGCGGATGATTTACACAGTAATATGAATAGATGTACCCTGGATTGTGCATTCAGTTTTCTTGGCAGCACTGTGAAGGTAATTCTAAAAAAAGGACTGAACTAAACACTTTAAAAATTGAACCTGCTTCTTACCTAATTGGAGAAAGAAAGACCAGAGTTTCAGGCTACTGTCCAAAGAAAGGCAGGTGGAGTTATAAAGTGTGCTTATAAGAATGAATAAACTCAGATTCACCCTGCCATAGATATATTTAGATATAAACAAGAAACAAACAAGAGCCATTTTAGTCACACTTTTGTTTTATAGGCACAAAGCAGCCTGAATGAAGGCATAATCTACTTATCTCCAGACAAGAAACTATAGCAAATGATCAAAAGCTGCTCTTCTCGGTGCAACTACTGGTTTCATGCTACTGCCCATGTCTGCAGTGCACTCTTACTCTTAACAATACAGAGTCAGTCAGTAAATGACAGCCAGTGATTTGGAAAAAACCTTATGGATATCAGCTTTAAAATCTATCACTGGGTCTGTAATAGTCATAGCTCCTGTAAAAATGACTCAAGTCCAAAACTGAAGAGATCCTAGATAAGAGAAACCCACCTCTAAGTTAATTAGCTTGAATGTGAATTTTATTGTGCATTTAATTTCTAATTAAATTATATTCATCTCATTTAAATTAATAAGATACGAATTAAATGTCGTGCCTAATTAAAAATATCAATGATATGCTTCGCTCACCTCCGATTTTAGCATTGTAGGCCACACCTACGCCGCACACGCCGTTGTCGGCTGCAGCAGCAACTTCTCCTGCACACCGAGTTCCATGTCTGGGAAGGGAAACGTGAAGGAAAGTGAAGAATATTGACAATAAACAATGTTCAGCTGAAAGTACAGTCAGTAAAAAAAAAGCAGTACATCCCTGAACTGTGCAGGGCTTTTAAGCAATACTGCAGCTGAAGTGTTGCTAAGGAAAGTCAAAAGATAAACTCATCAGCCTTTTTGAGACAGCACAGGACGTGTTTTATGGCTGTAACAAAAGGTGTAGAAAAGCCTGAGATTGCCTCCCCCATTAAAGGGCTGTTCATTTAGACAGTTATACAATTGAAGAATTCTGACAAGACAGAAAGCTACAACCTTTGTGGAGAACATGATATGCAATTAAGAGCATCGAGGATAAATGAAATTTCTCTTCCACGCAGCACAATAAGCAACAACAAGTAAAAATCTTGCTGCTTTTGTACCTGTGGTCTGTTAAATTTAGAGGTCACAGAGGAGCTACAAACACCATAATTACCTCAATCATACATACAAAGGAACAAGTGCTACATGGAGCATTAGTGTGTGTGGAGCTAAAAGTGAAATTGCCACTTGATAAACAAAGCGATGACAATAATGTTTGGCCTTTCTATTTCCTTCTGGTCCCATTCAGTGACTAAAGGCCTTGTAAACACAGTATCTTAATGAGCTTCTTTCAAAGGACAGCGGAGAGACAACAACACTACATTTTCTGCCATAGTTTGAGTTGTTTCATGAGAGATTTCACTTATTTGATTTCATCTTACAGCTGCATTTATAGTATCATTGCCGTATAAAGCTAGTTATGCAGCTGAAAACGGTGAGGCTACGTCGTTCCTACAAAATAAGAGAGGAACCGAAACACTGCTGATGAAGCAGGTTCACTCTCAATAAATATTAGCTTCGACTGTTGCTTATTTTGGCCTGGATTTCCATGTTACAGAGAAATTCTTGAAAATTTAAACCGAGTTTTAAAGGAGGAAAACTGTTGATATGGTGCTTGTTTGCATATTTACATAGTTAGCATGTGGCAGATTTACCATCCTTGCCCCATCTTCCCTCCCCTCTCTTTGCACAAGCTCGAATGTGTGCACAGGACATGATTGAATAGTGTTGTGTGGATCAGTCCAAGCACTTTTGTCTGGTTTCCATTTGCAAAGCCAGGGCTGCGTATGATATTTGCAGGATTTGACAAAAAGCATATTGAATTAGAATCGCTTGATCAACCTTGTGTAAAAATTTAACAGCCTTTTATGTTTTGTTTTTTTTTAAACCAAGTTACTCATGCGTGTGTGTTTATATGCATTTCCACCAGCATGCACAGCATTTAAGAGCTAGGTACCTGTGAGAAATGGCAAACATACAATACTTGGTTAAACTCAAGCACTTCAAAGAGCACCTTTTTTGACTTCTGCTAAATTTTTGGAAAAAACTGCGTGAGAAATCTTTTCTCCTGTAGGGCAGGCTTCAGGCTTACAGGAGACAGGCTCTTCCAATCAAAAACGACTGAACTGAAACCTGAGGACAAACACAAAGACCTGTCTAAAACTAACTTTACCATGAACGTCCCTGGCCACAGGCTATCCAAATGAAATATGAGACGGTATTGATGTACATGAATTATTCAATGCATGTCTCATTAATTCCTTCAACCGCTCTTGAGCTTCACAGATCAGACAGGTTCCCCATAGAGCATTGTCTCGATGTCAAACACACCAACACTTCACAAACACACAAAAAGAAACGCACTCTAACCTGCAAAAATGCACTTTATCAGGATGCTTATCAGATCCGGTCTTACAAAAGATAATCAAGGTCTCATTCAACATTGCATGATTCAAGACGAAGGAAAGTGATCATTAGTGAAATGGATTAAACTTGTTTCATTGACTTTTGGGGATGAACCGGTGTGATCAGAATGCGAATGGATGGGACACAAAGAGCATTTGGCATTTAACACAGGTCATTAAGATTGTCTCCTGATTGCAGTGCAGATATCTGATTAGGAAGTGCACAGTTTCACACCCGTCTCTGGGACGAGCTGCATGAATGTTATCGGAACAAAGCTAATTACATCCACAGTGCTGTTTTAAAAGAGCCAAAAAATGACTTTCTTTTTGATCTCCCAGCCTCACTGATGATGAGGCAGAGGACAAAGTCGTTTCACAGGGTCAGAGCATGGGTACACCCCCAGCTGGGATCCTGATTACACTTTGTAGCTCTGTGATATATCACCCACCCACTAATTCTCCATTTTGTTCACTCTAAAACAGTTTGGCAGAGAATCTTTCTCCTTATCCCTCATTCTTCTTCTACCCGTCTTTTCTTTGTTTCAAATTCATGATTTATATCACAGAAAAAAACAGTGGTTTGTAACAAAAAAAACAAAAACAAAAAAGAAAAACCACAGCAATGTTTCAGTTAAATCTTGCTTCCTGACAAGATCATTTATTTCATGACCTGGGCTGTCAACAACTACAAGCATTAAAGTGATTTTTAAACAAGCAATCAACTTGCCTGACAGGACTTATTTTTCACAAACAGATATGCCCTTACACAAGGACCTTGGCACATATGGCAGGCTGTAATACATTACGAACACAATTAAAATGTTATCATTGCTATCAAGAGGTTAGGCTACATTGTTTTATTGCTAACTAGTTTCATATTGCATTAATAGCAGCAGTCTGCGGTGGCTCGACATCTCCCTGAAGAACAATATATGCACCCAAGGGTTAAATTGGGATTTGTTAGATGGGGTTGCCATTTCTTAGCAGTATTTTCAAGGGGACAGTTATGTCGCAGAACATTTTTAATGTAGGAATTGTACCTTCAAAGATCATAATATTCTAATGAGCATTGCTGAAAAATTCAATTCACATAGGCAGTTCATTTATCTGATAATCAAAGAAACATTTAGCATATGAAAAAGCTTGAGGCATAGCCCACAGTCTCAGCTAATCAGACTCCAGATACGTTGCTTTTTGTACAACAGGCCATCTCTGTCTGCTTACGAAGTGGCAAGCAGTACCCATTGTTTAATCAGAGCACTATAAAGGAACAGACCTGCCCACTCATTACATTTTAGCTCACAACTGCGTGTCTGACAAATGTCTGACTGGCTGGCTATACAAGCTCGTCCACACAAATCAGTTATGTACTGAAATCATGCTGTGGGTGCTGAATGGTGACTGTCAGTCATTTTAAATCATAGAAAATGTTGCTATAAGACAATTAGTCTTACTATGAGTGTACTTTTTATTACAACAATACAAAAATAAGAGTGACAAAGTCTTTATGTTGATGATAGATGCCAGGGTGCAGTTCCTAATGACTGAGAAGACAGTGCTTTGGTGCTAAACATGACAGAACTGGCACAATTTAATGTATTGTATTTTTATATTTTAGTGTACTTAAAAAAAACTTATACAGATGAAATCTATATTTGAAGACATACAAGACACTAAGTGCTTCTGCTATAATTTAATGTGGCAGTGGGTCAATACTGCACACTATTTTTTGTTATAATGTCGAAAGGATCTGGTGCTGGTTCCAATTTATGAGCAACATTTTGGGCAATGATACTTTAAAATGATAAATTTAACTTGCACTTGTTTGTTTTGGTCCACAGCTGAGCTACATATTCAAGCAATTTGCAATTTTTCTTTTGCAGAGCTGCTAATTTTCTTGGGGTCTAACAATACTGAGTAAAAACAAAAGAATCACTAATTTCAGAAGGGAACACGCTGCTTCACCATCCTTTAATGCAAAGACCAGAGAGCCTGCAAATGTCCACAATGGCCAAAATCACACATAGTCAGCACTATGGCCAGCCAGATGGCTTGGCCCTGAAAACTACATGCTTGAACCGTGCAGATATTTCAATTGCACTGCAAAAAGCATTTTCATGTGTCTATCATGACTGTCAGTGGCTTTTATTCAAAAAAGCACCCACCAAAACCTGGTCTGTTTTTCATGAAACAATGACACTCAGAATCTGAAGCTCTTTTTAATCACACAGCTCTTTTTAGTCACACTCAACTCTCCAATTGCAACCTGTCTGCACCTGAATCAAAAGGTGTGGTCTTTTGAAATTCCAAATGCGAGGGCCTTTTGCTGAAAATATCTGCACATACTGTTATTGCTTCATCCCCAGCATCATAAAAAAGCCTTTATGCTCCAGACAGCACATATCCTCAGACCGAGAAGCCACAGATGTGATGCCAGGAAGGGGATTCAGCCAGGGCAGGCAGAGTGAACACAGAGCCAGAGGCCTGGGAAGACGAGATTCAGCAGTTTTGAACAGTATCTGCATGTTCACATGCATGTGTGTGTGTATGTGTGTCAGCAAGTGATTGACCTGGACTGAATTCAGTCATAACAGCCAGACAGATAATATATCCAGGAATTCTGAGACATGCCAGAGCAGACAAAAGGGTTTATGATGAAGCCACAATTTTCTCTTTCAAATGTCCATGAAATTAAATGATTTCCGAAAACACTTTAGTGAATCCCTCAATTCTTTAACCATTTAAAATAGATTGGAAGAGGTGTCAGAGAAGCAGCAAGTAGTGGGATCAGTCATAGGAGTAGTTTGTAAGGAATGTGAAAGCAGAATTTTGCACAACAGACGTGGCAAGACAACAAAACGCTTTATAAATAGTCTAGCCTCATCTGGGAGGAAGACAATCACGGTAAATAAATCATTGGCATGTGAACCGGCAGATGGCAAAAGGTACATACTTTGTCCAAGATAGAGACTGTGGGGAAAAGACCCAACAAAGCTTAGACAAAGCTTAGATAAAAGGCTGCTGAACTAGAGACACTCTGTTCACACAACCAATGTGACCTCCCTTATCTTATCAGAAGAAGCCAAAGGAACAGATTGAGGTAATGCGTTTATCTCTCCTCCTCAGGACAAGGCACAATAGTTGGTGAAGTCATTGCACGGCTGTTTATTGGAGGATGGAGACATGTCATACAAGACATGACTCTCTGGACATGATGCACTGTAACCACAGATCAAAAAGAGTCAATATATATGTGAATGTACAGTCTATTGATGGTGGCTGACCCATTCAACATTCATACACTTACAGAATCAAACATAATGTTACTGGAGATGGCAAAAAAAAACTTGCATTTAACCTAGAATGTTTACTCTCTTAGCTATTTTTTAAAGTGCTTTTGGAGTTTTGTCTCATCAGACACTTTGGGATGAAACAGTGAATAGCTGAAAGAGATAAAATTTGACTTAAGTACAGGGCATGCTTTAGATCCAAAGCTGGATATATACTAGGAACAAGGCAGTCCTGCTGTAGATATCCGATGTACATCCTGATTGTTAGGTCAGTGTTGAATCCTATTAGTTGTCATGACAGTAGCAGCACTAGAAAGATGTACAGTAACGTATTTCATCAGAATATATTATCCTTATACTATCTTCCCCATGGTAACTGTGTTTACATTCTTTTGTTTTCTTTGCAATAGTGATGGTGAGAGTGTTCACCTTGTCAGATAAACAGAATCTGAGGCTATTTTAAAGCAGCGTCAGTATTTACTCTCTTTTAGTCCCTGCAGAGACTTGGGACAGCAGTAAGCGCTAGGTTTTCTAAATGTGTTTCTGAAAGGGAGCAGATAGCTGAGTTTTACTTTACATTCATCACTTTGTCTATACTCTCAGCAATCTCGATTGGACTGAACACAAGCAACCCAGCTCTTTGCCGTTTCTGTGTAGTATCTTCTTAGCTGCAGGAGCTCTAATGTGGATTTAGGTTTGTGAGGGGACTCATTTTAGGTATGATATTGCCTTAGCTTAGTTTGGCCCAGCTTTAACTCATTGTACCATCTTGATTTAAATCTGTTAAAGAGTCCATATTTTGCTTTTTGTATTTTTTCCCTTTCTTTTATTGTGTTATATGGTTTTTGTGTTTTGTTTTCCTCTACCACAAAAAACACTGCTCTTTACCCACCTGAAACACCTTGTTTTAAGAACAGGCTTTATTCTGCTACTTATTTACATTACCATGTAACAAATTTGCATAACACCTGCCGAGCAGCTAATTTGACATACCCTCAAACAAATAATGAGCAAATTCTTTGCAATCTGTCATTATTCCTCACTAGAACCACTTTTGCTAGGGACACATCCCTATACTTATGATTAGGGGTTATAGTACGTAACTAATGTTGCCTCGCTTTCTTTGGGACAGCTGACCAATCCGAGCAGCCTCAGCTTTTTGAGAGGGTGGCCTCAAAGCAACAGGAGCAAAGATGGACAGACAGTTAGAGAAAGTGCTGCAGAAATGTCCATACGAGGGAAAATGTTTTGTTTTTTTTTAACATTAAAGCTTGTAAACCTAGTCTAATAAACCCAAAATAATTCAATAATGAATCTGTAAATGATCACAATATGATTTTTTTAATCTACCTTAATTTTAGCAGTTCAAATAGAAAGCAAAATTATGAGACTCACAAAACAAATTTATTTATAAGAAATAAGAGTTAAAATCAAACAGCAGGATCTCCAATAATGTGCATTTTGGTCCTGAGCATGTGTGAAGCTCAGGGTGAAGGGTTATGTTTTCAAACTTCAGAAAACTATACAATTATACAATTATACTACTGTTTAACCAGGCTGAACAGCACCGCATTTAATTTTTTTTAATCAGTAGCAAACCTAAATGAGTGTACCCAAATGACCCACTACAGTCAGTGTCGTGTAGGTATTACTATTGGCAGATGACCAAACCTTTCCATGCTGACATGACATACTTTCTCATACAGTACTTAGGACAGAAAAATGTCTATTCAAGCGTTTGAGAATTTACATTTATACATGGTAGACAAATGTGACCACACATACACCCTCATGGAGTGTTTGTGTTGCGTTGTATAGAGTATGTGTGTTAAAATATGCATCACCAAGTGTGACTAATGTCTAACCCATGCTTGGCTAAACTGTAGGATCTGTCTCTTGGCATTGCTCTGTTGGTTTATATCTGTTTTAGAGGAACTGAATAGGGTCCGTTCATTTTAGCTGCCAAAAGGATTAGGCTATTTTCTGCTCTACTCAGCTCAGCTCATCTGTGGCCTCAGGCAGGTCTGTTCAAATGGTTACACTGGAGTGCGAAGTGGAGATATCTTCATTGTGTGGACGAACACAGAGGTTCTGTCTTCGGCATTATGAAGATGAACCGGTGAGTTTGTTTAATATTTCAGATTTTAATGCATTGGGTTTGAAAAAACACACTGAATCCTCATCTTTTCTGCCTACTTACAGTGATACCTGGTATTTCATCAACATGGGCAGAGGGCAGGGAAACACTTAAAAAAGTTGTCAGTCCATCATCAGTCAAGTACAGATAGACACAGTAACTAGTGATGACATTCATACCTATAGGCGATTTAGAGTCTCCAATCCAATCTGATTTGCATGTCGTTATGTGGGAGGAAAGTCGTGTGGACCTGGAGGGAACTCTACAAAGAAGAGGGCCAGAAATCTAAGTGTCTTTTTACTGTGAGGCAGCACAGTAACAGCTGTGCTTCTCTAAAAATAAAATTTACTGTTACCCTGCTTTATGGAGCACCGTAGTAGAAGAGGAAATACTCTCTTTTAATGAGACTGCTGTGGTTAAAATGACCATTGCCCAATGATAAAGTAACTGAAAAGGACATAAATGAAAGTACAACACAGCGTCGGCATCTAAACAAATCAGATAAAGCCATCCAAGCAACAAAGCACGTTCAAACTATTTCAAATGGCTTCAAACCAGTCAAAGTAGCTTAGAAAGGAAAAACAAACGTCTCGACATCAAGTTGCACATGCAAACTGGACTATTTCCACACACTGCAGACACAACTGCTTTAACATCCCATTCATCAGTATCTAGTCAACGGAGCAGGGTGATATTGATCGACTCCAGGTGATCAGTAATGTCTATGAGAATGAGGCTTGGCTTAGGGCTGTCACCTCCAATCACTATGGGCTATGTCTTGCTGAAATATTTTGTAAACAACAGCTTTCAATCACACCATCCTTCTCTTTGGAAAAAATAATAGCGGCAAAGCAGACACAAAGCCAGAGGATTCGGGTTTAAGAGTGAAGTGCCTGCCAACAGCCCCTCTGAAAAGTCTGCCTGGCTGTCTGGAAAATAAACAGGCTGTCCCCAGCAGAATCAACAAGACAAGGGGAGGCTGAATTACAGTATTCAGGCTAAACAAAGGGTGGCAGCTTTGTAAACAATAATTGATAAACACGGTGTAAATAGTGCAGAGCTTTTACTTGCAGCATCTGATGGCAGAATAAATAGAGGAAATATTTTTTGTGTACAAGCTCCCCACTCTTTTTTTTTTTAGCTTTCTTATTGTCATGTCTCCATTCACACAGTAAAGCAGTCAATGTAAGAGTCTGAGAAAACTTTTGTCAAACAGTCAGGCGTTGGGCTCAGAATGACAAATGAAGTCTTATAATGGGCTAAAGTTTCCTTTTAACTCTTTACTTCCTGGCAGCAAAGTTTACTTGTTTATCTACTTGGCAGAGTGCATCTTCTGCATGTAATGGCGAATCAGACACACACTGACTACATTAAACATTATCTTCCGCTCCTCAAACCACAGAGGAAAAACTAGCTCCTATGTTAAAAAAAACACACACCTGACATAAGAGCGTGGTTTCCAACGCTTGAGGAATGCCAATTCCACAAAATGCTGCCTTCTAAAATGTGTCAGCAGTGAAGTGAAAGTGGCGCAGGAGCGACCTGCTGTGTCAAACACTGTAACAGAGGTGCTAGAGCAGACAACGCTTGAGGAAGCTGTCTTCTTTGATTTGCGCCCTCCTTCAGTCTGATTTGTCCTGTGTCACTCCCTGGATGACACAGATTTATTACCTCCATACAGACTTAGGTATGCACGTAGCGTATGCACATCAGGAATATGGGTTTGCAGAGAATGGCCGTTGTCATTTGCACACAAGAACGCAGATCATTTCAGGCTTTACCACGTGTCTGGCAGCGTTCGGCCAAGGACACGGTGCCCGTATATACTATGCACCTCCACTACCATATTTCTGTTTGCTAGTGTGGCAGTTAGAATTTAAATTAGATTGAGATTTATTTTTTTTGCCAAATAAGTACACGAGAACCTCCGGTGACACATCAAAAAAAGTTTTTTGACATGTTGTGTTGACAGTGACGCACAGACACATTTAACCTCCAGAGTTAGTAAACTGTCACCTTTTGATTTTAGCAGCGTGGTTGGAATAAGTATTAGGCAACCCCACAAACTGACATCTAATGAGCAGGAAGCCACAGATTAAGCAAAAAAACCTTTTAAAGAGTTGTAGTTGTATTAATATTACTATGGTCTAGACACTGAAAGATGTTTAACAGGAGTTTCACATTTTAGAAACAGGTCAGGACAAAAAACATACGCTTGGATAAAATAAAAAAGCACCCACTAAGTAACCTACTACTTAATCTCTTAAGAACTGTAATGCTTCCAACTAATGTAAGGGATGCTTGCTGAAGCTTAACTAATGGCAGAACAAATTAAGAATGAAATGAAATTCAACTAAAGATGAGTGTCTTCTGTAGCAACTGGTGCATTTGCCATTTTGCTACCCGGTGCCTTTCTGCTGAGAGAAGCACTTTCATGGTCAGAGAAACAAATAGCCATGTGCCACCAAGGACAAAGCAATTTGCTGGGGCAAGAGAAGCATGCAAACACTTTTCTTGGTCTTTCTCAATGCCATCATCCACATTAACCACTGCACCTTTTTTTCTCGAGCCTCGAATTAGCAACGTTAGTATTCAAGTGATGATGAGTTGGTTTATAATGGAGGACAACGGCCTGTGTGGCTTGCCTGTCATTTTCTAATAAAGGCTGTCGCTACACGGTCCTCCGTGTAGGCATGTGGATCTCAATTAATGGACCTGTGTGAAAAGTTCCCTACAGGAGTTAATAGCTCTCCACAGGAAAGTTAGAGGGACAGAGACAGTGTGTGCGTGCAGCTGAACAGAACTAAAGAAGTGAGGGCAGTAACTGGGTAAAACCAGATTGTCTGGTTATACATATGTCCTTTTAAAAACTCAAACTGTTTTGTATGTACTTTTGCCTGTATTCACTTTTAAAGATTAATATACACTATTATAATCAAACTGAATGAAAAAAAATAATTATCACATCATCGTGCAAATTAAAATAAGTCAGCTGAGAATCTGCACAGTAGTGTGTAGTTTCGATAGGTAATGAATATGAGCTGATGTTAATATGGCTGACATTACAGACACAGCATGGAATGATAATGTTCCTCTATCCTTCATGTCCACCTTGTCAAGACTCCAGCAGTAAAGGAAAATAAATATGACTGTGATAATGTTAACTTACTAAGTTGAGTGATTTATAAAAATCCTGGTCAAAGAGTAAAAAAATATGCTTCAGTATTGCATTATAAATATTTCAGCTGTAATATATATAATAATGTTTAGATCAATGACAAAATACTGTAACTAGTTTTTAAACCCACTAAAACTCAGCAGGATGATGCTTTCCAAAGACATTATATAGTTTGTCATAATGGGGTGGGTGATTCATTATTATTGTTACATTAATCCAACTTAATTTTAACTTAATCTGATGTGATCTTATCATTCATTCTATTAATCAAATTCAACAAAAATGAATTATTCAGAGCAAGCAACAATTAACAATATTAATAGTTATTAAATTTTCATTTAACACAGTCAGAGTTTTATCTGTCTTGGTATATATCAATCAGCCACACATTAAAATCCCCTGCCTTCTGCCATGTAGGTCCCCTTTGAGCTCCCATAACAGCTCTGCAACAATGTTCAGGTAGGTGGTATGTGTCAAAGTAATATCCACATAAATGCCAGGACCCAAGGTTTCCCAGCACAGCATTGCATTGTAATGAGATGATCACTGCCAGTCACTGCCAGACATTTAAAATGATGTGCCCCATCGGTAAAAAATGAATATTGATACAAAGAGATATCAGTAATGTTATTATCACGGTTTATATCCCATTAATGATATTGAGCATACTGCACAGCCCTTTTATCACTGATTGGATTCTTAAAAAATAGTTCTGCTCTATTGGCAGCTTGTGGACAGGAGGTAAAATCAATACTGCTATCTTCTGCTCTAAGTCCAGCCCCATACATGTATATCACAGTAGCATGCTGGGAGAAAAGCGCATGAAAGTAAAGAAGGATAGACAAACATTTTCATGATAAAGCACAAATGGATTACCTGCTTGACCAGACTTCAAACAGCCTTCAACTAAGCCTGCACTCCCTTCAACAATAACTGCCAACACAAGACAGAGCGTCCCTGTGGAGAAAGCCTGAGATGAAAATTCAAAAATCAGCCTTGCGTGTCATCAGTACAAATGAACTGGCCTTCATGACTCTAGAAAATGCCTGCTTCTGACTCTCCTTTGCTTTTTTTGTTGTCCTATGAATATATTCATATAATCTCATTGTGACTGTGCAGTGAGCATTACTCACTGTCGGCCTGTATTACGCTGAGGTAATTTACATAACTCATTGGATATGATTTGTCCACAGGTCACTCCAAACACCGAAGCTCCATACTGTAGACACAGAGACACACCCTTGCTTTTCATTTCATGCCATAAATTGATCCAGTCTAAGATAATTGCTCTGGCAATTCCTCTGACAAGGGCAGTGGAATGTGTGTAAGTGCAAACCTGTGCACTCTTTTTATTATGTGTGCATGTGTGTGCGTTCTGAAGTAATAGCACAGTGCAGCTGGGGCACTGAAGTGACACAGAGTCAGGGAGTAATCCCCTCCAGTAGTGCTTTGTTCCATCAGCAGGACAGAGTGGGATCTACTTTAGTCTGACAGAAATGGCCGGGGTCGCTCTGCTTGGCTGCTCGAGGTGTTGGCAAGGACAAGAAACAAGGTCTCTGCTCGAAAAATGCTGATGCTAACCTCTTTCAAGATGAATAAATACTGTAAATGAATAGATCATATTTCAGATGAGGACAGAAAAACAAACAAAACTATCTAACCAGAAGTAGCTTAGAATGATGAATGCTGGGAAAGTTCAAATAGGAACAAGTGTGTAGAGACGATTCTATTTTCATACAATAGCTTCTACAATCTCTTAAGAACTTGTTAAGCTTATTTAGCTTCTCCCTCTGACCAACTGCAAGTAGATGCTGTGCTTTGAAACTGAAAGAACAAAAAACAAACAAACAACTACAAAAAGATTTAGTGGCATGCGTCCTAGAAAAGAGAGAGATTTGAGACAAATCCTGCTGTGCATTTTGGAGGCGGGATGTAACTTCTCATCTGCTCCAGGGGGATTCGACTAAAGCAGAGGACCATAGCATTCGGAGAAACGGGGAGAGGGGAGAGGATGAATGTTAGGATTCACCCTTGCTAGAGCTTTAGTGTTCCATCATTAAATTGGGCCAACCATGTTTTAATGTGATCACCAAAGACTGGAAGCGAAGAACGTGAATCACTAGGGGCAAGTAAACAAGTATTGTATTAGCAACAAATAAGCGCCAGTGTGGCTGTGGGGCTGTATGGGCTGGACCTTGAAATGTGCTACAGCAGCTAAGCTTGTGTACTGAAGCAAGCAAAAAGGGAACACTCCTTCAAGACTTTGCAGAATAACTGCACCAGTGCTTTCCAACTTTGTATAATTGGTTACTAGATGTAAATGTTTCAGTCAAAAGCACTGGGCCGAAAGCTGTATAGACTTAATTTCTTACCAGAGCTACTGCCCATCACCTAACATTTAAAGAAAGCTAGAGTTAAGTAATAAAAAGACAAAAAAGAAAAGAAAGTACCCATTCTAAATCAATTCTCAGATTATAAATGTGCTTGCCCATGCACACAATGAAATGCATCATGTCTGCTGCCAAATTACCTGTTCTCATTTCGCTGCGTGTATCTTGGCTGGGGGTCAGTATCTCCATCATTAACATCATAGCTGGCCTCAGGGTCCTAAGGGAGAAATGAAATAGGTCAGGGCATCAATCCAATCTATTTAAATTTCTCTTTAGGTGCTCATTTAAAGACCCCCTCTGGTGAAAATCAAATTTTTTACCTTGTTAACATGTTCATATGGTGTCTTTTATACGCTAGAAGACACACCATGAGCAAAATAAGCAGTCATTGCAATGGCTAATCATCTCTACGATGAAACTGATGACACCCTCAAAAATATGGATTCTGACTTTTGGGGACGTAAGGAATCAATCCAACTTGAAGGGTGGGGTTTGCCGTATCATTATTCCTTTATAGAATCGGGTTTCCAGGCTGATAACTGGTGGGTGAATTACTCCACTCCTTTCACAGTGTTTAAGCAAAGTTGTGGGTTAGCTAGTGAGCCTGAGCTGCAGGGAGCTAAGAGGAATGAGTACAGAAGGAGGCAGGCACTTCAGATCTACACACTTAAAAGGAAGCAATGGTGTAGAGTTGCAGTTAGACATCTTTTAAGGCAGAGAAAAAAAATCCTTAAGGAAAAAAATCTTTTAAATTTGTAACTTTGATACACAAAGATGAACTTTAACTTTGTTGTAGTTTTCCTCTGAATATTCTGCAACTGTGGCTGCTGTTTACAAATTAGAAGCTACTTTTCCATGTACACAGAATTCACCATTTGGTTTGTATCTTGGGTTTGGGGTCAGTATGCTTTTAATACAGCAGAGAAAACAGAAGTAAGGAATAAAACTGACAACATTGTTGTCATTCGTTTTGTAAATGTTAGTCATAATTCTTACTGTAACAGATACGGCACTAAAAGGCTGGCACACTGTCAATAAGAAAAAAATATATAAATTAAAAGCACAAATGCCAGTTATGTATGACTGTAAGACTCTGACCCCCAAATTCTTAAGCATGAAATAAAAAAAATCCATTACATTAAGTGCAACATGTTGATAATTAACAAATGAACCATTACAGCCAGCAGCACAACTCTAGCTTTAATTGCACAAGTAATGCTGCCCTTCTCTGTTTTATTCAGCAGCGAGGTTAGCTATTAAATAGCTAACAGCTATTTTGTTTGCTGGTGTTGAATGTTTTGGGACAAACAAATGCGCAGTTGCAGCCCTGCATTCTGTTTTTGACTTACGTAATTGCTGATGAGGTCAGGATGGTCTTTCTCGATGCCATCATCCAGTATGGTCACCACTACACCTCTTCCAGTGTAGCCTTGAGCCCAGGCTGCTTTTGTATTCAGGTCTTGATGCGTTGGGGTAGACTGGAAGAGACACAAACCTTTTGTTCAGCTGTCAGTCTGTTGTGACTGACACTTCCCAGAAAAAGCACATGAAAAGCTCTATCAGTGAGAGAACAGCTTTAATCATTTGTAAAGACTGTTCACCTGCTGCAAAAAAGCTAAGTTATAAAACCCACAGCACTGCCTGATACGGAATGTAACACCAAGACATGAAAAAGAGAAGATCAGAAGAGGTTCATGAACATATAAAATTCAATTTTAATGCATCAACCCCGACATGTGTGTCTCCTCAGGTTGAGCTCCCCAGTGTGAGTATCCTGCTGCTGTTACGCTGTCAGCGAAAAAAGACAGACAACCTGTTGCAGGTCAGAAATCTTGTTGAGAGCATTTGCCTCCCTTGCAGCAGAAATAACAATCTGCGCGCTTTTGAGAAGAGGGGGGGTGGAGACCAGTAGGGCACACAGAGTGGTAAAGTCTGATTTGGAAGAATGACAGAAAATTTGTCGTGCGAAAAGTATGAAGAGCAGCGAGTGGCAGAGGTGACAGAGATGTTTAATGACAAACACAGATAGATGGGGGAATAGAAAGACATCACACACAGTCTCCCCACTCTTCTGGCTCCTGCTGATTTTTCTCCACAGGGCACACCTCCTGCATGCGCACTTCTGTGAGAATGTCAGGTTGCTCAGGTAAGAAGCTTACTTTCCAGGATATATTAAATATATATATTAAGCTGGCACATAAATCATTTAATGCAAATTTTAAGTAAATTTTCGCCATAAACTTACAGGCAACTTGCACCTAAACAAAAGAAAATGTAAAGGAATTGTAAATACTATGAATTAGCTGTGCAACCAAGATGAAACTTCAGCGCAGGTGGCATGTGCCTTCAGCTAAGCCAGCTGTGTTTGTTATTAGTTTACTTTAACGTCAGAGCTGTGTAGAATACTTGAAATAGAAGAAAAAAGGATTTAAGTCCTCAGACGATTAAGAGTCTAATGCTGAATGGCAGAGGTGGTTTCACAACTTCTATTCAGTGGTGATTTATGTCTAGGATAGTCAGTGTTGTCATTAATCCTTTGCAGTGACAGAGGTTTTGTGCATACAAAAAAAGAAAAAAAAGGGGAGATTAGGGCAAATTGAAGCATCTCTGAGCAAAGCTGTGAATAATGAAACAGACATGGTGCCAGGACCATTTGCTATCAATGTTTCACAGGTGATACAGTTCAATTGTGGATCTATTCTGACATGTAATTTTACATTCCACCCAACAACCCCGGGATGCACTGAATTATACATTTGTCTCAGAAAACCTTGTATTGGTGGTTAAGATGAAGGAAATAAGACTTGGACCAAAAAATAGCAATACAATTTGTTTATCTCACTGACCATAGGCAAACAAATATCTCCTGCTACTGCAATATTGAATGCATCTTTAAATCAGATATCCTTAGAAGTGGTTTTTCTTTGTTGATAGTGCTACACAGAAAGCAAAGGTATGCTACTGAAAATAACATCATCTGTGCTTTTCTATGTACTACTCTACAAGCACTGCACCTTTGACATTTTTAAAACTGCTGCTAAGACGACAGACTAATAAGATACAAAGACAAGAGCTCATTACACACCAGATACCACTGCTTGGGAAAATCAGGGTCTGTGGGGTCTTCATAGACATCCCGCTTCTTCCTTTTTCTCACCACTTGCTGCTCTGCCCACAGGACCTGGGATGCCCAGAAACACACACAAACACACAAACCCATGCATAAAGAGAGTATTCACAGTTTACACAGTTATCCTCACACAGCATTGTGTCATTACTAATGTTCTATTTTCAGAAATTGTTGCAATGTCCCACAAACTGAAGACGCAGAAAAACACGGTCCCAGCTGTGTTCAAAAAGTAATAACTAGAAAGAGAAGCAGAGATGTGAAGAAAATCTAATTTATTTCATTGCTCAGATACAGAGGCAAAGTGGCTACAGTACAGAGTGCCTGAGTAGAGGCCTTTGAAGTCCTGAGGGCAGCTGGGATATGCACTGGCTTGGCAAAGTAGGATGACAGGCAATGCTAATATCACACATAGTTAATGTCATTTCATAGTTTTGCTTGTGAAAATGCAAAAATAATTGCGCACGTTCTTTCCAAAAGGTCACATAACAGCAATTCCGTCCACTTTCATGCTTGTATCTGCACATTTTGACAGGTATTTTCTTTCACGGCTATGACTGACAGTGGTAAAAATGCTAAAAGACACCTGCAGAATTTGATACGTTTCTCTATGTGCACCGATAACATTTCAGCATTTCATATCCAAGCTGTGAGACACAATCAGATAAAAAGCTGGCATTTTGCAAGTTTAATAATGACTGCTTCCTCAAAATAGTGGTTAAAAACATCCTCCAAAACAAACACCTGTCAACTACTCATTAACAACGACAACATCTGGTTTGTTAGTTGTGAGGTTTTAAAGCGGATCCAATTTTCAACTCATTAGTTGGCCGACAGCAGACAACAGTGAATGCCCGTGCAGTGCTTTCTTGCAAATGCAGATTTACGCGGCTTTACATCCTGAATGAGAAACAGTTCTGTTTTGGCTTGATAAATAATCTACATACATAATGTAGTTAAAGAGGTGTGTGATCCAAGAACAAGGATCAAACCTATCAGGAAACCACAGAGAAAGATGGATCTACTGTGAGGGAATTGTGGAATTGCTTTTTTTAGCTGGACTTTACCGTAATTAAACAAAAGGCCACTCAGCTTTTAGTTTTTTTGTAACTTAAGGACAAGTGCATTCAAAACTAGAAAAAAAACACAGACCTTTGCCAATAGTGCACTTTTCTATCATATGTGATTTTATGTGTGGTCTTGTTTTGCCCACACTCCACCTCAAAACCAAGTTTACTGAAAACTGGCTTGGTACTTTTTAGAGCTGCAACGATTAACTGATTTGTTGTCAGCTATTAAATTAACAAGCAGCAATTATGATGATTGATTAAATGGTTTGAGGAATTTCTTAGAAAAAACAAACTCTGATCTGATCCTCTGATTTCAGCTTCTTAAATTTGAATATTTTCTGTTCTCTTAAACTGAATATCTTTGGGTTGTGGACAAAACAAGACACTCAAGGACGTCATCTTGGGCTTTTGGAAACACTGATAAACATTTTTCACTATTTTCTAACACTTTATACACCAAAGAACTAATTAATCAAGAAAATAAATGATAGTTTACTTGACTTTGAGAATAATTGTTAGTTGCAGCCCCAGTAGGTTTTGCGCAATCCTGCTGAGAGACAAACAAACAAGCAAATGGCAATGAAACCACAGACTTGGCTGAGGGAATAATATTCAAAAACAAACTTGGACTGAAATAATACTGTGGCACAGGGGATTCGCATACAGTACCTGGAGTCAGCTTATAGGAGGGACACTTATCTTCTACAGCAGTCTAGGCAAACACTGTTGTACATCACTGTCATAGACAAATGCATCCTTTGCTGATTTTTTGTCAAAAGTGACAAAGCTTACACTGGTTCTATTTCTGTGGGAACAACAGTCAAGTGAAGCGCGTCTAAACTGGGGAATTTCCTAACAGAGCCAAGCAGCTGTCAAAGTACAACTTGTTATTTAAGTATTTTAGTTGATTTCAGTAGTTTTTATCTTTTACCAATTTCCTTACTGCTGTCAGTGCTGTTTCCAGCGGTGAGGCTTGCTTGCTTGATTTCCTGATTACATGCCTCCATAGAGCGCACGGTCTGAATGAGAATGTGTTCAGTACAGCTGCCGAGGGTGGTGTATAGCTCCAAACTCAGTTGAAAACTTTGCCTGAGAGAATGAGGCTATTAACCTTATTCAAATGACCCTAGACTAATTAACATTTATCTCATTTCATTACATTTATAACTGCACATGACTGACCTCACTGCACTGCTGCCCACTGCCCACCACATCAGCGGGAGAGCAAAATTACAACCAGTACACGAACCAATTGATTATCCTGATACACTCATCTACTGAAGAAAATGTAGCTCTTCATTTCTATGGTTAATTATACTGAATGAATAAATATTAGCACATTCAACTTAAAGTTTACTCGTATAACATCATCTTGAGAAAACTGACAAAATTATGGAGTGTTTTGTGCGGCATTTCAGCAAGATCCTCCATTCTTAACGACTGGGGAAAAAAAACAAGGTATAATCCATTTTCTTTGGAAGACCTTGTGATCTGCAGTAATTAGAACACAGAAAAACAATCAGTACCCTGAGGTCTGGGACAAGGACAAAGACTAGACAAATACAGCAGCACAAAGAAGCAATCATGAAGCAAGAAGGAGGTCTCCACATGGACAAGGACTGTAATCTGCTTGAGCAATAAACTGTTTGTTCCATCTCTAGCACAGCGTCCTGAGGGCTTTCTTGTCTGATGACTAAGGAGAAGCCATGCTGGTATTGTTTGAGATAGAGAGAGACTAGTACAAAGTCACTCAGTAATTTGACAAATAAATCTGCATTTCCACAGCTTCCAGAAAAAGAAGGTAAGTTAAGGGTGGAGTTCAGTGTCTCCGTTGTTCTTCTTATTAACACATCTAGTGAAAAGGACAACATCAACAATGCAATGAACCAACAAACTAGTAAGGCTGGATGTTATGGCCAAAAATAGGATCATCCTCGCATTCACTGATACTGATAATTGTCACAGTGTACACTTAATACCCTGCATTAGGTAGGACACAATTGTAACATGTCTGTTAGACCTGTCGGATACACACAGTCTGTTTTGGTGATTAACACTGAATGCAAACACAACTTTTTGATTACATATTGTTATACTCAGCTTGATCAGTCATTTATTTTTTAGTTCATGAATTGATTCTCTCTGCAGTTGTCTAGAACATGAAGCAGGAGATAATCATGTTCTGTGAAACATACTGGCAATACACAATGGCACTGGAAAATGGATTTACTTTTATATGCCACATAATAGTACTAAATAAAAAAATATATATACATATGAAAAAAGGGACTTACAAAGACGGACAAACAGCTACAGGTCTGGTTCCTATCACAGCCTCAGTAATATCTGAAAATGGCTGTAAACAATTATCTGCAGCTGTGTGGTTGGAATCTATGGAACATGTAGTGGTGAACAATTATATGCTGAGTCACAGCAGTACGTTGTCAGGAACCACCTGTTGTGCTGCGAGATTGGTAGGTTGGAGAGAAACAGCATGCAGCATAATGATTGTGACCTCCTTATAAACGCTCCTGGTAAACATTACACAAGATGTATGCCTGGTAAATTTATATAAGTTTCATCCTGTTCCATATATTTCAATATTACGTTTGCAACTTTTTGGTTTGATGGCCATAGAATTCTGTTATTGATCAGACAGATCAGCTATGAGATGCTTCAAAAGCAAGTAACCCAACAAAAGAAAAGACAAGAGTAGCTTATCTATTTCATTCAAGCACATTTGCTTCCTTTACATTACCAATAAAGAAAGACAGACAAAATTGCAGTGATATTTGAACATTTATTACAGCACTTAAAATATTTTATATATTTTTTATATTTCAAAAGATATTTGATGTCAAATTTGTACACTGATGTGACAGTCTGACTGCCAGCCAAAAGGTGGCCCACAAGCATCAGGAGACACCTGCCACTGTAAGATACACAGTGGCAGGTGTCTACAAGTGACATATGTCACTCGACCAAGAAAGCCACTTTTTGATCTCGGTCTCACTTTTCTTGGCTTCGTATACACTTGGTATTTCGGATGGTGGATAAAGTAGGTTTCTTAACTGTGTGGGCACAGGTTGTCTGCATATTTTACATTATGCTGCATGGCATTACAGATGTTATGTGACCTCTCTATGTTACAGTGACCTCTTCTTGTACTTATGTCTGACTCTCCACACATCCAACAGTGTGTGTTTTTTGTACACTTGTATGGTATGTAACCATGTAGTGGTAGGGTAATGAGGGTTGACCCAAACAGAACGGACACATTTATTGTAAATTTATACATAAATTTGCACCCCAAAACCCATGGCAAGTTTGAAAGGCAAGTCATCTTGGAAAAAAATCTCACATATGGCACCATTTATCAGACCCAGGAACCTGTAAAAACAGGAGGAAACGTCAAATATTTAACTTTTTCATTGGTCCTTGAACCAGTCATCTGTGATGTGCTGTTCTGTCAGAAACCAAATCTAAACTTAAAATTGTGATATTTCATCAGAATCACTCTATTCCACATATCAGTTAAAATGTCAAGTTTCCTTCATGGTTGTACGGTTCCTATAGAGTTGCACAACTTCATACTGCAGTTAAAAATTAGCCCACAGCGAGAAAAGGTGTGATGGGAGCAGAAAACATCCAGAAACTGCTTGGGATTCAGGGGGTTAATTGAGGGGATTTCTTTCTAGTAACTATCAAGTGTGTTTTATCGCCCAGCCCTACTAACAAGGACTGTGTGTACATCCAAAGCTTTATACATTATATTGATTCTCCTGTGCCATCTAGCTCTATTGTTGTCCAAAGACCTTTAGTCTCACTATCCATGAGCCAGACATTGGGGTGAACATGTCCTAACCTTAAAACCAGTGATTCCCAAGAATAGACTTCAGGACTTCCCCAAAGGGTTGCAAGAGAATAATAAGGGATACTTATGAGATGCTGAATAGAAGTAGGATATTCTGTTAAACCTTGATGTTTTTTCTTGAGAATTACTGGACAATTCTCTTTTTTCAAATAAGGAAGGTATCACTTTTTCTGCAGAAAAGAGTTGGCCATGGTCCCCAACAAATACATTATCTCCTCCTGTGACTCATATTTAAACATTTATGTCAGCAGGAACCAGTGAACCAGTCGGCTTGGGGCTGAGTGCCACAGACAAGCCTGGCAAGTCAGAAAGTATTGAGACACAAACTAAAGTATTATTGGTTTTGGTCTCTCCATGGGATTTGTTGAAAATAACAAATTTGGGATATTGCCAGTCTTATCCAGGATGGCCTCATGCAGCACCTAACAGCTAGAGACAAACTTCAACAGAAAGGAAAGAGGGAGAGGGAGAGAGAGAGAGAGAGAGAAAGAGAGCCTCCCAAAACGCGGTATGCAGTAAGCTGTCTTATACTGCGGTTTATACAAAACCAACAGCAGCCACCCCAAAATAAATCGATTCTTTCCCCTCACAGGGACGATGGGAGGTGTGGAGAGGAGATGACAAACAACCCTAGCAAGCATAATGGTAAAAGCTTATGCAGCTGCCAATGTCATCTTGCTACTGTGTGATTATTCAAAGGGGATAGAGATAAGTGGCATGCTAGCACCATGGAGCAGAGGAAAAAAGACAATGGAGGTAATGTGAGATATCGCTGCCGGATTACAGAGAAGAAACACTGTAACAAGCTCAAAGCTGGGAGTTGACTAATCTAAATCCAACCATTATGTTTTCATTGCCACTTAAATCTGTTTTCTGTGAACCAGGTGAAGCATAACCTTTTCTTTCTTTCTTTTCCAGGGATCAGAAGGCCTCATAGACCCATATGAATATACAAATGCACTTAAATAAACACACATAAACACAATCCCACTCACTTATGCTGAGGTGTTTTTTGGCAGTGGCCATGCGTTGCCTGAGGTTTGCTCTGTTTGCAGTTGTGTGGGTGGGTAGGTAACCTAGGGACAAACTGTTGTTCCTCAGCCAGAAACCTGATGCCCTGAATAGCTTGGGGTTCAAGCGTTGTGTTAACTTGAACTAGTGACCTTTCGACTGTGAATGAACCTGTAAGATGGAACCTCTTTGTCAGTAATGTCTTCCTATTAAATAAGGCTTTATATCCATGGCTCTGCAGTTAGGGTTCCTGTTTGAACTCACGATGCTTCTTTCTCATTTGGTATTTCCAAATGGCATATACATAACACATAGTACACCTCAGTGTCTTGAAAATTAATTTTTGTCTTGTGGCCAGCCACTTATTAGGAGCACATCAACTTTTAACTGACCTTTTCTCATTTGTGTTGTAATTTTGCTTGCTAATTCTGTGTTTTTTCCCTCACTTGCCTAAAACCCAGCACTGCACATCATTAAATCCTCTTCAGTAACAATGACAAAATCCTTGTCTCTCCCACTGCTCAAACAGAACCTCATGTATGGTAGACTTGTAGGTAGACTTCTCGAACAAATTTTATAATCATTTGAGCACCCTAGTGCTCCACAAGCGACCAGGCAGACACCTCTGAACCCATATGCTCTCAGAGACTTGTTAACGTCCATTTAGCCTGACCCCTGACACCACTGGCCCCAGTGAATGTCACCATATCTCACTAATGATGTCCTAGGGCCCTGGCGCTTGTCAGACTACATCAGTCCTTCCTACAGCCAGTTTGACTTGGGTTCTGGAAAAGCTACAGAGTAGTCCTTGGGCAGTACTTGGCAGATCTACCTTACTACAGACGGCCTGAAGCTGTTCCCACTTCTTAACTGCCCCATTTTTAGCACTAGTCAGGTACCTTTTAAGATGCTTTTAAAGCAGCAATTACCAGTGCTGCCTCCCTTGTTTCCAGTGTATCACAACGTGTTGCTAAGTCCGGTGGCAGCAACACTGAAAACAGAGGGTGGCTAAAGCAGGTGTGCGCCCACAATTATGCTGCTGTTTCCTGGCTCGATAGCTGTTTGATATTTTTTGCTTGCCAATCAGTTTGGCTCTGGTGCCAAATCTGGAAAATGTTTTAGCACAAAGGAGTGAATTGACTTCTTTTTCTTTTAAACACATTATAAACATTGTGGCAGATTTAAGGGCTCAAATCTGAGGATGCACATTTCAAGATTTTTGCTGATACCAGATATACTGACTCATTTTGGCTGTCTGTCGATGCCAATATCGATACATGCACATATTTTTTCAACTAATTAAACACATCTTATTATATTATATTATATAGGCATTGTCTGCCTGTCAATGTTCATTCTATTCATTTATTTTCTTTTTTAAGCCTTCATTGCCTGGTACCAATGACCAAGCAAGATTTTTACCCACAGTGCTACCACTATGGGTAAAAATGGAAATACGTTTCTCTCTGTGTGTATCTTGCCATACAAACTCCTTACGATGGAGGTGAAAAGCATTTTGTTTGCAGCACTGAAAGCATTAAATCATTCAGACTGAAAAACAACGGTACTGTCTCTTTTCAGACTCTGTTCTATAGTTCTCACACTGCCAATCTAACTCTTTTCTGCACTGTTTCCTAGATGACGAGGAAAACTACTCTTAGAGAGATATGCGGAGTGCTTCTATTTATGTTACTAAGACCTCTGTGACATTTTGCCCACTCAGGTCCAAGTATCATTTCCTCCCCCAGCAGCTGAACAAAAACTGGAAAACCAGTGCATACAGCTTGCAAAAGGTTTGACATTCTTACATTTAAAATCTAGCATATTAACCTTTATATTTATCACAGTTCTTGCAGCCACACACAAACTGCTAAAGCATGTGAAGTACATTAAAAAGTGTATTCGCTTTGTTTCCCGCAAAATCTCTTTTGTGCGTTGCTTGTTAAATAACACAACCCACATAATGAGAGCTTCAGACAGTGAGTAAAATTACATTTTTCATATAGGCTGGAGGTATTAGCAAATCTTCTGCTACTTTCATAAGGCAGAGATGTAATAATCTATAAATTTCACATCTAATTACCACTTTTATGCACAAGGAATGTGCATCATATCTGGTGTTTTCTCAAGCATTATTTTCTCTGTGGTTAATGTGCTTTGATCTGGAGGGTGGAGGTGCATATTTAGCTGTAATAGAGATTAAATATAATATTTATAATGTGAATTAATGTTAGACAAAATTAATTGAGGAATTTGCTCAAAGCCCGGGCATTAACTTTGTTGTATATAGAAATGCAACAACCTTTCTAAATAGTGATCAAAGTTCTGCTCTTGTTACCTCTGAAAAATCACTGTCTACAAGAAAAGTTGTTTTTTTTAAAAAACTTTACTGAATTTGAGAAGTTTAATTCTCTTTGGATTAAGAAATAATCAATACAGGCTGTTTTGATTGCTAGATACCACCAGACCTTTCTCTTCCTCAGGAACAGTACAAATACTGTATGGATATAGGTCTGGCCATGTGAGATTGCTTATCTCTTAATCCCTGGTAAGAAAAAAAAACTTCCTTTCACTATATTGGCACTGCTGTGCAAACTGAACTGCATGTGGTACGCACAGAAACTGAGATTTCTCAGTTATAGTATGCCAATTACAAACTGGTGGTTTGTCTGTGTGCAGACTCAGAGCCAGATGTTCAAATGAAGACAGCAGTTTGGTTTTCAAACGCGCTCCTGTTTTTGGATGTTACACAGATTAATGCCAATTTTCTTCTCTAGTTAACATAAGGGCAAATAATGATTTTAAAAGACTGCAGAAAAAGCAAGGCCAATCATAGAGACACTCCCAGCTGTTGTGTTGGTTGGGAGCATTTATTTTGCATATTTACAGCTGTGGTACCTCGGATTGGGTCGTGGGACAGATGGAAGGACGAGTGTGGACTGCAAAGAATACAGAGTTTGACAATCTGTCATTGACGCTGGCATCCTTTTCGCTTGCGATAAACAGCGTCTCTGTGTGTAATCCAATCTGTCTTTTGGCCTTTTGTTGCCAACACGGAGTGCTACAATGAGCTGTGCGGGAGCTGACAACATTCTTACCTGTGGTTCTTTTTGCAGTCTGATGTGCATCCCCTCGTGGCCAGACAAAGCCCTCTTCTCCACGGCATGATGCCTGAAGTGATAATAATCTCCAAAAACCTGCACGGACACAAAGAGAGAGGCAATGAGTTCACCTGCAGCAACAGGATGGCCAGATAACACTCTGTGCTCACCAAGGCATTCATGTGCACACAAGCAAATGTGCAGACTGTGTTTATCCCTAAAAACGTCGAAAACAGACATGTTCATTGGGACATGAGAGCCTGGCATTTCCTGGCCACATTTAAAACAAAATGAGCATTTGTTACCCTGCTGGTTTGTACAGATGTGAGCGTCTTTTCAAATCTTCCCATTTAAAATTACTTCATTAACACCCATCACATATACCGAGAATCTTAGCAACAGAAGTGCTGTAAAAGCCACATGAAATGTGCAGTCTCATGTGCCTGAGAACTGTCTGTTATTATTATGGAAATGAGGTACTAAAATTTCAACAGGCAGTTCAGTATTAGATACCTGTTCGGTAAGGATATCAACAGATCCACGGATCATGTCTAGGCTGTTTAGAAGGGATGATAAAAGAGCCTGTCAATTTTACACAGCAGCAAAAGCCAGAATAACAGAAAGAAGCTAACCTGGAAGTGGTGTGAAAGAAGTTTAGATCTCTAACAGATTGGAAAAAATGCGAGACACACACAGAAGGGCACCAGTCTAAGGACATTCATTAATCAAATGCAGATGGACACTATCAAAAATGATTAGACATGTCCATTAGAGCTATTCTGAAGCATTCCTTGGACTGCTGTCATTGTTCCCTTACACGTCCTACACATAAAACAGCTTTTAAAGACAAGTGATTGGGTGACAGCTGTCACCAAACTGCCCTGAAACCTCTGGGGATGTTTTCTTTTTATCAGCCTTGCTCTTAAGCAACACTTGCAGCAGCCTGAGCCTCGTCTAGTCATATCCAGGACAGCTGACCCAAGAGCAAGATAGAGACTAATTAATAAGGACATCCAGGGATAACTGTGCAATAAAAGATAAAAATAACCAAACAAAAAATGGAGGAAGATGACGAACAATCCAGCCACTCTTTGTATGGGTATTCACAAGAGAGCAACCCCCATTTGAAGAGGAAGAATTGCAATCTGTACAGTAGTGCCACTGGGGACTGGCTCACCTTCACAAGCCCAGTGGAGCAGAGGAAGAGAGGGGGGAAGAGGAGGAGGAGGTGGGAATGATGGAGGGAGGCAAGGGCGGGAGGGAGACGCAGGGTTTGACAGGCCGACCATGCAGGATGGATGTGTGTGAGGAGGGAGAAGAGCAGACGCAGCAGGATGGAAGGCTCTCCTGGGGCTGCAGGCTGATTCTGCAGGCAGGCTGTCTGCGAGCAGACCGGACCGGAGGCTGAAGCTTAGAGGGCCGAGTCTGGCATCAGTGATATAAAGCTGCCATCCTAGCACCAGCCAATCTGACTTCATTTGTCAAATATTTGTAATTAAGAATTGATTTTATTTCACTTCTTGTGATAATTTCCACAAAACCCAGACTTAATTTACTCAGTTATGCAGAATGATCTTTTTTTCCCTTGGAGTTCACACTGCATTCAATTATGAGTAGAAAAGATGAATAAGACTGATATTGTGGGCAGACAGCTTTGCAAAAGGACAATCCTGCAATGATTAAAAACGTGGTGCATGAAAGAAATATTTTCAATATGAAAGGTTTCTTTACTGATTTAAACTGTGCTAATACATAGGGGAATACATGTGAAATAGCTTATGATTGAGTCACGCAAAACCTGATAATAATCCTTAAACTCCCAGATAGCAAGCGGGTGTAAACATGTCAGACAAACAATATGGATCACTTAAAGTAATATCGGCAACACTAAACAGAAAGGGGAATTTACAGACTGTTGAGCCAGGTCCTAGACTGACCTTGATCCTGCTAACTTCATGATAGTGTCATTAAATTAGACAATCAGTAAACGACCTTACAGACGCCCAGTCTTCAAAACACCATCAAGGCAAAAAAGGAAAAAGCTGTTGAATGATACGCGATCGAGGTGTGATGAAAGATGTGACCCAAGAAATTAATGAGGCCCACTTTCACATTGATTGCAGCAGGGCAGAAAGCTAATTTTGTGCTGCACTGGGGTGGCTTTTCAGTGGAACAAACCTATTTCCTAGAGTGCTGATGTCCTCATTTAGACCAAGAGTCTACGGGTCTTGGGAAAATTGAGACGGCAACGGGAATGTTGGTGTAGCTGCCCATGAGTGCGGCTGAGTCATACTTCTCCAAAGCCTAAACTAGACTGAATCATATGGGGTGTATATGTGTGTGAGTGTGTGTGTCAGCAATAATAATTGAGAGCACTGTAGGTCATTAGTCACCCTGCCACTATGCTTTGAGTCTGCATTAGAGGCTTGCTGCCCTTTACACCCCTCGCTGGGCAGTGCCAGAAGTTGCTATCTCAAGTGTTTCTCACTTTAGCTGTTTTGCTCCTATTTTCTTCCTCAATACCTTGATGTTGTCTCGAACGAAACATTTATCAGAGGTGCGCATTTTCATTAAAATTTTTTTTCCATAATAAGTCAAAAAAATGTGAAAAAAAATCCCAGAGCACAAGGTGGTATCTACAAATTGCTTATTTTGTCTGATCAATATTCCAAAAAAACTAATACTTTTAAAAACAAAACAGAAAATTCTTACATTTGAGAAGGTGGAACTACTGAACACTTGAACACTAAAAAAGTGATTTAAATGAACTGCTGCCAATTAGTGACTCTGACCACTCATTAATCAATAAATCCAAAGTTCACTGTACATACTAGTCTATGCATAGTTCCTGGTCTACACAGAAGACTATTTTAAAATGCGCTGTGGGAGAACGGAGAGAAAATGTGCCAAATGTATGTTTTGAAGACATGCCCACAGGTTTCTCTCTAGTCAAATCCAAATCTGCACATCATACCGGAAGAAGCATCGCATCCTTCAGAGATATTTTACCAGAGGCATGTATGTAGAGCAAGTATGCCAAGTATGAAGTATAAAAATAAGACACCACTGTTGACATCAGCAAGAAAAGATGTAATCTACGAAATGAGATCAAGAAGATATTATATGTGAACTAGCTAAAAGTCAACAAAAACTGATAACAGACTTTAATGGAATGTTAATATACTCTTGGTTAATTATGCAAACAAGATGGATTTATATACAGGAGGTTTCCTTATAAATGATTTAGACAACACATTTTAATAAAATACATATAATTAACTTTCCATTTGATGAAAAAGTATATTTCAGATGTATCCTCTAGAATTGTGAAGCAGGGCTTTGTGAGAAGACAGATCACAGTAAAAATATCCTCGTAAATGTCAGGGAGAGTAACCCTTTTAATGTAATTCTAGTAATTTCCTAAATGGAAAATAATAACTCACCATTTTTACTTTGTCTGAAAGACCTGAGCTCCAAAGCAATCTACAAGTGAAGCTTACGTTTCACCGTTCATGTTCTTCATCTCACATTGCGAAATCCACTGTGACTAGAATGTTACTAAGAATGATCAATTTTTCAAAACTTGCTTCTACAACATGGAAAAAAAATCTGAAACAGTGTGATGTATAACATTTGATTAAACATTTATCCTTGACTTAAGTCAGTTTTGATGACACAAGACATGTACATACTTCTTTCTTTTTTCCTTTTCTTTTTTCTCCCTTTAAAGCATGTACATTTATAATTTTATGACAACAAAGGCAGTAAAATGCACTGCCGGCTCAGCTTCAAACCACAGAGAGATACAGTAAGTAGCTGTTGAATATAGTGGAGTAGTTAACAATTAAAGAGCCAGCTATTTCCTCACGAGTTGGTGAAGACAAAAAAAAGAGGTAAAAGACTGACTATTGGACTTATATGGTGGACAGAAACATGACTGTAAGTGTTGTGGAATGTAATTTAATGTTGCTAAAATAATTTTCCTATTGCTTTGGTGTAACAGATCATTGTATATGTCTTCGTCAGAAAATTAACTTCATTTAAGTAACTTTTTAGATCAAGAATTGTATGGATAGTTATGCTGCGTACAGAAAAATGGACTCTTAGCCTTGATAAGGTTTACCTTGAAATCTTAAAGACTTCTTTTGGTGAAAATCAAGCTTTTTTAGCCCTGTCAACCCTGTTAATATACTATGTGTATTTTTATATGCTCGAAGACAAATCCTGAGCAAAATGTGCAGTTAATGCCACAGCATTAATCTTTGAATCTGCAGTCTACCAAGGATTGTCTCAAAAGCATGGATTCAGACTTCCAGAGTTTCACATCTAACAGACATAAGAAACCAATACTATTAATCTATGGGTCTTTCTGTATCATTATTCTCGTGCAGAATGAGTTTCTGGTTCTAAGATGTATGGCTGAGTTACTCCAATATTAGTACTTGCCACCTGCTATTGTGTAGCAGTTTTTGAGGGCAGTTGTAGGTTATCTGGTGTTAGCAGATTTGTGATAGGAGCAAATAAGAGTTACAAAAAGTCTGTACAAAAGTCCGAATGTACTGTAGCTTACACCATGGGACAGCCCTCTCTTGTGACAGACTTTGCAGGAGTCCATCTGTGAGTCTGCAGGCATGAGCGCCAAGACAGATCCCTCTGTGTTATTATGTTAATTAGGATTTAGCATGGAAAAATATTCCTCCATGTCTACTCATGCTTGGTACCTCCTGTACAGTCACAAGAAGAACTTGAACTATGTGACTGTTTTCGACATGACATTATTTATGAACTGAGATTTGTCTAAATTGGGGTTATCTGATGTGAATGTCAAGTATTTCAAGCTTGTAATTTGAACAACTTTGAACTTGCAAGAGTGTGCACTTGTGCGATACAGACAGATGTGGGAGTCTACACGTTGGCTGAATTTGACTGCAACTGACATTAAGATCGCTTATCAAAAGCTTTCAGTCAGTTTGAGAGCGATGTGAGGCATCAAAGAGGCATCAAGCAGTTGCACTTGTTTTTTCATGATTTCTTCAGCCCACTCACCATACCAGTGTTTTTACTTTGGGTTTTTCTTTTTCTAATAATTCTTTACCTGCCATACTCTCTGTACCCACCACTCACTGTTGGGCAATGAAAGTTAAAAGACACTGTTTACCGCAGGATGTTCTGTATCAGAGGTCATGCTTATAGTATTTTTCTACAATTCACCAGGGAATTCAAGCAGCTATCTGCTGACGTTATCAGACAGAGTGGTTGTTAAGACTTCAAGGTGACTGAAAGCAATGTCACGGTGTGTCTCTTACATCCCATATTCTGCTGTGTCCTGTTCTGGCCCATGCCATGGTGGCTGCCTTGGTCTCCAGCCATCTCCAGCCACAGTTGTTAAGTCAATATTGGCCGGAGGGGATTGGCTTCAGATCAGTGGTGCTGAAAAGAGGAATGTAGCAAGCTTTCACTGGGCTGTAACCTCGTGTTACTTCACATTACAGTGTATGTGCATACAACTGTTTAGGCAACTCTCCAATGTTACAAACTGATTTGAAATGGGGGAAAGTTTTCTCTTTGCTCTCATCAAGCTAGCGAGGATAAAATTATGCACTGCACTTGTTGAGAAATGTGCGTGAAATTTGTTTCGTGCCAGACAGTCTGTGGTTGTCTCAAATGATAGGCAATGGAAAAGGTACACAATGAAATCTAATTTTTCTTATCACCAAACTGTAATTCCGCAGGGAGACTCATAAGAATTCCAATATTCAGAGAGCTGGTGATGTAGAAACTGTGGAGAATGAGAGTAGCTGTGTGGATTCCAGTCGTCTAATACAATACAGTACGTGTATTTGTATGCCTTCAACATGGGGACTGAAAACAAATATTCCGTATCCAGCTTGGGAGCTTAAAGATCCACTATGCTGATATTGACTGTGACAGAGTACCACATTAAGTGTATTCCCTTAAGCTTGGGAAAAGTGCATAGAGGCAAATCAACCTTATTGGAACTGGCGTCAATCAAACCCATCTTTCAAAGAAAAACACCGTCATCAATGGCTGGACACAGCAGTAATAACAGTATTTCACTCTAAACACTGAGCACCCTAATTCTCAGCCTGTGATACTTTATACAGAATAAATCCACTAACCTTGATGAAAACTGCTTCAGTAGGCACATAAATGTGTGACACACCATGCTCTTCTGCTCCCCTGTACTGCAGGAAGCTACTCTGAGGCAGCTTCTGTTGCACTTCTGAGATAGAAATGTCAGTGGCACAGCAGAGCTCATTGATTGCCACACAGCCCACCATTCCTTGCTCCTCTTTCGCTTTCCCATTTATGCATGCTGCCTTTCCTTTTATTTATGTTGCTTATGCACACAAAACACACAAGAAAGTAAAACCCTATACAAATGGGTGCTTTTTTTGCGTATATACACAGCAAATGTGTTGCTGTCGTGCTGGTGTGGTGTGATATTTGCTTGTGGGCAATTAAAATAGTCATGTTGCTGGTGTCCACTGAGCCACTGGGCTGCCATCTTTTGGAGTAATTACAGCTGAAACTGGGGTTCCGCTTAGTGGGAGTAGCTCATTATTTTACTCTGAAATAGAAGCTAATTGAGTGTTTTCAAATGAAGGGTAATTATTTGTTTGCATCTTAGCTCTAATTCTGCATGCTGCCCGCCTTGATTCTATTCACCAGCTCAGGAGACTTACTGTCTTGGGAAAAGCTGAGCCACAAAAAACAGCTTTGGCTAATTATGTGGCTAAAGAGCAAATATTTAACAAAATGCCGACGAAGATCGTCCCTACAGTAGTCGCAAAGCAACGAAAGAGAGGCAGCATGGAAGGTGTGAAAAGCAATGTGGGCTGTTGAATATGTGTTCTTCAATAACAATAAAGAATAGTTATACGAGTAGCTGTGGTGAAAGCACAAAGACCTTGAAGGTAAAGAGACGCTAAATCATAGTGCGCCCAGCCAGACCTATTCCTATTCTGGGAGAGGAAGACACAGCGGAATATGAAAGAAAGGAGGGAAATGAAAGTGAGGCAAGAGAAAGAAAAATATCTTGAGAGAATAGATAAATGGAGAAGGTGGAGAACTAAGTAGGAAATGGCCACAAAAGCCATGCGTCACTAAAAGAGCAGAAATACGTAGTCCCTGCTGAAGCCTGACCTTTGGCTAAGATTACCATAAAACTACATTTATACGGCTCTGGTTCTATAAATGACTACTGTCTTACAACCCAAATCATTGATGATATCAGCCTCTGTGATTCTCTGCCTGAATAAACATGGTGAATCACCTCTCATGTCTCGATGCAAAAGGGTTAGAGCTAGACGAGAAAATTAAATAGCCAGAGTTTATGAATTTTGTGCATTTACTGCCGGCATAATAAAATGTAGAAAAAGTAGCACGCCTGATCTGGCTTATCTCTATGGTGTGATTTTTCAGAGAACAGATAAGGGACAGAGGAGGGAGATGGGGCTTATCAAAAACCAAACACACAAGTGCAGAGCTACATCATCACTCAGCCGAACCTTGCTAAGAGAGGCATTGATACATCCAGCTAGCATCTTGAACTCACAAACACGCGGAGGTTCAAAGTAATTCGCATGAGTGCAAGCAAGGGCGCGCGCACACACACACACCCACACACACACACACACCAGATTCTCAGCTATGGCCTTGAGAACTGAGAACGATAAAAAAAAGAGGAGGGAGGGAAAGTGTGTATGTGTCTGAGAGAGAGACATATTAAATATTTCAGATCAGTCCTTGCCTTTTTAATTTGAGATTTATCCCACTGGGCTGATTCTTAAGTCTAAAATCCCTTTCTTGGTTGGAGAAAATGTGCTAACCAAATTAGTACACACCCAATTTTAACTACACTTTACCAGAGAGTTGGATATTCATTTAGTCAAGGGAGAGCCGTATCCATTACTTTTTGCCAATGGTTTCCTCTTGTATTGGTAACATCAATAATCATACAGTTAACCTGCTTTGATTTTACAGAGCAATGGTCTGACAAGCCCAGGGGTGAAGGAAGCTAGGCATCACTCCATGAAATGCTGCTGTAACCATTCATTGAGCAAGAAATAGAGATAGAGAGCAAAAGCAAGTGACAGACAGCATAGGAGGAAAAAGGAAGAGAGAGGATGAGAGGTAGACTAGCACATGTTCAGATGCATTGGTAAACAGAATCTTTGCTAAAACTGGGGCCACGGGGGGCCTCCTCCTCTTGCCATAGGGAAAAGCAGGGTAAGATGTTATGATACATGAAAACAACTTTAGCGGGAAAGCAAAGGATTGAGATCAAACTGGGTTAATTTTCAAGCCGTTGGGAGAGAGGTAGCATAAATACACAGTCTGAAAAGATGAGCAGGATCAGTGCTCCTTGGATCTGAAGAAGCCATGGGAACAAATGTGCCACCACAGTGAGTGCATCTGACAAAGAATTTAGGCGATGAAGTGCGGCATTATGTAAATGAAGAGAAAGACGAAAAATGCTTGAGTGAGTAAAATAAATAAATAAAAACACCTCACTGCACCTGAAAATCTCTTGAAGTACTTAGTACATTACAGTGTTTAGTAGTCAAAGGTGTTGGACTGCACAAGTACAACCTGAATGCTGCTGGCCTTTAGTTTATGCCTGAAGGCAGCATGTCGTTTTGATTGCCATGTCATAAAATATTAAAAGCAGTTCTGGTTTGAGGTGAACGGCACACACAAGCTGCACTTGACTCGGTCATGCAAAAGAAAAAAAAAAGCATTTCTCGCTATTCTCCAGTTATTTATGTTAATAGCGCCCTGATGCTTGATGAATTTGTTTTAATCTTTCGTCCACTGGGTCATGACCAGACTTTCCCAAAGAATGGAAGGCCTGATACTTTTTAGTACAAAAACTACAGTCCATGGAAAATCGATGTGAAGAGCACTCAAAGGGTTGTCCTATTGATTTTTCATAGACACAGATCAGTCAATCTATCAATGGATGCAAGAGGGGAGTCAGAGAGAGGCGCCGTGGGTGTATAGCACAACAGTGATGGACTACTGAAAAGGAAATGTGCAAAACGTCCTCTGCCTAGTATGTGTCCTTCACTTCAAAGGCTCAGCTAAAGAAAATGGAAACTGTCAGCACCTTCAAACATGCAGCAATAAGATGCAACCCTACTGCATAAAAAACAAAACCCTTGAGAGGAAAAATCACCTTACATTGTCACTTAAACTTCACAGAACAATGAAGAAACCCTTGCGAGCACATGCACAACATATACTGGCACACATACACCTTCTATTTCTCTGTCTTCCATTCTCCATGTGTGATGAGGTCAATAAAAAAGACAACCCCAGCCTCCAGCTGTCCCCTCCGGCTTGTTCCTCAGACAGTGGCCTGATATGGAGCACCAGGATACTGTGAGGCTGCTGGATTATTCATTTGCAGAGTGTAACTCAGCCCACTGCTCTTTTCCACATCACCTATACTGAATTCCCTGGTGTCAGAGCAGCCTCTGTCAGGCTTCGTCACCCTAGTTTTCAGGAACTGAAGTAAATAGGTTCCACTTCCATTTCCATTCAGCTCTCGTCAGTTTAATCCCTTTACTCTTTGTCTTTCACTCACACCCTAGTAACTCTTCCTCTAGTTCCATCTATTAATACTGACATGTACTGTGCTTACATTGTATCCCCTTCCTCATATTGAGACCTTTATTCACAATACAAGTGTGTTCCCATCTGCTTGTCATAAACCTGAACAATTCAGACTGTATGTGAGCACATTACAAATGATCACATTTGTCTACGGTCTTCCAGGCTATTGTGGATTCTGTCTTTGTAGCATTTTCCCGAGATGTGATGATGTCTCTCACCTTGCCTGCACCATTTAAGCATTTTGCAGCACACTGCAGTGGGTTGAAAAGTGCAGTAGGTTTGGTGTGTCATTGGTAATCCGGCGGCAGACTGCAATTTTGGTGTCAAGATTGTACTGGCTGCTGCCTGTCTGCTCAGGGTCAATAACACATCTCTGTTCTTTGGTCCTTTTGTCATTCTAATAGATGGAGGAATACATCATATCATTATTTCCAGAAACCTCACCAACTACTGTTATTTGTGTGCCTCTCTCACTTTCATTAGTCATTCTTTAAACTGTAGAAATATCTAATTGCAAAGAAAATCTACATTTATATTCCAGTTATGGCAATAATGCCAGCGAAACATTTTTATTTCAAAAAAATGCCATTGCACACAGGAATCATAGTAACTGCTTCAATGTCAATATGTCTAGAAATGTGAACATAAAAAGAGAATTACCTCTCATCTCATCTTACCTTTGCAGCAAATTTAGGCTGCAAAATATCACCACCTCACTTTCCGCCTTTCATTAGTTTGCTTTGACTGCATATCATGTTGGGGGCAGCCTTTTTACACAGGATAAGAAAAGCTAGTTTTTGGTCATACCTGTTCTACTGGTAGACTATGTATGATAATGAATTTCTTATGTCACCTTGTTGAATTTTTTGCTGTGTGTTCTGTACCCTGCACCTTCATTCACACAATTATCTGCTTTCTGTGTCCTTCCGAGGCCACTGCAAACATATTAGGGTGATTAGTATTAATAGTGATTAGTAGTAATATATATTGTCTTTTTTGGATTTGCTTTACCAATAATAAAGTAAAACTTTTTCAATAACCAGTGTGTTGAATTTCATGGCATCTAGGACAAACACAAAAGGCCCCCTCTTGAGTCAGTGGTTAGTTTGTCTGGTTTGGGTTACTGTACAAACATGATTGCACAACATGACTTGTATGTAAATACGAAAGGCTCATTCTAAACTCCAGAAAACACAGCAATTATCACAGGCTGGAGATGTCCCAGTTAATTTTTTTGGCCTCCAGTCTAATTTGTTGGATATTTAGTGTCATCAGATACCCCAAGAGTCCCAATCTGGTACCATTTTCCTAGATAATATTTTTTATTTTCCTAAAAAGTAACATAAAAAGAGATAATAATATAGTATTTATGGATATTGCAACTTTCAGAATATCTATGTAATAACTATGGCTTGTATCATTTTTAAGTTGTGTACAACAGAAACAAGTGAATTTTGCCTAAAGCAAAGGATTTTTTTGTCTCCTCAATCCAGCCCAACATAGCTTTAAATGCTTAAAAATATAACAAAAACAACAAAATGTGATGAACACAAAATGTGATCAAAAACATCACGAAGTATAATCACATTTTAGCAATCACAGCGAGATCTACACTCAATACAGGGTGTACTGTTCCAGTTATTATGTGGTTCGACTCTGAAGAATTGCTTTTAATCAAATAGGCACGTAACATAATATTACTCTGCTTGTGCATACCAAGAAGTGTACTCAAAAGAACAAGTAACTAGATTCTTCAGAGTGGCCTTACAGACAAAGAACAAGACTCTCATGCTTCAAGCCAGAAAATCCCACTGTTCATTTCCAATACACAATATGCAAGGGCCATAGAACTGGAAGAGCAAGCTGACTCTGAGAGTAGAAGGATCTGTGTGTCTTTGAACCAAGCCTCTTTCAAATTCATGGAACATTACGGCCTTTCCTTGAACCTCAAAGTACAGACACACAAGGACATCAAAATATAGTGTCTTTAGATTTTGAGAACTGGGGTCTCCACATATTCAAAATGGAAACTTGAGCTTTGCATATCCTCATGACAGCCTGCAATAACCTTTGTGAGGGAGCTGGTTTTGTACCTAAATAGATAGATGAGCATTTTAAAGCCCTGGATTATTATGAGTCAGAGCATGAATACATCAGAAACAACAGACAAAACACATACAAAACAACCCATGTAAGCATGCATAACCAAGCTGTGTTTTTATAAATCCAAACATGGTCTGGCAGTCATTTACCACTGTCTGCACTTCTGCCATGATATGAAATTACACCTTTTTTAACTAAAACAAAGTAACAGCAGTCACTGTTATATGTACAGAGCACTTTGTAAAGAAGCACCTAGAATCAAGGACTGTTGTGCGGTATTAACACTAGAACTCCCAAGGCCGTCATTTTGACGGCTCTCACACTTTGATGTGTAATTATTCTGCTTGTACAGATCTCTGATGTTCATAGTCTTTTGACTTTTCTTGTATCTGTATGAATTGCATTTCCATATTGCATTTTCAAAGCAACATGTAAAAAATAAAGAAATCTGAGTAAATATTCCTATAACTACCGAAGCCGTCAATTTGACGGCTCTATCAATTACATTGTAATATTTCCCGCCGCTGACACGGCGTCACCAGGTTGCCCATAGCAACCGGCATTCCTCAGCGCGAGACTGACCTCCCTGTCACTGTCAGCTTGAACTTTTACATCATGGCAAAACGGCCAAAACAAACATTTTCCGTTGATGAGGTGCTCGATATGCTTCAAAACATTGACGAGGCCGATTCAGGAGGAGATGGGGAGTCTGATGAAGACTGGTCGCTGGATGGTTCAGCTGATTCTGACTCCGAGGAGGACGATCAGCCGCCCGCTAAGAGGAGCCGAGTCAGCCGCTCATCTCAAAGTGGCGACACGGTTCAAGGTGGGACTTTTTGCCTGGCTTTAGTTTACAACATAGGCCAACAAGTGAATTGATATAAGGCTAATGGGATATTTTTCTAACGACAGCTGCCATGTCCGCAGCAGGGTCAGGAGAACCAGCACAGCCGGAGCCACCTGGAGGTTCACCCCCGGCACTATCAGCAGGGCAGGAGCAGGGAAAGGATGGTACGGTGTGGACTTTGGTCCAGGGAGAGGAGAGAGGGAGGCGGCAGATCCAGAACGTCCTGACTGAGGCCGAGGGACCCACTCTTTACGCAAAGCAGAGAGTCCAAGACGCTGTAACTGCCTTCTCCTGCCTTGTAAACATTGAAATACTGGAGCACATTCGGGACTGCACTGTGTCCGAGGCCCGCCGAGTCCTCCAGGACGACTCGTGGGAGTTGAGCATGCATGAGCTCAAGGCTTTTATAGCGCTGCTCTACCTGCGCGGAGCCACCGGAGGGAGAAACCAGGAGCTGTCCAGCTTTTGGTCGGCTGAATGGGGGAATCCTATTTTCAAGGAGACGATATCCAGAAATAGGTTTCAAACAATCATGCGCTTCCTTCGCTTTGACCAAAAGGACACTCGACCTCAACGCCTTGAGGAGAATAAGTTTGCTCTGGCGAATGAGATGTGGGATGGCTTTGTCAGCAACAGCATCTTGTGCTACAAGCCTGGCGCGGACATCACCATCGACGAGCAACTTCTTGCCACCAAAGCCCGTTGTCCGTTTACACAGTATATGGGAAACAAGCCCGATAAATTTGGGATAAAGCTTTGGGTAGCAGCAGATGTGGGCTCGAAATACATGCTCAATAGTGCACCGTATCTCGGGAAAAAGGAGACGCGCTCAGGTGACCTGCTCCTCGGGGAGAGCGTGGTGCTGAAACTGGCGCAGCCTTTTATTGGCAAGGGGCGAAATATCAGCACCGACAACTTTTTTACCTCCCTCAAGCTGGCCAGGATTTTGCTGGCGAAGACAACTAGTCTTGTTGGGACTGTCAACAAAAAGAAACGAGAGCTTCCATCCTGTGTCAACAAGACAATGCCACTCTTTGAAACTAAAGTTTTCAAGAATGCCCAAGCCAGCCTGACCATTTACCAGTGCAAACGTAAAAAAAATGTTTGTATTTTGAGCACGGCACACTCAGCAGCAGGCAGTTTCAGTGGTCCTAAAGCCAAACCAGAGCCTGTGGTTTATTACAACCAAACAAAGGTCGGCGTGGATGTCCTGGACCAAATGGTCAAAATGTATTCTGTGAAAGCTGCAACCCGAAGATGGCCAGTTGTAGTTTTTTACAACATGCTGGACATGGCAGCTGTCAACGCGTGGGTCCTCTACAAAAAGTGTCTCGGCCTGAAAACCCCCAGACGCGACTTCATCCTGGAGCTCGTCAACCAACTGCGCGCAGACCACATGCGCACCAAGCGGCCTCCGCTCACCGGGCTCGTTGCTGCACCTGCCTCTGTTCCCTCTCCTTCCTCCGCTGGTACAGCAGACACGAGAAGAAGGCAGTGCCAGATCAGGAAGAACTGCGCAAAAAACCGCTCCACCAATGCGTGTGTGAAGTGTGAAAAGGTTGTGTGTGGACAGTGCGCTGGGGAGGTTGTGGTTGTGTGTCTGAATTGTAAATAGGCCTAGTTTCTTTCAGTTTCTGTAAATATGTTAGTTAATTAATTGTTATTTATATTTGTGATGGTTATTTCGCTTCTGTATTTATTGAATGTATTTTATCTCTTTATTGTTCTTCTCTCAAATATTTTCCTAAAGCATAATAAAAAAACATGATTTGTACATATTTAATTTTTAGCATTTAAATGTATTATAATTGCATATGAGTATTTATTATATTTTTACTTGCTGTAACTTAATCATTTAAATTTATTTTTGTTCTATATCAACATGTCTCTGAAAAAATATATAAATGAAAAGAAACTCAGTAAACCATTTTATAATCCATCTTTGTTCTTTTGTTATTATTATTATTTAAGTAGTATACCCCATATAGCCACCATAATGATAAAACAAATAATAAAATACCCTCACACAGGCCAAGTTATTTCTTTGAGCGCTGAGAAATGCCTGTTGCTATGGGCAACACAGCGTCAACAGAGCCATGCGAGTGGCGGGGAAAATATACAATGTAAACAATAGAGCCGTCAAAATGACGGTTGCGGGAGTTCTAGTAGTTTTCGAATTCTGGTAGTCCTAGTGTTAATGAAAGGTCGCTGCCATGGTAATATCTTCCATTGACTTGAAAGCTGGTAAAAAGGTAGGAAAAGAGCCACATGTAAGAGTTATACACAGGCATACACAAGAACATTGTGTTTTATAGCTATGCTTACCCATGTGTAAAACCCTTGCCCTTCAACTTACACCCCCACCAGAGCTGACAGGGTGGAAGCCATTAAGTGTATCATCACCCCATTTAACAATTTCTTTGTGTTTCTATTCATTGACAGCAAGGCATAAACATGGAGTGTGACAGTGTTGACACGACAATGATCTAAGTGACCAAGCATAAATGACACTATTAAAAAGAGCATCCCCCACATAGCAGTGAGCGGCGGCAGGATTGCGTTGTTATGGTGCTATTTAAGGCTCTTCCTTGCAAAGGTCATGACATTTATAACCATTTCATCTCCACATTATGCAAGTGAGATAGAAAAAAGGATTGGATTTACAAACTAAATGCCTATATTAATTTGACAAATAATTACAAATGCCATCTAAAAATAGAAAGAAATTTTAAATAACTGGAATATAATTTGTGAGCATATCGCTTGCAATAAGCAGAAACAAAGTTTCGGCACAGCAGTTTAAAATATCACATTACTGCAGGGTATAAAATGTAATGTAGCAGAAATGTAAGAACTAAACCACTTCTAATACCTGCTGTGTGGGGTGTATGTATTTGTATGACTGCACTGAAAACATGACAGAACAGTACACTTAATATAAAAGACTCTTGCACAAGGTCCCCCGTTAGCCTTCATAGCAATGATAAATGGGTGGAGCATTCTGTTCAGCTACATCATATGACTAGCACATTTAGCACTTTTTCCACTACAACTGGAAGGATTTCTGCAAAACAAAACAGTGGGATTAAACATCTGTGGACCATTAAATTTTTTAACCTCATTTTGTTTTCCAATTTTGATTCATGCATCCATAACAGAGCCACAGACATCTTCTAAGAGCTGGATTGAGACAGCCTGGTGTGCAGTGCTGTTTGTTCTTTCACAATCCTCCTACAACACAAAACAACAACAACAGAGCTAGAAGCAGAATGCTATTAGCTTTATAATGAAAACCTGATGAAAAGGAATTTGAGTTTCAGTCATTCGTGACAGCCTCTATGATGTATTCACTGAATAGCTTGAAAGAAATCTTCTCAATTATGTATGATCATCTCTCAACAAAACTTACTCCATTCCTGCAATGCTTTAGAAGGGTGACCGCACGATGCCATACTTGCTATGACAATAGAATCCATTTGCCTGATAACTTCGCCAAAATGTTTTTTCACAAAAAGTAATCCTGCACATGGAACAAGCATGACTATATGTTGCTTTTGCAAAATTATAGCACACACAATGGTGTAGCAAGTGAATCTGCTCGACTGCCAAAAGGTGTTGTGTGGAAAATTAAAAATTTTGTATTACAGCATTGTCAATCAGTTCTACTATACAACATCTTAGATAGAATACCCCGCAGCCTTCATTGCAGTACAAAAGCAGCACAGATGGAGGTTGGGCGCATGGGTTGGGGGTGGGAACTTAACAACAGCTTTCACTGTACACAAAAAATAGACATAAATAATGCAGTCATCTTTCCCATTACAGTATAATGCAGACTAGGAGTTTATAGTGCTATGCCACCTCTTAATGAGGAGGCAGTTATGCAGTGGGTGCATTACTATATGTATATATAAACTTACTTGTCCACTTCTGGGACAAAACCATAAATCAAATATGTGGAAATTGTCTTTGTTTTACCATAAATGAGGAACACAATAGGAAACAAAGGTATATTTTAGCTGGCACAGGTAAAGAAGAGAAAGCAGACAGACTGTAAACTCTGCATCCAATAAAGAAGCCCTGTAGAGGTCATTTTCCACAGTCACAGCTTAAATGGCTGAATATCTGAGACAAACTCTTTGTCAAGAACTAAGAGTCCGAAGGTTGTAGTCCCATTTAAATGAAAAACCTCTGATATGTTACAGGTCAACAACTCCATTCTTTCATGTCAGTTTTATTTTGGAGAATGCAATCTAAAGAACCCCTGCATCGTTTAAATTTTACAGAGCACTGCTCATGTGGCACTGCAGTCGGTCTTTGCCTACAAAAGATTTCAAAAGAGAATGAGAATGGCATGAACACTGCAAAAGTATTCCCCATTCATCCTCTCCCGTGCATGGTATTCTTTCCACATGGCAGAACCTCTTTCTACATTATTCAGGCTGAGAATGATCTAGCTGTATTATAACTACTACACACCACTCACATCTTTAGGTGAGGAGCCTGCATCACAGCACCTACTAGCCATCCACCCATGCATAAGAATTCTCTAACAGCTTGCATGGATCATTAGCCACTAATTCCACAAATGTTCATATTTGGATTTATATATAACGCTTTTATTTTTAAATTTAACATGCCATATGAGTAAAATGCAAAGTATTTATTGAACCATCCCTTTGTCCGCTTCAGTCACAAATAACATATAACTAATGCTTATAACTTGTATATAAATAATGTATAGCATGACACAGTAGCCACCATTCACTGTAAACAGTTATTGATGCTAAACTAATCCACCTGCAATCTGTAAACTCTGGAAAGACGCTACCTGATCACTAATAGTGCCTGAGTCGAGCAGGCCCAGCTGCCTTGTTATTTCGCCATCAGTCTTTGTCTTGTCTCAGCTAAATTGCATCAGTTTGCAATTGACCAAGTGTCACGCTTCAGAGGGGAGCCTGATATCTCCAGCCTCACAGACCTTTTACTTTTCCATTCTGCTTTCCTCGAAAGGTCATACTTTTACTTTTATGGCAGCACAAGGTACACGCTGCTCTACACAACTTTTTCTGGCATCGTATCAACTTGTCAGATTTTCCTTAAGACGAGGGAGGGGAAAAGAGAGAAGAAAGTCTCACGGACCACAGTCTGCGGCCTGGCTGTGACTGACAATAACGCTCTTGGTGCTGGTTAATAAGCATGCACATGATTTGTGTTTTACTCATTAATAGAAAATGAATACATTTTTTCCCTCCCACACAAATCCGTAAACACAGCAGAACACAGCAATGAGGTCAGAGACCGTGATCATTTGTATGCTCCCATAGAAACATAATGCTTTGTGCCTGTCAGTGATTTTTTGTCTTTATTGAACCAAAAGCTAAATAAAAGAAAAAGCATGCTAATCTTTGATAGATGCACCAGTTTCATGTGAAACATCACATGCATCACAAGTGTGTAAATCCATAACTGAATTGGCCTCTGACATGTAGACCCAAATTTTCTTTTTAGTTGCGTGTGCTAGATGAATCACTTGCCACTTTGATGCATCAGAGTTGAGCGGAAAACTTGTATCATCTGGAGAGCTTGATATGAATGTATGATGAAGCTTTCTAAGGCAAACGTCTGCAAATTATTTATAAGTACATAGGATTCGCCCACGAGATTCAGTTTACAGCCAGCGCTCCCAGTAAGGTTCTGAAACTGTGTGCATTATGCATTTATTTAACTACAATATATCATCACTGGTGGTGGGTTTTTAATCAATATCTCTTCAAATCAGAAGGAAACACTAACCATTATGAATGCAGTGCAGACTTTGAACGATGAACCCCTGCTGAATTTCTCCTCATAACCCCCTTTTATCAAAATGAACTCTGTGTATCAAGCTCCGAATTACATTTCATGGGGTCTTCAAATATTCATGCCAAATTGATTGGTTGCATGTTAAAAATAATCACAAGTACAATCCAGGTTATTATACTGGCATCCAAATAGGACAAGAAGTTTGAGAAATGAAAAATAAAATGCCAAAACATCAAATAAACATAACATTATGAATGATCCAGAGTTATGAGACATTTCATAATAGAATCTGGGCATACAGCAGAAAAAAACTAATAACTTCCAAATAACTTGACTTGGGTCCTCAGTCACAGTGAAATTATTTATTGTTTGAACACTTATAGGTCTCAGATTGCACTGGCTTTGCTGTTTCATGTTTTAGTGCAGGGGGAGGATAAAATGAGGTGTTCAGGGGTTCTCACAGCAGAATGTAATACTGGCTGAGCACTAATCTGATCTCTGACTCGCATTTCTGGATAACAATTCACCCCTCTCCTACGATAGTATTGTTTCATTTCTAATTCTTATTCTCACTGATATTCTCCTACACATATTACATTTCTAATAATGTTTTTCTCAAAGCCAGGATTGGAATGCTCTGGTGAAAAAGGAAAGAAGTCGAAGGGAAATGTAATATGATTGTACTATGTCGACTGACATAAAATGGCTGAAAGGGACTTCTGGACTTGGAAAAGGGAAGGAAAGAATTGAACATTTTACACTGGAAGTGACTGGAAGTGATAGCAAATGCTTGTGCAGCAGTAGGTGAGCTACTGATTTTCCTGCATTGCCTGAGCAGTCCTGTTGTTGGTATGCAGAATGCTTCAAAATTATTCCCCATGTGGTGAGCCCCAGATCATCTCAGGGCATGTGCATTTTAACCTGTGTGCAGGATAAGGCACGAGTACCGAAGCTCTACAGTAGAAGTGCAAAGAAACAGGAGCTTTTATCGGATATTAAAAAGGCTTAGGAGGTGTGCAGATTGCTGGCTTGACAGCAATTAAATTTAATGACTGGAGCTGGCAATTTACTTCTTGAGGCAGTGTTGTTGTTTTTCTTTATTGATGTGGTCTAGCTCAATTTTGAGAAAAACAATTTGAGTCAGTAATTTTTAACCAAACAGTTTCTTCTATAATGATTACCAACAACAACAACAACAACAACAACAGCAACAAAAAGACACAAGGACTTGCAAACATTAACAAAATTAGTTTACCTATGATTACCTAAACAGGATTCAGCATAAATTTGACTTTGAGCAGTAATATGACTTTCAGTTGTGTTCAGTGGCAGCAGTAGATGTAGCTGTGACATTAACAGCAGTAGTCAAAACATTTGTTGATGGTGGCAGCACAGTAGTCGCAGTAATGGCAGTAACAATGACAGTGCCAGCTTCAGCTGTTCAGTCCTGGCAAATGAGTATTTTCATTTCAATTTGATGATTGCATTTCAGAATGTTTGATAGGGACTGTCGCTGGAAGCAGAAGAATTGGGTTATTTCTTTTGACAGGTCGATGGATTGATTTGGCATAATTTATACTCAATGCACTGTTCCGACAAAATAATTTTTACACTTTCTCAAGAGCAATTCAACTGTTGTGCATTTTAATGTTCCACAGTAATATTGTAAATATCTTTAGACAGTTTGACATGAGGAAGCCTGAACCACTACACCAATATTTAACCGACTGCATGTCATACAGCCTACTTATAAACTGTACATGCAGTCGATTACTACTATAGAAAATATGGTACAACATACACTTGATTGCTGCATCAGCAATAGCTAAGCATTTGCATAAATGAGATTTGCACATACATACTATATATGTCTGATATGCACATTTGATAGTCTCCTCACACTTAGTTCCAGTCAAGAGTTTAGAAACAGCTACATATTTAAGGGTTTCTCTTTACTTTTACTATTAGCTACATTATAGAAAAATATTGAAGACTATGAAACTTTTATGTTACGCATATGAAATTATATAGTACAAAAAAATTGTTAAACAAGCAGAAATGATCTAAAATTCTCAAGGCAGCCACTGTTTCAAATGATGACCACTTTGTATACTATTAGCAATTTCCCAACCATTTTTACGAGGAAGTCACTTCACATGGTTTTCAATTAACAGGGATGCTTTGTCGAAAGCTAATATGAGGAATTTCTTGCCTTTTTAATGTCTTTGTGGTGAGGTAGTGTTGGTATGAAGCAAATAGTACTATTCGACTACTGCAGTGGCAAGAACTGCTTAACTGAAGAAAAAGGAAAGGACAGTCTATAATTATTTGAAGACATGAAGGTCAGTCAGTCCAGAAAATGTGAAGAAGTCTGAAAGTTTTGTCAAGTGCAGTGGCAGAAACCATCAAATGCTATGATGAAACTAGCTCCCATGAGGACCGCCCCAGGAAAGAAAGACCAAGAGTTACCTCTGCACCAGAGAAGTTCATTAGAGTCAGCAGCATCAGAAATCACCAAGAGGCACCTCAGATTATAGCCCACATCAGTAGTTCCCAAACTTCAAGCGTCAGGCACATTTCAACATCAACTCTTCGGAGGACACTG